>JASDQU010101918.1:621445-638081 GCA_032191745.1 Picea mariana
TTCCTGGCACAAATATTCACAGGTCGAGTAAAACGCTGCACGCTAGGGCAACATATCTACGCACAGATCTTTCTTTTGCACAAATTTTCTTCTTCCTCAGTTCCCAGCAATGACAGTTTCAAGTCCTAGCAACATAACCATTATTTGGCACAAGCGCATACCCAGGGTTAAATGCTCAAGAGCGCACCAACAAAGCCCTAACTACCGACCCTTTCGGAAACACCTGCGAAGTAGATGAAGTCTCACTTAAGGTAGAGGCAGGGGTGGTTGCAAGACTCAGGTGTCTGCAACCTTAGCTGGGACATAGATCTGTGATTATGTCCTTTACAAAGCACTTATCACCATTCATTCATCACTATTCACCCTTATCGTACTTAGCAGATAAGACAAAACGTCACAATACTTGCTCATATATAAGATATTTCAGTGCTTAGCAACAAAAAAACATATTAGATCCTGTAGATCAACACTAAGCATCCTCATACACATCAGATATACTATTCATATACATCTAGTGAATCACAAAGCATAAGCAAATCTATCTAATCATGGCATAGCACTTAGCAAGATAATGAAAACACGAGGAAGCAACAACACAAAGCATGCCACACAGGTTTACGTGGTTTAGCCCCACCCTGGGGCTATGTCCACAAAGTCTTCTTCTTCTTTATTAGCTTCGGTCAATCTGATTACAGCACAAAGCTCAACTTGTACTTCGCATAGGACATGAGATCTGCGTGCACCTTGCCAGATCCTCCTTCCCTGAGTAGATCTAGCACAGAGCCTTCTTACAATCTGTGCACTCAACACTTACAACACTTGCACTCAGCTCTTTAAGCCTCTCAAATCATGCACATAGCATTTACATTTGATCACACAGATCTAATTACTAGCACTAAGCCATCGACTCTTCTTACATTGCCTAGCTACTTATTTATACTTTACAACATAGGCATAAACATGGGTAAACCCATGGGCTGATATCCCTTTCCCATTACATTAACCCAAAACCCTAAAAGGGCCCCAAAAGTGGGCTGAGATCCCGTGATCTCTACTTTGCCTAGCGCTCCATCTTTGACAAGGTGTCGATGTCCAAAAATGGTCAAATATGACCAAGTGTTCCTCAAAACTTGGTCAAGGGCCAACAATCCTTCAATGCCCACCAATAACAATAGGCGCATCTTCATCAAGCGACCACTTTGGAAGTACCTCACCTTTCAAGTTACAAGTTAATTTTGATATTCCCATATTTGAAGGGCAGATAGATGCGGATGCCTTAGAAAAATGGTTAAATCTGCTAGAAGGTTATTTCTCTGTTCATAATTTCTTCAACAGGGAAAATATCACCTTCACACTCCTTACGTCTCTCCTCCATGTCAAACATTGGTGGGAAACTTACTGGGAGAAAATTTCCAGAGAGGAGTCTGAAATATACGGGGCCGATCTCACTTGGGATTGTTTTGTGGATGTGGTAAAGGAACATTATTACCCTGTTGGAAACTATGAGGACCAGTACATGAGATGGACAACACTACAGAAAGAGAGGGGCCAAGTATTTATGGAGTTCACCAATACCTTCCATACCTTGTGCACCAATATGAGTATCAAAGACTCTGAATGACATTTGGTTTTGAAATACCGTGGGGCTCTACACAGATACATCCAAACTGAAAAGGAATTTCTGGACATCTCATCACTCCATGCTACTTATCGATATGGTGTTAAATGGACCAGAAATTTAAGCACTAGAACAAATGGGAGTTCAGGTCTACAAATATGTAACAACCAAAGTATGATAAATACATACCTAACAAATAGTCTCCCGAAAACCAGTCCAAGACACAGGAAAAGAAGGGTCACGAAAAGATGAAGAAGGACACCGGAAAATGGTGTGATTTCCACAAAAGCCCATGGCACAACACCGATGAATGTTGCTCAAAATAGTCATTGGTGGCCGAGATCAAATACAAGGAGCTAAACCCTGATTTAGAATCTGATTCAAAAAATATTGATAGAAGACAGACCATCGACGCAGACCCCACTACTATTGTCACGACCGCAACAATTCAAATAGAAGAACCCATAGATCCTGAAGAGGGGGATACAATTTTTCATTTACAGAAGTGGGGGAAGGGGACCCTGCTGCATTTTATTATTGATAGTGGAATCCAGAAGAACCTCATCTCAACAGAGGTAGTCAAATAGTTGGGATAGTCGACAACACCACACCCACAACCGTACAACATTGGGTGGCTTTGACAGGGATGAGATCTTCGTGTCAGCCAATAGTGTTGATTTTCATATGACATCTAGCCCTTCAAGGATGATGTATTATATGATGTTTCCCCATTGGATGTCTATGATGTTCTCTTGGGCCAATCATATATGTGGAAGCACCATGCTATCTATGAGTCTCGACCCCGTAGTGTCATTGTTACTCTGGGGGGTCATCTCTACAGGATACCAGAGGTAGTTCCAACTACTGTCCCACCTAAATAATGCCTCAAGGTAGTATCTCATAATAGAAAATTCAAGTTCTTCACATTCTATTCAAAAGGTGAACATAAGGATACTGCAACCACTACAGCCTCGGCCTAAGCACCAGGTCGACAAGATTGTAGAAAAGTGTAAAGATTCCTTTTGCATACATGAATCTCATGTAGCCAGACTGGTTAAAAAGGTCCAACCCTTCCAGCCACAGGTTTGTGACAACCTTCAACAAGCTAAGTAATGCAACTTCTCAAACAAGGAAAGCAACTCATCAATATGAAGATTCAACAAATGCTTTTCCCTCTCCCTCGAGCACTCAACGCAATGGAGACCATTGATTCCTAAGGAGGGAGGATTGATCTAGGTGGATATCGGTGGCCACCCACCTTTTCCAACTGGCTCAAAACAATTTTCTGGCAATTTTGGTAATTTACTAGTTTTAGCAGTTTGTAACTTCCGGGGCCATTTTGAGGGCCTAAATGAAGGTTTTTTGGGATCGAGCTTCCCAATGATATTGGAAGGCTCTGATTGAGCCTCCTAAATGAATATCCTTGATGATACCTTTTCAATGAGCTATCGTGTGCCCCAAACAGAGATCGTATGCCAAAGTTACGCCCCTGGGAAGTTGATACACCAAACTACCCAAAACGGGGTCCACAAAACTGTTGGATTTTCATCTTCCATGGTTAGGGTTTTGGATTTTATTTATGATAAAAATGCCTTTAGAGGCTCATTGTAAAAATCATCTTCTTGTGAATGCGAGTAGCGGACACATCTCTTCGTAGAGATAAGCTGCCACCATTATAACGAGTCTTTCACTCTGTATTTTTACAGTCTTTGTACATTTTCCCTCATTAATAGAAAATTGTGTATGACAGTATCTATGTGTTTATAGTTTCATCTCTAATACATTTATGTTATATTATTGGATATCCGAGTTATCTCTGTACAATGCTTTATTATATCTCCACTCTCATTTCATGTCAAAAATAATCTGGATCAGTGGTATCAGAGAAGGCTGCTCTTGATTGTTTTTCAGTGCATGTCCCCGACGAGGTCCGAGTATAGCAATTTGGGTCTCTATATTGTCTCTCTTGAATACAATCACTCTCGCACGTCCAAGAAACCCTCCATAGCAGAAGAAAAGAAAAATGACAGAGCAGACAATTCTATTAGTCTATTTCTTGAGCAAGCTCTCACGTGACAGAGGGATGAAATGATGGAGAATTTTTCCCACATCCTTCAATGCTTGCCGATAACAACATGCACGTCTTCATCAAGAGACCACTTTGGAAGTACCTCTCCTTTAAAGGTACAAGTTAATTTTGATATTCCCATATTTGAAGGACAAATAGATGTGGATGCCTTAAAAAAATGGTTAAATCTGCTAGAAGGTTATTTATTTGTTCATAATTTCTCCGACAGGGAAAATATCACCTTTAAACTTCGTAAGGCTCTCCCCCATGTCAAACATTGGTGGAAAACTTACTGGGAGAAAAGTTCCACAGAGGAGTCTGGAATATATGGGGCCGAGCCCACTTGTGATTTTTTTGTGGATGCGGTAAAGGAACAATATTACCCCATTGGAAACTATGAGGACTAGTACATGAGAAGGACCACACTGCGGCAAGAGAGAGGCCAATCAATTCTAGAGTTCACCAATACATTCCATATCTTGCACACCAAGCTAGGTATCAAAGACTTTGAACGAAATTTGGTTCTAAAATACCGTGGGGGTCTACACAGATACATCCAAACTGAAATGAATTTTCTGGACATCTCATCACTCGGTGCTGCTTATCTATATGTTTTTAAAATCGAGCAGAAATTTAAGCACCAGAACAAATGAGAGTTTGGGTCTGCAAATATGCAACAACCAAAGTATGATAAATACGTCCCTAAAAAACAGTCTCCCGAAAACCATTCCAAGCCACAGGAAAAGAAGGGTCACGGAAAGACAAAGGACACTGGAAAATGGTGTGATTTCCACAAAATCCCCTGGCACAACATCGATGAATGTTGCTCAAAATAGTCATTGGTGGCCGATGTCAAATACAAGGAGATGGACCCTGATTCAGAATATGATTCATAAAATATTTATAGAAGATAGATCATCGATGTAGACCCCACTATTATTGTCGTGACTGTAGCAATTCAACCAGAAGAACCCACTGATCCTGAAGAGGGGGAGCACCTTTTTCATTCACAGATGTGGGTGAAGGGGACCCCACTACATTTTATTGTTGATAACAGAAGCTATAATAACCTCATCTCAATATAGGTCGTCAAACAGTTGGGATTGTCGAAAACACCACACCCACAACCATACAACATTTGGTGTCTTCACCAAGGAAAAGATCTTCGTGTCAGCCAACAATGTCGATTTTCATATGACATGCATCCATTCAAGGATGAGGTATTATGTGATGTTTCCCCATTGGATGTCTGTGATGTTCTCTTGGGCCAACCATATATGTGGAAGCACCATGCTATCTATGAGTCTCAACCCCGTAGTGTCATTGTTACTCTGGGGGGTCATCTCTACATGATACCAGAGGTAGTTCCAACTACTATCCCACCTAAACAATTTTGCAAGGTAGTATCTCATACTACAAAATTCAGCTTCTTGATAATCTGTTCAAAAGGTGAACATAAGGATACTTCAACCACTACAGCCTCGGCCCAAGAACCTACTATCCAACAGAAGCAGGTTGACAAGATTGAAACAAAGTATAAATATTCCTTCTGCACACATGCATCTCATGTAGCTAGACTATTTAAAAATGTCCAACCCTTCCAGTAACAGGTTTGTGACAACCTTCAATAAGCTAATCAACGCAACGTCTCCAATAAGGCAAGCAACTCATCAAGATGCAGATTCAACAAACGATTTCCCCTCTCCCCCGAGCACTGAACGTAATGGAGACCATTGCTTCCTAAGGAGGAAGAATTGATCCAGGTGGATATTGGTGGCCACCCACCTTTTCCAATTGGCTCAAAATGGTTTTCTGGCAACTTTGGTAATTTACTATTTTTAGCAGTTTTTAATTTCCGGGGCCATTTTTAGGGCCTAAATGAAGGTTTTTTTTGGATTGAGCTTCTCAATGATATCCAAAGGCTATGATTTATCCCCCTAAATGAATCTTCTCAACGATACCTTTCCAACGAGCTATCATGCACCCCAAAATGTAGATCGTATGCCAAAGTTACGCCCCCGGGAAGTTGATACACCAAACTACCCAAAAGGGGGTCCACAAAACTGTTGGATTCTCATCTTTTGGGGTTAGGGTTTTGGATTTTATTTATGATAAAAATTCCTTCGGAGCCTCATTTTAAAAGCGATCTTCTTGCAAATGCGAGTAGCAGACACATCTCTTTGCAGAGATAAGATGCCACCATTTTAGCAAGTCTTTCACTCTGTATTTTTACAGTCTTTGTACATTTTCACTCATTAATAGAAAATTGTGTATTACTGTATCTATGTGTTTATGGTTGCATATTTGATACATTTCTTTTATATTATTGGATATTCGATATCTGTACTTTTCTTTATTATATCTCCGCTCTCATTTCGTGCCGAAAATAATTTGGATCAGTGGTATCAGAGCAGGCTGCTCTTGATCGTTTTTCAGTGCATGTCCCCGACGAGGTCCGAGTATAGAAAGTTGGGTCTCAAGATTGTTTCTCTTGAATATAATCATTGTCGCATGTCCAAGAAACCCTCCATGGCTGAAGAAAAGAAAAATGACAGAGGAGACGATTTTATTAATCTGTTTCTTAAGAAATCTCTCACGCGATAGAGGGATGAAATGATGGAGAATTTTGCCCACATCCTTCAATGCCCACCGATAAAAATAGGCGTGTCTTCACCAAACTAACATTTTGGAAGTACCTCGCCTTTCAAGGTACAAGTTAATTTTGATATTCCCATATTTTAAGAACGGATAAATGCATATGCCTTATAAAAATGGTTAAATATACAGGAAGGTTATTTCTCTGTTCATAATTTCTCTGGCAGGAAAAATATCACCTTCACACTCCTTAAGGCTCTCCCCCATGTCAAACATTGGTGGGAAACTTACTAGGAGAAAAATTCCACAGAGGAGTCTGGAATATATGGGGCCAAGCCCACTTGGGATTTTTTTGTGGATGTGGTAAAGGAACAATATTACCATGTTGGAAACTATGAGGATGAGTACATGAGATGGACCACACTACAGAAAGAGAGGGGCCAAATAGTTCTAGAGTTTACCAATACCTTCCATACATTGCACACCAAACTAGGTATCAAAGACTCCGAACGCAATTTGGTTCTAAAATACCATGGGGCTCTACACAGATACATCCAAACTAAGATGGATTTTCTGGACATCTCATCACTCGGTGCTACTTATCGATATGATTTTAAAATCGAGCAGAAATATATGCACCAGAACAGATGGGAGTTTGGGTTTTCAAATATGCAACAACCAAATTATGATAAAGACAACCCTAACAAACAGTCTCCCAAAAACCAATCCAAGCCACAGGAAAATAAGGGTCGCTCAAAATAGTCATTGGTGGTCCGAACTCTGATTCAAAATCTGATTCAAAAAATATTGATAGAAGACAGATCATCGATGGAGACTCCACTGCTATTGTCGCGACCACAACATTTCAACCAAAAGAACCCACGGATCCTGAAGAGGGGGAGTGCCTTTTTCATTCACAGATGTGGGTGAAGGGGACCCTACTGCATTTTATTGTTGATAGTGGAATCCATAATAACATCATCTCAATAGAGGTCGTCAAATAGTTGGGATTGTCGACAACACCACATCCACAACCATACAACATTGGGTGGCTTCGCCGGGGAGGAGATCTTCGTGTCATCCAACAATGTTGATTGTCATATGACATCCAACCCTTCAAGGATGAGGTATTATGTGATGTTGCCCCATTGGATGTTTGTGATGTTCTCTTGGGCCAACCATATATGTGGAAGCACCATGCTATCTATGAGTCTCGACTTCGTAGTGTCATTGTTACTCTGGGGGGTCATCTCTACATGATACTAGAGGTAGTCCAACTACTTTCCCACCTAAACAATGCTACAAGGTAGTATCTCATACTACAAAATCCAGCTTCTTGACAATTTGTTCAAAAGGTGAACATAAGGATATTGCAACCACTACAACCTCGACCCAAGCACCTGCTATCCAACATAAGCAGGTCGACAAGATTGCAACAAAGTGTAAATATTCCTTCTACATAGGCATCTCATGTAGCCAGACTGGTTAAAAAGGTCCAACCCTTCCAACCACAAGTTCGTGACAACCTTCAACAAGCTAAGCAATAGAACTTCTCCAACAAGGCAAGCAACTAATCAAGATGCAGATTCAACAAACGCTTTTCCCTCTCCCCTGAACACTCAAAAAAATGGATACCATTGCTTCCTAAGGAGGGAGGATTGATCCAGGTGGATATAGGTGGCCACCCACCTTTTTCAAATGGCTCAAAACAATTTTTTGGCAATTTTGGCAATTTACTATTTTTAGCAGTTTTTAACTTCTGGGGCCATTTTGAGGGCCTAAATGAAGGTTTTTTAGGATAAATCTTCACAATGATAGTCGAAGGCTCTAATTGATCCCCCTAAATGAATATCCTCGATGATACATTTCCAACAAGCTATTGTTCACCCCAAATGAAGATCGTATGCCAAAGTTACGCCCCTGGGAAGTTGATACACCAAACTACCCAAAACGGGGTCCACAAAACTGTTGGATTTTCATCTTCTAGGGTTAGGGTTTTGGATTTTATTTATGATAAAAAGGCCTTTTGAGCCTCATTGTAAAAATCATCTTCTTGCGAATGCGAGTAACATACACATCTCTTTGCAGAGATAAGCTGCCACCATTCTAGCGAGTCTTTCACTCTGTATTTTTACAGTCTTTATACATTTTTCGCTAATTAATAGAAAATTGTGTATTACTATATCTATATGTTTATGGTTGCATATTTGATACATTTATGTTATATTATTGTATATACGATATATCTCTGTACATTGATTTATTATATCTCCACTCTCATTTCGTGCAGAAATTAATTCGGATCATGCAGCTAGAAATATTTCTTCATTTCCAACAGCCATGCCTATGCATCTTTTCCTTTCTTATGCTCACCATTGAAAGTTGGTGGCTTAATATTCGTGATTTCACCTTGCAAGATGTCTTCCTCAGGTCTTCTCCTTTTCCTTCGAACATGAGACACACTTGGGTTTCTCTGTAGACTTGAACTTGCATGAGTTCTTCTGGTGGAATGCCTTGGAGAGTGATGGCATCTACTCATGCTTCATGACTGCCTATCATTCCCATGATCATCTCTTTTTCTATGGGGTCTTGATGTTGATAATGTTTTAGCACTATTTGCTTGATTAGTTCCAGAGTCCTTGTTAACTTTCTTATGTAGCATGTTTCGGCTTTGAAGTATCTCTTTTTGAGCCTTCATAATCCTCTCATTATCGTCCCTATAGATCTACACTTATTTTTGCGAGCTTCTCGTAGTTGTAGTTCCCTGCCTATCTCTTCTCCCATTAGATTCAGTCTCAACATTACCCATGTTGGTATGCATACCTCCAATTTCTTATTCATGGCTCTAAAACCCTTGATCATCCTCCATGTATCTATTTCTCATGTAGGAACTAAAGTCTACTTTTTTGTATCTCTAATTCTGCAAGAATGTGCATGCAATAATTGTTGTTAGAATTAAGTATATTGTAAAATATTTATCCATTAGATTACAATTCATTCTTCATTTTAAATTATGAAGAATATTATTGCACTAATCTCAAGTAGGATTCCTTAAATGAATTCATTTTCGAAACAAATTTCCAACGACTTTCCTCATGCCTGAATTTGATTTTTGAGAAAATTGTTACAACAATTGTAAGTTGCAATTTCCACTCTTTTGTTGCTACAAAATCCAGTGTTATCAATTTTGAATAAAATATAATGCCCAAATCAAAATTCTGGGTTGACATATCTCTTCTACTCCTTAAGACATTTCCAATGACTATTTGATATAGACTTTATGAGCATAATGAAATGAATACATATTATTATCAAAAGATGCTTAACACAGAATAACAGATATACACTAAAACTGGTTTCTATTCAATAAGGAAATAAGCTAAAATTGTAAAATGTAGCGAAAAACAAACTTGCTAGAATGGTGGCGGATTATCTTTGAGAAGAGATGTGACGACTGGGATCATTCACCAAAATATGATTACAATGAGACTCTCAAGGACTTTTTACAATAAACAGGAATGTCAAAAAGCCTAGACATCCAAAAACCTAACGCTAGGAGATGAAGCGCCAAAAGTCATGTGGGCCTCGTTTAGGTAATTTAGTACATCAACTTCCCGAGGTCATAACTGTTTCATACATTCTATGTTTTAGGCATACGATAACCCTTTGGAAAGGTCTATCCGACGACTACACATGTTACCTGTGGTGAGCCTTAGATATCTTGACTGTGGAAAGCCTTAAAATGTTGTTTAGGGCCTCAAAACGGCCCCGAAAGTCAGGGACCCAAAAACTAGGAAACAAATTGCCAAACTGGAAAACTACCAAAATGAGCTAGTTGGAATAGGTGGGAAGCCACCAACATCCATATGGATCAATCCTCCCCCCTTAGGAAGCAATGGTCTCCATTGCTTTGATTGCCCCCAATAGATGAGGAAATTTCTGCTAAATTTGGCCTCGGGTGAGCCACTTGCCTTGGTGTAGGAGCTGCCTTGTTTTGACAACTCGATAAAGTTGGATCCTTTGTTGGCGAGTGACCTTGACCTATTTTTCCACAATCTGATCATTGAATTTCTGTTGTATGCAGTCGGGGTTGAACTCTGTTGGTGTCATTTGTTTTGCTATCTCTGAGGTGTTCAATAATGGTGGGAAATAAGGTTGAAGGAGATTCATGTTGAACACTGGGTGCAGGCCAAGGAAAGGAGGAATGTTTATCTCAAAAGAATTATCACCCATGGGGTTGGTGATAGTGTATGACCCATAATGGGGTTGGTGAAGCTTTCGATGGGGTCTGTTAAGGCGTTCTTTCTGTGAATGCAACAAAAATATTTTTCCCAACTGAAACTTATGTGGCACCTGATGTTGATCATGGCGCTGCTTGTACTTGTCATTAGACTTCTATAGGATATCCTAAACCTATTGGTGGATGTGATGGATCCGCTCAATGAATCGGGTGGCTTTGTCAGCTTCAGTTGGAGCAGGAGATGAGTTAGTCAAGGTGAGTGCAAGGGGTAGTGAAACATCTATGGGACCCAATGGTTGGAATCCCAGCCCCACTTGAAAGGGGCAGTGGCTAGTTGAGCTATGCAGGGCTCGATTGTAGCTATGCTATAGATAGGGAAGGTTCTCATCCCATGTGCGAGGGTGCTTGGAATTATACATGCATAGGATATGAAAGATCATTTGATTTACGACCTCGATTTTGCCATCTGTCAGGGGTTGGAAGGTCATGGATTTGTTGAGCTTGGTGTCCAATAGTGACCAGAGGCTCGACCATAATGTGATGAGAAATCGACTATCCTGATATAAGACAATGGTTTGTGCGATTACAAAATGTACCCAGACTCGTTCAAAGAAGATCTTGGTAGTGGTCTCTGTTGTGATGCTCTTCTTGTAGGTGGCCAAAATCACCATCTTAGAAAAGCGATCAACAACCATAAAAACAAAGTCATTTCCTCGCTTGGTGGATGGGAGTCCCGACATGTAGTTCATGGAGATGGATTCCCATGGCCTGTCAGGAGCAGGAAGAGGGGTGTACAGGTCTTGCTTTTTAGTGGTCAGTTTAGCAATAGTCCAGGCAATGCAGAACCTGATATACTTGCTGACCTCCTGTCAAAGTTTCAGCCAGTAGAAATGTTTCTGCAACATTTCCACTGTCTTTTTGACACCGAAGTGTCCTGCCACCTGACTGTAGTGGGATTCCTAGATCATCTTTGCTCACTTGCTTGATGGAATGCAGATATGGCCCAGATGGCACAAAATCCCATCCTGAAGATGGAAATTAGCGACAACTACATTTGTGCCCAAAATTTGGTAGGTGGTGTCAAAGTCTAGGTCTGTCTCATAGAGTTGTGGCCATCCAGAGATCTCATGGCTGCAAGAGTCTAGCACCGTGGTGAGTGTCGCGACTAGTGGTCTACTGAGGCAATCAATGATGCGGTTGGTGCTTCCTATTTTATACTTGATGTTGAGGTGGAATTGATGCAAGTATGTGGACCACTTCTGATGGCATTCATTTTGCAATTTTCCTTGTGTCTGCATGAACTGTAGTGGATTATGATCAATGCGGATGGTTGTCTCCTTCCTAAGAATGTAACGTCTCCATTGATGACAAGATTGCACAATGGAGTACATTTCTTTGTTGTAAGTAGGGTACTTACGAACATCATTTGATAGTGTCTCACTATGATAGGACACGGGGTGGTCGTGCTGAGTGAGAACAATGCCCACAACATAGTCTAAAGCATCTATCACGATCTCAAAGTGCTGATGCAGGTCCGGTAGTGAAACTATTGGGGTTGAGCATAAGTGCTGCTTCAAATCATGAACTCTTATTGTTGGGACTGGCCCCACACAAATTTCTCCTTACCACCACCCCTGGTTACTTAGCTGAGGGCCCATGCAATATGGGAGAATCCCAACACGAACCTACGGTAGAAACTGGCAAGCCCCAAGAAGCTACGAAGCTTAGTGAGTGTGGTTGGAGCTAGCCAGTCACAGATGAATTGGATCTTGGATGGATCCACATGTACACCATATTGATCAAAGATGTATCCCAAGTAATGGACCATGTCCATGCCGAAGGAGCATTTTCCCAAGTTGGCGTATAGCTTGTGTTGTCGCAGGGTGTGCAGAGCCTGCTGAATATGCTGCAAGTGTTCTGCCCAAGTATTATTTTAAATTAGAATGTCTTCCAGATACACCACTACAAAAGTATTGATGAATGGTTGTAGGATATCATCCATCATCCTCATGAAAGTGGCTAGAGCATTTTTCAAGCCAAAGGGCATGACCAATCATTCAAAAATGCCTTCCTTGGACTTGAAGACGGTCTTCCATACTTTTGTCTGTTCTATCGAGACATGGTGGTATCCAGACTTCAGATCAATATTACTGAAGTATTTGGCCCCCGTGAGCTGATCAAGGAGGTCGTCGATTCAGGGAATCAGGTATTGGTTCTTGACTGTGATTTTATTTAGGGCCCGGTAATCAATGCAGATTCGCCATGTTCTATCTTTCTTATGTACCATCATGATTGGTCTCCCGCAAGGAGATGAGATAGGATGGATGTGCCCCTTGTGGAGCAGTTCTTGTATTTGCCGCTTGATCTCCTCATTCTCTAATAGAGAGCGACGTTATATTGGCTCATTGAGAATCGGTGTGCAAGGGGTCATATCGATGGGGTGCTTGACCAAGTAGTGCAGAGGAACCCCGGTAGGTGAGGAGAAGATACCCGAGTATGCTTACATGAACTTATCCACTTGATTCTGCTATGTGGAGAGGTTGGACGTGGAGACCCTGGATGTGGCTGTGATGTTTCACTCATTTTGAGAGTGAATCATGAAGAAGACAAAATTCCCCATCCGAGAGATGACCTTTCTGCATTGCTTGGTAGAGATCCAGGAAATAACACTAGGTGGGACTGCCTTCGGTATCCTGTACATTTTCTTGTTCAAAGTAATAATAACACTGCGAGGCCTAGACTCATATACAACATGGAGATTCATAAATATGGTTGGCTCAAAAGAACATTACAAACTTTGAGAGGGCCAACATCACACAATACCATGTCTTTGAAGGGCTTGATGCCATATGACATGCGACATTTTTGGTTGACGCGGATGTCGCTTCCTTGGCGGAGCCATCCAATGGTGTAGGGATGCAGGTGGGGCATTGTCGACAGGGCGAGTCACTTGACAATCTCTGATGAGATGAGGTTCTTTTGTCTACCGCTATCAACGATGAAGTGTAGCCGGGTACCCTTCACCCACATCTGTGAATGAAAAAGGCACTCTCCTTCCTCTGGCTCATCTGGTTCACTGGGCTGGATCTTGGTGGTAGAAACAATAGCACTGGGTTATGCTTCAATGATCCATATCCCCCTTTCTGGTTCTGACTCAGAGTCAAAACCCACATCTGATTCATAGTCTTTCACCTCATCCACCAACGACTGCTCTGAGTGACAATCAACATTGTTATGCCAGGGGATCTTATGGAATTCACACCACTTTCCGATATATTTCTTTGTCTTTCCAGTGTCCTTCTTTACTTGCGGCCTGGACTGATTTTCCTAACAAAGTCCATCTTTTCTCTGTCCTTGCTTCTGCATATTTGGGCCTCCTTTTCCTGACTTTTGTTGTGAGGAGTTCCTAGGCCCAAATTTCCATATATTTTGTTTAAGCTTCTGCTCAATTTTGATGACATATCGGTAGGCCGCACCCAAGGATGAGATGTCTAGAAAATCCATTTCGGCCTCGATGTATCTATGCAAACCACTGCAATACTTGAGCACCATATGTCACTAAGAATATTTGATACCCAACTTGGTGTGCAAGGTATGGAAGATATTTGTGAACTCGGGCACTGCTTGGTCTCTTTCCTACCGCAACGTGGTCCATTTTGTATATAGGTCATCATAACTTCCAACAAGGTAGAATTTTTCCTTAATAACATCCCTAAAGGACTCCCAGGTGACTGTGACTATAAATAATGAGGGTTCCTTTGTTTCCTTCTACTCATAGAAATTTTCCCACCAATCTTTGACATGGGGAACAACTTTGAGGAGCGCAAAAGTAATATTTTATCTATTCTAGAAGTTATGGATAGAGAAATACCCTTCTAGCAGATTCAACCATTTGTCTACAACATATGCATCTATCTGACCTTCAAATATAGGAATATTGAAGTTTATTTGTACCTTGAAGGGAGCGATGCCTCCATTTGATGAAGATGCATCGCCTGTTAGTAGTCGTCGAAGGGTTTGCGCAAAAATATCCATCATCTCATTCCTCTGTTGCATGAGGGATTCCTCGAGAAACATTTTGAAGGGATCTCCTATCCCATTGGATTTCTTTTCTCCTACCATGAGAGGTTGCTTGGGCGTTCGAGAGTTTTTTTCCTCAAGAGAAACAAGCTCGAGACCCAATTCTTTGTACCCTGACCTCGTTGGGGACATGCATTAAGAACGACAAGAAACGAATCGCTCTTATGCCACTAATCCATATTTTATGAGCATAAAAAAACAAGTACATATTATTATCAGAAGATGCTTAACACAGAATAACAAATATACAGTAAAAATGGTCTCTATTCAATAAGGAAATAAGATGAAACTGTAAAATGTAGCGGAAAAAAAACTTGCTAGAATGGTGGTGGCTTATCTCTAAGAATAGATGTGATGACTACACTCATTCACCAGAAGATGATTACAATGAGGCTCTCAAGGCCTTTTTACAATAAACATGAATGTCCAAAACCTAGACATCCAAAAACCTAACCCTAGGAGATGAAGCGCCAAAAGTCATGTGGGCCCCATTTGGGTAAGTTAGTACATCAACTTCTCGGGGTCATAACTTTTGCATACGNTTTTTGGATGTCTAGGTTTTGGACATCCAAAAACCTAACCCTAGGAGATGAAGCGCCAAAAGTCATGTGGGCCCCATTTGGGTAAGTTAGTACATCAACTTCTCGGGGTCATAACTTTTGCATACGATCTCTGTTTTAGGCCCACGATAGCCCGTTGGAAAGGTATATCTGAGGAATATACATATTTCCTGTGGCGATCCCTTAATAAAACAAGTTGCCAACATATTCCATAATTAATTCTCTACGAATTTTTGCTTTCAACGTTATTCTAACTCGGCCCATCTAGGCTCATCGTTGAAAACTAGGCTGTAATACCACTTGTAATGTACCCAACCACCCAGGCTAGGCCATGCCACATAAAACTCTCCCTTTTTATAGCTCTGATAGCATAATGTAACGTTCCCCAACCCAACCAAGGAACATTACGGTGCATAATACACATAAAAATGAAAGTTCTACTAACTAAAGTAATTCTTTTATTGTTAGCCGATTTCTTGTAGATTACATCTACAAAATTTAAAACAAATTTAGCTATTGTCTATAACCATAAAATAGATGCATCTAAAACATGTTAATAATCAACATGAAATGTAGATAAATCACTCATTACAACAACATATAAGTAACTCTCATTTATGCAGAGTTCATGCACAACAATAACACATGTAAATACCTTAGTACAAGGAAAAACACTTATCTTTAAACAAGAATTGTGAAACCAGTTTCTTGGGACAAACGTTCCACCCAACCATAGATTGATTGTTCCAAATATCAACTTCCAGTCACCCCCAAGCTGAGGCTAGTAATCCACAAAAGAGGGTGGTCTCTCACAATCCACTTGCATCTCATAAAACGCATAACCCAACTAATATTCTCCTACAACTATCCCAATTTTTCTACCATCTCTCTTCCTCATGACCTTCCCAACCCAAGGAATGAACCATTTGTTTATCAGGGATAATCTAAGGGATGTACCATCCGTTTATCAAAGATAACCCAAGGGATGTAGCATCTGTTTATCAGGGTTAACCCAAGGGATGTACCATCCATTTATCAGGGATAACCCAAGGAATGTGCCATTCGTTTATCAAGGTCTCTCTAGAACGGGTAGCTAGGAATCTCTCAGCTGGGAACTCAAGGGAACTTGCTACTAGGAAAACTATCAACAAACCAACAAAAACCACTTGTTGTTTTAGTGCAACTCACACAAGAGTTCACTCTTCAATCCTGATAACCTAGCTCTTCAGTTTTCCAACTCGAATTCACTCCGGTTATGATCCATCTTGCTCTAGAATTCACCATCCATGGTTGCACCAGCTCCAAGCTCTCTTTCTTCCTCTCTCCTTCCTTCCCATGCACAATACTTGACTTAGTAAAAAATACTTACCCATCCCACACGAAGTTCCTCTCTTGTGGCTTGCCTTTCTTGACTCACACTCTTCCCCGAGATGATTTTACTCAACCCCCATGTGCCCAATAACTATGGGATGTGA
>JASDQU010101918.1:655012-670377 GCA_032191745.1 Picea mariana
AGCAACTGCACGAGCCTCTCTTGAACAATGCCAGTGTCATCCATATCTGTAAAGGCTGAAATTATTAAGCTAGGAACTAAATATTCCATGGGTACAACTACTTCTAGGCCATAAACCAACTTAAAGGGAGTCTGCATTGTCAGTTTCTTACAAGTGGTTCTATAGGCCCATAATACTGCTGGTACTCTCAAATCCCAGTCATCTATGTTTACACTACAAATCTTTGTCAGTGTTGTCTCCAAGATCTTGTTGAAGGTTTCAACCGTCCCATTCACTTGTGGGTGGTAAGGAGTGCTCTTCTGATGGTGAAATTCAAATTCCTGAGTCAAGGCTTCAATAGTCTTATCAATAAAATGTGTACCTTGATCACTCATGAATATCTTTGGGCATCCAAACTTGGTTATGATATCATCAAATATGAAACGCGTAGCTGCAATTTCACTATATTCCTTAACTGCTCTTGCTTCTGCCCATCTAGTCAAATACTCTGTTGCGGTGATGATGTATCTGGCTCCGATGTGTTTCCCTAGTGGGTTTATAGGTCCCACCAAGTCAATGGCCCATTTCTAAAATTCTTGTAAGGTTAGCTGGGGTGCTAAAGGAATCTCATCTCTTTGGGAAGGTTTCCCAACTCTTTGGCATACATCACAGGCTTTGTAGTATTCTTTAGCATCTCTATGTAAAGTGGGCCACTAGAGGCCAACTCTAAGAACCTTCTGCAATGTTTATTTTCTTGTGTAGTGTCCTCCTGCGATGCCTTCATGAGCTTCTGCTAAAATCAACATCCATTCTGCCTCCATAAGACATCTTCTCAGGATCTCATCAGGTCCCATCTTATATAGTTGTCCAGCTATAAGAGAAAAATCTGCAGCGTGCACTACCAGTTGTTTCTTCTGAATAACTGTGTATTCGCGAGGTGTTATTCCTGTTGATATGAACTGAAATATCTCATTGGAGTGATCATTAACCTTTCTAATGGCCAGAAATTGTGTATCCAGTAATGTATCCTCCAAACTAGTAGGTTCCTCTCAATGTTCCAACCTAGACAAGTGGTCAAGTCCCTTGTTCATCCTTCCTAGCTTTACCACAATTTCAAAATCATATTCCTGAAATAAAAAAAGCCATCTTCATATCCTTCCCCCCAACATTGGCTTGTTGACTAGGTATTTCAGTACAGAATGGGCAGTGAACATCTTAAAGTGTCCTCCTAACAAGTAGTGACGAAACTTTTGCAGTGCATACACCATGGCTAAACCTTCTCTCTCAATGGTGGTGCAGTTTATCTCAGTTGTTGAGAGCTTCCTGCTAGTGAAGGCTAATGGATGGTCAATATCTCCTGCTCCTGGTTATGCTAATACAACTCCTAATGCAATAGAAGATGCATCGAAATGCACATGAAAATCCTTGCTCCAATCTAGGAAAAACAAAATAGGCACAGTAACCATTTTTTGTTTTAGTGTTTCAAAGCTCTGCTGACATTCTTCTTCCCAATGAAACTGACAATCTTTCTTCAGCAGCTTCTCCATCGGTGTTGTAATCTGTGCATAACCCTTAATGAACTTCCTGTAATATCCAGTATGTCCCAACGCAGTGCGCAGTTGTTTGACTGAAGTAGGAGGGGGTAAATCAACAATAATGGCAATCTTAGATGGATCTACTAGTAACCGTTGCTTACACACAATATGGCCCATAAGCACTCCAAAGGGTGAAAATAAGATGCATTTATTTAGGTTCAGGGAAATCTGACATTGCTTGCACTTATCTAACATTAGTCTTGAGAATTCAATATGGTTTTTCAATAAGCTAAAAACAATCCAATCATTAAAATATGCTTCCAGAACTTTATGTAAAAACTCCTTGAATGCTTTGACCGCCACCGTAGAAAATATGGCTGGTGCATTCTTCAATCCAAAAGGCATCATTGTTTATTGGTAGGATCCCCACTCTGTGGAAAATTTGGTCTTATGGCGATCTTCCTTGGCAATACTGATTTGATGGAATCCTGAGAATCCATCGGTGAAGGAGTAGACTTCTTGTCCTCCCACGTTATCTAACACTTCGTCAGTAAATGGTTTTGGGAATGGATCGTGTAGGCATGCATCATTCAGCTTCCTGAGATCTACACAGATTTTGATCTCTCCTGTTTTCTTATCCTGAACCACCATAGGGCTAATCCACTCTCATTCTTCAATAGTTTCTATGATTCCCGCTTCTAGCATTATGTCTAGTTCAATCTTCACTTTCTCCTTATATTTAGGGTTCATTATGTAAGGTCTCTCTTTAACTGGCCTTGCATCTAGTTTCAAGGGGATCTTCATCTCTCCCATGGGCCCTTTAATTCCCTTCATATTAGTGAACTTGGTTGGAAACAAGTCTTGATATTCATCCAATAATTATGTGATCTTATCAATAGTGGCATCATCCTAGTAATCTCCAACATTATCAAGCTTAGGTGCTTTCCTTATTCCAATATTAACTTTCTTGATTCTGATTGGCTGTCCAATAAAATATAGTTCGACTCCTGGTCCTTCTATGTCTCTCTTCCCTTCCTTCTCTGCGATGTTCACATTCCTAGGATCATTATCTTCATCAGCGTTGATATTGTAACATGCTTGCAATTTTTGAAGAGGTGTAGTCCATTCATCTTCTTCTTGCTCGACAGGGAGGCTAGGTGCCTCCTCAAATACTTTATTTCTGACAACGTGTAAATCTTGATATACCAGAGGGTACTGACTTTCAAACATGAAGGTAGCTACGAAATTTTGTGTCATACCTTGCCAGTCTGCAGTGACAAGGCACAATTCTGCTTCAAGGTACTAGTTGATAGGTGTTGTGTCTAGAGTATGATGAATTTATGCACCCACTGCTCTTGAGGAATGTAGCTCTAGGCCTCCTCACAACCTCGTACATGGTCTTTTGGACAACTTTGACCTATGTACCTAACTTTGCATCCTTCGACTTGTTCTGAAAATCACGTTGTCATCAAAGTGTGACATTGTATCCAATTCGCGATGTTCATTTTATGTGTTCCCCACCATCTCGCTGGAGTAGATTTCAAAGCCTCATACAGTGCCAACAGTCTCTGTTGTACTGGTACAATTTCTTCAAATTCTTGTAAGAAAGTTTGTAAGTGATTCAAACCATCAAATGTGGGTAAATTACTTACTATTATGTCGATCCAGCAAACTTCTATGGTCAGTCTAGCACATCTCCATGTAGATACTTCATACATTTGATTCTACCAGTTCTCCAATGCTTCTTTTGAGTCTGATGAACATGCGTTGTCACTCCGCTAGCTTAAATTCCCATCTGTTGTAGGATTAATGTAATCATGTTGTCTGGTTGACAGTTTGTATATATTCTCCAATATATATGCATGGTCTTCTTCTATGATGGGATCTGTGTATCTAGGACCTTCATTAGGATCCAAAGGTGCGATGATCCTAAGGTCGTCACCTTCAAATGTCATTATTCTTTTCTTCAAGTCAACAAAAGTAGAATTGTTGAAATCCCAATCAATTCCTAATAGTACGGGATAAGGACATCTATCATCGACTATCTCAATCACCTCGAATTCCACAAATGTTTTGACCCCATCGATGTCCACAGGGACATGTTCTAGTCTTCTAAAGGGGCTCATAGCCTATTCATTGGCCATCCTAAGCCTTATAGGGGAATAGATCAACTTAGGTTTTCCCATCAGTACCCAGGTCTGCTTCATCATAACATTGACCTCTGACCCTAAGTCGAGGACCACATAATCTATATCATAATATCCTATCTGAGCATTCAGATTTATCTCCTTATTTTTCCTTCTCTTTTTGGATAGTTGATGTACTGCTTTATTCAGTAGAGGATCTACCTTTCCTAGCTCATACTTTCTGATCAAAGTTTGTAGCTCCTGTACAACGCTCTCATCCTTTATCAAATTAATGGAAGTTCATAAGAATTCCATGAGTCTGCTTACCATTTTTCCTTCTCCAGGTGAAGCGGACTGTTCAAAGGGAAAGGGCATTCCACATTCTCTCACTTATGGTTGTGCCTTTGATGAAGAAGCCTTGTCTCTTCTAAACTATTTTTGTGCCTCTTCAAATGTCTGCTTCTCTCTCTTTGGATAAAACTCTTGTGTTTTCTCTGCAACGTTTCTGACTCCTGATTGTTTTGTAGTCTTCCCTAGAGTCACCCTGTCTTCTCTTGTAGCAATGCCTCCTCTAGTGATAACAATGAATCTGGGATCTTCTCTGTGAGGTTCTGCTATGATTAGTTATACTTTTTGGTTTCCTCCTCATCTTTCCTGAATTTTGGCTAACAATGCAGGACAATATTCTATGACATGTTCAAATGAATTGCAGTAAATGCAAGTGGTACAAGGGTTCTAATAGTGTCTTGCCAAATGACCTGGTTGTGCATAGTTATAAAAAATGATCTAACCTCTACTGCGGCCCATGCCTCCTCCTCCTCCTCTTCCTCTAAATCCATCATGAGGGTTGAAGTTTCCTCTTCCAAGGGAATTATACCGCGTAGTGTTTCCTTCTTGCTATAATTCACCTTGAATTTTGTAGATATCCCTTTATCTTTCATGTAAGAGGTCGTAAGCTCTATAGTCCTTCTCATCAGGACCCATAGATTTACAGAATGTGCAATAGAGGTTTGTAGGTGTCTGAACATACTTTTGCATGTAATAGCATTCTCCAGGGCGATGTCTATTTCTACATACCTCGCACCAAGGTAGAGTAACTTCCTTCAAAGGGCTCGGAGCTCCAGAAGCCAAATATTCATGAAACAGGGGACAATGCTCCTTGTAATGGCCTTCTGATTTGCATCTAATGCACCATATGTCTTAACTCTTATATTTTCCCTTATCTTTTTTCATATCTTCAACCTGCAGTGATAAGCTAGTTAGATGACTCAATATTTGACTCATACCTGAGTTGGATTCCACCATAGGGGTTGATTCAAGTTTCATGGCGATCTCCAATGCCTCAGCCTGTGAAGCAATCTTCTACTGCATCAAAAGGACTCTGATGTGTGGTAGGAGGGAAGCAATGAACGATTCCTTATTTCGCTCGTTTGGGATATGAAAACTCAGATGACCTGTCAAGGTCTTAAACCTCTGATCAAACTCCCAAATAGGTTCAGCTACTTTCTGTTTGATTTCTTTCAACTATGTGATGCACTATGATTCCGACTTGGGTTTCTTGAATTCAGCAATCAACACAGTCTTAATCTCGTTCAGTGGTTTCGTATGGACAACTCCTTGGACAAACTTCATGTACCAACTCAGTGCGTGATCTCTCAAGGTAGTACTAAACTGAGCTCGTTTAACAGCTTCGTTAGTGACATTCTTAATACTCCATACAACTTCACATAGAAACCAGTGTTGGTCAAGATCTTCACGTCCATCTCCTCTAAAGGTGGGTAATCTCATCTAATCTTCCATAGATATTCCTAAGGTTCTTGAATAAGTATGCACTGAACCACTTGTACCAGTACTTTGAGTGTTCTAATAACTTAGGTTACTCTGATTACTCAATGTTGTTAAAACAATGGGGGGTGTAATAACACTTACTTTGACATTCTGCGCAGTCCTTGAAGTTTCTGACTCCTCCCGGTGAAATTCTTCAGTCTTCTATTCTTCTTACCTAGCAGACTATGAATGTTCCTCGTTCAACAACTCTTTTTCTTCTCCACTGTAGAACCCTTCTTCTTGTGTTGGTTCGTGACTCTGCTCAAACAAGTTCACCAGAGGGACTTCTCCGAAGGTTCTCCCACTACACGTGTGTTTGATCTTTGTGTCATTGTCACTGTCTGAATTCTTGAACATTAGTTTTTTCAGTTTGACCCACTACTGTATCTTCACGATGTTATTCTCATGCAATAACATCTTGATCTTCAACTTCAAGAAGTGTAAAAATTTTCCTCTAGGTCCTTTAAAGAAATATCTCTCTACTTGGCTATATGATTCTACCCTATCAATAGAAAACTCTGTGATATACCCTCCAATGGTACTATCAAACCAGTGATCTATTGCTCTCGATATGATGTTATCAACTCTCTTGATCTTCTTGATCAACGCCGATGTCCAAACCACAGGCGGTCTAGATCTGATCTCAAACTGGGTGTCTGCTAATATGGCTAGCCACTTGTATAGCTCCTTATGAATTCCTCCAAAGAAAATCTCGTGTATATCAGTAAAGATATACCTTCCCAACCAGTCTTCTGTGCTAATATTAGGGTTCCTATTTTGAGCTTCTGCGAAGTCCTTCTCTTGTTATTCTATCCACTTATGAATCTCTATCTTCAATGGAAACCACCTTGACATTCCCTCAAGAATATATCGGTCCCGACAAAGGAACCATTTGTTGTCACAGGGGCAGACCCAGGGTTCAACTCTAGTAGAGCACAAACAAGCCCTAACTACTATCCCTTTCGGAAACACCTGTGAAGTAGATGCAGTCTCACCCAAAGTAGCAATAGGGGGTTGCAGGACATAAGTGTCTACAACCAGAGGAAATGCAAGTGGAATCAAGGCAATCACACATGGAGATCAGATTATTCTTTCCAGACATAAACCTACTTTGCAAATTTATGTATCAGATCTAACATACTAATGCATCATCAGAGTAACAGAGTAAAGAACACAACATCAATCACACACAACAACAGGATATACGTGGTTCACCCTCTCCCTAGGGCTACGTCCACAGAACTATTATTTATAATATATTAGATGAAAGCTTACAATTCTGTCCATGCTCTTAGCTTGCAGATCTCTCTCTTTCTCTCTTCTCTCTATCTCCCTTCCCTGCGCACCTAACTGCAGGGTTGATCTTCGCACCTAGCTGAAGATCTTACAACATAGACTTCTCTCACCACACAATACTTCTCTCTTAGTAATAACAAAAATCACTCATCATTACATACTTGAACTCATATCAAGTCCTCTTGACCTTTATTTATACATTACAATAGCTCATCGATAGCCTTAGGCCGAAGCCTAGGTGTCAAAACCCTAGATACCAAAACCCTAGGTGTCTAAAACCCTAGGTCAACTTGACCCACATTTTCAGGGCTTCACCATATTGTCTTTCCTTCCTTCCCGCGAGGTTCTCCAAAGAATCTACTGGTGGATTTTTCTGCTTGCTAAGTTGTCCACGATCCATCTTCCTTGCTGATATGTCTTCCTCGATCTCCTCGTCCAACGACTTTCTTTCTCAAACTTCACTCCATCTTTCTGCTTCTTTAACCACTTTGACCTGATCTCAGTCAACCTTCCTTTCGCACAGTTCGTGTTTCACGTTTTCTTCTGTAATATTCCCTTTCTTCCATTTCCAAGGGCCAACACTTGGCTGGTGGGAAGGTGATGTTTGATTCATTGGGCATGGTATCAATAAATTGTTTTCAAAGGGGATATTTTTGGGTTGTAACAACACATACCCTTGCAGTGTAATTAATAGGATCTCAAGCATTTGGATTTCCATATTTTTGGAAATGCTTGAGATCTCTCCTCATTAAATGTAGAATCCCATGCAGAGCTTCTTGGGGGATTTTGTAACATTTTCTCCATTGGTTTTCTTGATAAATAATGTTATCATTTCCTCCATCTATTCTTCTTTGTTGTGTGTGTTGTATGGTGTATTATTCTCCTTTGTATTTATGTTAATTAGTTTCTGTTTGCAGGCTAGAAGTCCAACTATACGGTGATGATTTTGTTTTACAAAGGTTAAAAGTTATAATTTTAAATTATTGAGGTTTCCATATATATGTATATTTTTTATTTAATATTGGATTTTGTGTTTCTGGTTTATGGTTCAGGTGGTTGGGTAGCGTGTTTTTTATCCTCTTTACTTAGGTTCAATTCCCTCAAAGTGAACATGTTGGCATGTGTGATAAGGATATAAGGGTAGACGACCCCTGAGATAGAGGTCCAATCTAATAGGCTTTGGGATTCCTCGACCCTTGCTAAGTCACAATTTTTTGGTACATCAATCCCGCGAGTTGTTGGATACACTCTTGGGTTATAGTGGAAGCCAGTAAGATTGATCTTGGGCCTAGCCTGGATCAATCTTGTAACATCCCCATTATAATACCAAGTTTAATTAATGCTTATATGGATATAATATGTGGCTACGACTAAGCGATGTAATATACAAATTGTATTTCAATGTTATAATAATAAAAATGTGATGTCAGCTGCTAAGGGGACATGGAAAAGAGATGGGGGCTGAACTAATCCACAAGAGAGGGAAGTGTCTAGGATAATGGCCAAGAGGGGTCAAAGGGGGAAATACCCATGTATATTAATTTAACCCATTTTCCTAAACTTGCAAAATGTATATGAACCTTTTGGTTTCTGATTGAGTTCTCCCAAAGCCAATCATTGAATACATGTAAGAGGGTGGTTGTGAGTGGTCACATACCATAGTTATTGGGCACATGGGGGTTGAGTAAAATCATCTTGGGGAAGAGTGTGAGTCAAGAAAGGCAAGCCACAAGAGAGGAACTTCGTGTGGGATGGGTAAGTATTTTTTACTAAGTCAAGTATTGTGCATGGGAAGGAATGAGAGAGGAAGAAAGAGAGCTTGGAGCTGGTGCAACCATGGATGGTGAATTCTAGAGAAAGATGGATCATAACGGGAGCGAATTCAAGTTGGAAAACTGAAGAGCTAGGTTATCAGGACTGAAGAGTGAACTCTTGTGTGAGTTGCACTAAAACAACAAGTGGTTTTTGTTGGTTTGTTGATAGTTTTCCTAGCAGCAAGTTCCCTTGAGTTCCCAGCAGAGAGATTCCTAGCTACCCGTTCCAGAGAGACCTTGATGAACGAATGGCACATTCCTTGGGTTATCCCTGATAAATGGATGGTACATCCCTTGGGTTAACCCTATAAACAGATGATACATCCCTTGGGTTATCTTTGATAAACAGATGGTACATCCCTTAGATTATCCCTGATAAACAAATGGTTCATTCCTTGGGTTGGGAAGGTCATGAGGAAGAGAGATGGTAGAAAAATCGGGATAGTTGTAGGAGAATATCAGTTGGGTTATGCGTTTTATGAGATGCAAGTGGATTGTGAGAGACCACCCTCTTTTGTGGATTACTAGCCTCAGCTTGGGGGTGACTGGAAGTTGATATTTGGAACAATCAGTCTATGGTTGGGTGGAACGTCTGTCCCAAGAAACTGGTTGCACAATTCTTGTTTAAAGATCAGTGTTTTTCCTTGTACTAAGGTATTTACATTTGTTATTGTTGTGCATGAACTCTACATAAATGAGAGTTACTTATATGTTGTTGTAATGAGTGATTTATCTGCATTTCATGTTGATTATTAACATGTTTTAGATGCATCTATTTTATGGTTATAGACAATAGCTAAATTTGTTTTAAATTTTGTAGATTTAATCTACAAGAAATCAGCTAACAGTAAAAGACTTACTTTAGTTAGTAGAACTTTCATTTTTATGTGTATTATGCACCGTAATGTTCCTTGGTTGGGTTGGGGAACGTTACATTATGCTATCGGAGCTATAAAAAGGGAGATTTTTATGTGGCATGGCCTAGCCTGGGTGGTTGGGTACATTACAAGTGGTATTACAGCCTAGTTTTCAACGATGAGCCTAGATGGGTCGAGTTAGCATAACGTTGAGAGAAAAAATTCGTAGAGAATTAATTATGGAATATGTCAACAACTTGCTTTATTAAGGGTTCTCCATAGGAAATATGTATATTCCTCAGATAGACCTTTTCCAACGGGCTATCATGGGCCTAAAACAGAGATCGTATGAAAAAGTTACGACCCCAGGAAGTTGATGTACTAACTTACCCAAATGGGGCCCACATGGCTTTTGGCGCTTCATCTCCTAGGGTTAGGTTTTTGGATGTCTAGGTTTTGAACATTCATGTTTATTGTAAAAAGGCCTTGAGAGCCTTATTGTAATCATCTTCTGGTGAATGAGTGCAGTCCTCACATCTCTTCTCAGAGATAAGCTGCCACCATTCTAGCAAGTTTGTTTTCCGCTGCATTTTACAGTTTCATCTTATTTCCTTATTGAATAGAGACCATTTTTACTGTATATTTTTTATTCTGTGTTAAGAATCTTTTGATAATAATATGTATTTGTTTTTTTATGCTCATAAAATCTGGATTAGTGGTATCAGAGCGATTTTTTCCTTATCGTTCTTAATGCATGTCCCCAACAAGGTCAGGGTACAAAGAATTGGGTCTCGAGCTTGTTTCTCTTGAGGAAAAAAGCTCTCGGATGCCCAAGAAACCTCTCATGGTAGGAGAAAAGAAATACAATGGGATAGGAGATCCCTTCAAAATGTTTCTCGAGGAATCCCTCATGCAACAAAGGAATGAGATGATGGATATTTTTGCACAAACCCTTCGATGAATACCAACAGGCGATGCATCTTCATCAAATGGAGGCATCGCTCCCTTCAAGGTACAAATAAACTTCGATATTCCTATATTTGAAGGTCAGATAGATGCAGATGTTGTAGACAAATGGTTGAATCTGCTACAAGGGTATTTCTCTGTCCATAACTTCTAGAATAGATAAAATATTACTTTTGCGCTCCTCAAAGTTTTTCCCCATGTCAAAGATTGGTGGGAAACTTTCTATGAGTAGAAGGAAACAGAGGAACCCTCATTATTTACAGTCACAGTCACCTGGGAGTCCTTTAGGGATGCTATTAAGGAAAAATGCTACCTTGTTGGAAGTTATGATGACCTATATACAAAATGGACCATGTTGCGGTAGGAAAGAGACCAAGCAGTGCCCGAGTTCACAAATATCTTCCATACCTTGCACACCAAGTTGGGTATCAAATATTCTTAGTGACATATGGTGCTCAAGTATTGCGGTGGTTTGCATAGATACATCGAGGCTGAAATGGATTTTCTGGACATCTCATCCTTGGGTGTGGCCTACTGATATGTCGCCAAAATTGAGCAAAAGCTTAAACAAAATACACGGCAATTTGGGCCTAGGAACTCCTCACAGAAAAAGTCAGGAAAGGGAGGCCCAAATATGCAGAAGCAAGGACAGAGAAAAGATGGACTTTCTCTAGACAATCAGTCCAGGCCGCAAGCAAAGAAGGACATTGGAAAGACAAAGAAATATATTGGAAAGTGGTGCAAATTCCATAAGAGCCCCTGGCATAATGATGTTGATTGTCACTCAGAGCAGTTGTTTGTGGATGAGGTGAAAGCCTATGAATCAGATGTGGGTTCTGACTCTGGGTCAGAACCAGAAAGGGGGATACGGATCATTGAAGCATAACCCAGTGCTATTGTTTCTATCACCAAGATCCAGCCCGATGAACTAGATGAGCCAGAGGAAGGAGAGCACCTTTTTCATTCACAGATGTGGGCGAAGGGTACCCGGCTACACTTCATCGTTGATAGCGGTAGACAAAAGAAACTCATCTCATCAGATATTTTCAAGTGACTCGCCCTACCGAAAATGCCCCAGCCGCTTCCCTACACCATCGGATCGCTCCGCCAAGGAAGCGACATCCGCGTCAACCAAAAATGTAGCATGTCATATGGCATCAAGCCCTTCAAAGACATGGTATTGTGTGATGTTGGCCCTCTCAAAGTTTGTAATGTTCTTTTGAGCAAACCATATTTATGGAAACTCCATGTTGTATATGAGTCTAGGCCTCGCAGTGTTATTATTACTTTGAACAAGGAAATGTACAGGATACCGAAGGCAGTCCCACCTAGTGTTATTTCCTTGATCTCTGCCAAGCAATGCAGAAAGGTCATCTCTTAGATGGGGAATTTTGTCTTCTTCATGATTCACTCTCAAAATGAGTGAAATATCGCATCCACATCCAGGGTCTCCACGTCCGACCTCTCCACACAACAGAATCAAGTGGATAAGTTCGTGGAAGCATACTCGGGTATCTTCTCCTCACCTACCGGGGTTCCTCTGCACTATTTTGTCAAGCACCCCATCGATCTAACCCCTTGCGCATTGATTCTCAATGGGCCAATATACCATTGATCTCTATTAGAGAATGAGGAGATCAAGCGGCAAATACAAGAACTGCTCCACAAGGGGCACATCCATCCTATCTCATCTCCTTGCAGGAGACCAATCATGATGGTACATAAGAAAGATAGAACATGGCGAATCTGCATTGATTACTGGGCCCTGAATTAAATCACAGTCAAGAACCGGTACCTGATTCCCCAAATCGACGACCTCCTTGATCAACTCATGGTGGCCAAATACTTCAGTAATATTGATCTGAAGTCTGGATACCACCATGTCTCAATAGAACAGACAGATGTATGGAAGACCGCCTTCAAGTCCAAGGAAGGTATTTTTGAATGAATCGTCATGCCCTTTGGCTTGACAAATGCTCTATCCACTTTCATGAGGATGATGGATGATATCCTGCAACCATTCATCAATAATTTTGTAGTGGTGTATCTGGAAGACATTCTAATTTAAAATAATACTTGGGCAGAACACTTGCAGCATATTTAGCAGGTTCTGCACACCCTGCAACAACACAAGCTATACGCCAACTTGGGAAAATGCTCCTTCGGCATGGACATGGTCCATTACTTGGGATACATCATTGATCAATATGGTGTACATGTGGATCCCCAACCAAGATCCAATTCATCTGTGACTGGCTAGCTCCAACCACACTCACTAAGCTTCGGAGCTTCTTGGGCCTTGCCAATTTCTACCGTAGGTTCATGTTGGGATTCTCCCATATTGCATGGGCCCTCAGCTAAGCAACCACGGGTGGTGGTAAGGAGAAATTTGTGTGGGGCCAGTCCCAACAACAAGAGTTCATGATTTGAAGCAGCACTTGTGCTCAACCCCAATAGTTTCACTACCGGACCTGCATCAGCACTTTGAGATCACGATAGATGCTTTAGACTATGTTGTGGGCATTGTTCTCACTCAGCACAACCACCCCATGTCCTATCATAGTGAGACACTATTAGATGATGTTCGTAAGTACCCTACTTACAACAAAGAAATGTACTCCATTGTGCAATCCTGTCATCAATGGAGACGTTACATTCTTAGGAAGGAGACAACCATCCACATTGATCATAATCCATTGCAGTTCATGCAGACACAAGGAAAATTGAAAAATGAATGCCATCAGAAGTGGTCCACATACTTGCATCAATTCCACCTCAACATCAAGTATAAAATAGGAAGCACCAACTGCATCATTGATTTCCTCAGCAGACCACCAGTCACGATACTCACCACAGTGCTAGACTCTTGCAGCCATGAGATATCTGGATGGCCACAACTCTATGAGACAGACCCAGAATTTGAAACCACCTACCAAATGTTGTGCGCAAATGCAGTTGTCGCTAATTTCCATCTTCAGGATGGGATTTTGTGCCATCTGGGCCATATCTGTGTTCCATCAAGCAAGTGAGCAAAGATGATCTAGGAATCCCACTACAGTCGGGTGGCAGGACACTTCGGCATCAAAAAGACAGTGGAAATGTTGTAGAAACATTTCTACTAGCTGAAACTTTGACAGGAGGTCGACAAGTATATCAGGTTCTGCATTGCCTACACTATTGCTAAATTGACCACTAAGAAGCAAGGCATGTACACCCCTCTTCCTACTCCTGACAGGCCATGGGAATCCATATCCATGGACTACATGTTGGGACTCCCGTCCACCAAGCGAGGAAATGACTTTGTTTTTTTGGTTGTTGATCGCTTTTCTAAGATGGTGATTCTGGTCACCTACAAGAAGAGCATCACAGCAGAGGCCACTACCAAGATCTTCTTTGAACGAGTCTGGGTACATTTTGTAATCCCACAAACCATTGTCTCATATCAGGATAGTTGATTTCTCATCACATTATGGTCAAGCCTCTGGTCACTGTTGGACACCAAGCTCAACAAATCCACGACCTTCCACCCCCTGATAGATGGAAAAATCGAGGTCGTAAATCGAATGATCTTACATATCCTATGCATGTATAATTCCAAGCACCCTCGCACATGGGATGAGAAACTCCCCTATCTCCAGCATAGCTACAATCGAGCCCTGCATAGCTCAACTAGTCACTGCCCCTTTCAAGTGGGGTTGGGATTCCAACCATTGTGTCCCATAGATGTTTCACTACCCCTTGTACTCACCTTGACTAACTCATCTCCTACTCCAACTGAATCTGACAAAGCCACCCAATTCATTGAGCGGATCCATCACATCCACCAACAGGTTTAGGATATCCTACAAAAGTCTAATGAAAAGTACAAGCAGTGCCATGATCAACATCGGGTGCCACATAAGTTTCAGTTGGGCAAAATATTTTTGTTGCATTCGCAGAAAGAACACCTTAACAAATCCCATCGGAAGCTTCACCCACCCCATTATGGGTCGTACACTATCACCAACCCTGTGGGTGATAATGATTTTGGGATAAACATTCCTCCTTTCCTTGGCCTGCACCCAGTGTTCAACATGAATCTCCTTCAACCTTATTTCCCACCATTATTGAACACCTCAGAAATAGCAGAACAACTTGTTGAAGGAAAATATCCCTGCGGACAAGTAGATCTCCTCAAAGAGATAGACTCTTAACTCTAAGACAGAAAGTGCTTATCATGGTCACTGACTTCCTTTTAGATCTAGGTGGACTAGTGTGTGAGAAGGAAGGAGAAAAGAAGTACCTTTTATATGCGTTTGTTCCTGCACGCTCCGAGTTGAGCTCCAATATTTCGCTCCTCGATAAGCCCTGTAGACAAACAAAGTACGACCACTTCCTACTCTATCAAGATTAGTTTGAAATAGGTCTATCTACTAAAGAGACAAATTCATGTGAGATTGAACACAAATTAGAAAGAAACAGGCCAAGCAAATTATATTAATGAGGATAAAACATTGCTTACATCCATAGATGGATTGCAGCAGTTTCGTCAAGTCCTCCTTGTCTACCCCTTTCTCAAAAGATCCACGATCTGAATGATGATAGCTTCACTGATTTCTCCCTATGAGATCATAGTTCTCTTACTTCCAAAATATCTTTGTTCCAGCACCACTTATAACATCATAAGTTTGGTGTGATTCTCCCTTTTCAATCCCTCTTTCACCATTAGAAAGCTTGCTTATATAGCCTTGGAGAGGCTTTAACCACTTGAGATATCCTTGGGGAAGTTGAGGATTTGCCTCCTTCAGTTGAGGATCTTCCCTAAGATTATGGATGGACTGGGAATTTGAATCCAAATGCCTTCCAAGAATGAAAGGATCCTTCCCCCATTCATCTCAACAACTTAACCACTGCCCAGAATAGGCAGCGCTCCCTCAAAAGGGCCATCATAGCGATGTAGCGCTCCCTAGTAGTGTTTAGGGGGGC
>JASDQU010101919.1:47197-60095 GCA_032191745.1 Picea mariana
GATTAAAACCCAAAACATTATGAGAATAAACTAAACTGGATCTAGAATCCTTGAAAACACATTCAAAAACCTAAATAAACTTAAGTCAAATAGCCAAATCAGTATTTGGGATATTACATTTGAGGTGCACTAAAGATGTTGGGGTGTCTCTTTGGGATCTGGAGGTGTGAAAGAGAAATCTAAGGGACTTTCTTTTGCTATTTCTTATTCTCAAGGTATGCTATGAGGTTGTAATGTTGTCATGAGGTTGTGATGTTGCCTTGTGCACTGCTATGAGGTTGTGATGTTGCTGTCAGTGATTACATTCTAGGAATGATGCCATGAGGCTTGCTAGGGTTCGAAGGATTGTACGTGGAATGAAGCATGCAAGTGAAGTCATAAGTATTATGTATATGAAGATCATGGATTGATTTCTACACATATCTTATTGATTTGGTGCTTAGTTGAGGAGATTGGTGTCTACTGTAGGTTGGTGCCTACATCTTGCTGAGTTGGTGCTTAACTAAGGAGATTGGTATCTCAAGTAGGTTGGTGCCTACAATATTTGTAATAGTAGTTTGGTGCCTACAATATTTGTAACAATAGGTTGGTGCCTACAATACATCTATAAAGATAATTTTTTATGGTTTTCTCCTGCAATGGTTTCCACGTTAAACTCCATGCATTGTGATTTGAGTTTATGTGTGATTGTTTTTTAGATAATGATTGATTGATGTTTAAATAGAGTAAAATGTATCTTATATTGATTCAACCCCCTTCGTATAAACATAAATTCAAAAATAATACCATTTTGAAGTTTTACATTGGAAAACACATTAACACTTTACAAATGTCGCTAAGGCATCCATTCAAAAGAAAAAAACAAGAAACAAAAATACCATGTATAAGTGCCCATAGGATTACGAGATCCTTAACTCATAAGACAGATGACCATATGATCCTACAAATTGACTCTTAACTTTGTATTTATAAACATCTCAAAAGATTGACTTTGTATTTATACACATCTCAAAATATAGGGCACCCTCTCCAAGAGGGGTTATGGATCCAAAATGATGATTAGGTCATCCTTAACAATAAGCCTTGTATATAATTAAATAGAGGAGTGCTTGACTAGGTCATCTTTAAGTTAAGGGGTTATGGATCCAAAATGATGATTAGGTCATCCTTAACCATAAACCTTGTATATAATTAAATAGAGGAGTGTTTGACTAGTTCATCTTTAAGTCAATGAACTTTATCTTGATCATTTTTGCAGTGCTTCTAACTTTGGCCACGTTATTGGGTCTCCATATTTTAAGCTCAATGCATATGTTGGGTTTCAATATTTCAATATACATTTTTAGCATTTGATCATCACTAAGATTGAGGAAACAAGTTTCTAGGGCTTTCCATTCATGTGTGTATTTGTTTACTGTTCCATTTTGACATACACGGGAAAACTTGGTGGAAATGTCATCTCCATCATCAATGTGATGAGCTTGGGATTGCTAGTAGATCTTGGACAATTAATGATTGTGCCAACAATTATTCTAGTCATTGTTTTATTTAGTTTATTAATGCTCAATATTTCTCTCTCATATGCATGAGCTTGTCATGATTAACATTTTTCATTCTTCTTACATCATTCCATATTTTTTCATTTTCTTCATTTTTTTGTCAATTTTTTCACTCAATTATTTTTGTGCCTTTTCAACACTATCGAGAAAATACTTAATACTATTGACTTCATCTCTACAATGGTGATAATTTTCTTCTATATACTCATTATTAACCACCTTATCTATTTTTTTCCTCATTGAATCCACTTTTATAATTATAATTGGTTTAAGGAGTGAGATTCTATCAAGATAGTTAAAAGACAACAAATTTAAACTTTGGACCAACTAAATTCTAACAACATGATCAAAGAGTTTGTGATAGACAATGTACTTGAATTTTCATCGGGATGTATGTGAGGGTGAGTGGGACAGTAATGGTTTTAGATGGAGTCACAATGGAATGGCCTATTTTGGGTTGTGTTCTCATGGTCCAATTGTTGCATTTTCTTTTGATACCATTGTACATTCCATTAAATGGACTCTCTCTCCCTCTCCCTCTCTCTCTCTCTCTCTCTCTCTCTCTCTAGTCCCAAGGGTTAGCACAATTGGTCAAATAATCTACCCAAGGCATGTTGCTAATGGGGAGGCAATATGTCACATTTTCAAATTTGATTGAATTACTCAGGACTAGGAACCACTATTATGACTGGTGATTGTGTTGTCCTCTATTCAGAAATACATTATGATGTTCAAATTCCCAAAACTATAGTAATTGTTTTTTATAATAATAATCTAATTTTAAGGTCACATTCAAGCCAGACACCAAATTGGTGTATGAGACCCCCTTGTTTGTGGGACAAGGGACCCACCTCTGTGCAACAATTTGACTGCTAAAGTATACGAAGATGTACATACCCTCTCCCCTCTGGATTTGAACCCATGACCTCTTAGGAGGAAAAACATGTTCTTAACCATTAGGCCCACTCAAGCTATAAGGTTCTCACTCAAATACATTATATAACCTATCAAACCTAAAATAACTTATTATTATATATAACTTAGAAAACTTATCATAAGTTTTATAATATTTAAAATATAAAAAGTTTTATATAAGGTAATCAAATTACCATATATAATATAAACCTGAGTCCAATATTATCAAATAAAGGTATGTTTTGAAATTGCAAGAAACTTTGTTAGTAGAAGTGGGGAGAAGTTTGTATCATTAGTCTCTCGACGATCCTCGCCCTCTCTTGGTCCACTCAATTTGAAGTAAAATTTATAAGGTTCCCACTCAAATTCAATGTAAAAACACCATTTAAAAGTCGAAAGGAAATCATTATATAAAAAAAAATAATTTTATTACAAAGATCAACGAATGGGTTTCAGTAACAAAGGTATAGTCATGTTAGTACTATAAGTTAAAATAGATCTTTGGGACATACACACATAAATTCAAGAGGTGAAAGAAGATCTTGACATATGTATAAGTAGGCAATATAAATTTAATCAAGCATGTTTGAAGGAAATAAAAAATGGTAAATTAACGATCAAAATCAAAGGAAAAAAAAATGGTACTAATGATCAAAATTAAAATCATTCTATTTGAAAATTATATAAGATAAGATAATTTTATCAATAGCCAATAAATGACCACAAAAATAGGTCAATAGGACTAAGATAGCACATCCAATTTTGGTACAAAGTGGGAGTGCGAAAGCATCTCCAAGATCAATTCTAAAAGTAGAAAGATATTAATATATAAGAATAAGCTAAAATCTAAATGCTAAATATCTAGCTCAGAGAGAGTGTAAGGTAAGCTGTGGGTAGAATAAAAATGTTAGAAACTCAAAATATTGATACTTAAAAAAAGAGAGAGGGATGTGAAGGCATAGTGAAGAAAGCGACCGAGAAGAAGTGAGGGGACTAAGATGTGGTTTGTTTTCAGATTCATCAAGCATTGTGAAAGGATCAACACACTAGTAGATGATATCCTTTGGTGAAGGGGGGTCGACTATATGATTTTGGGGGGAAGAACAAGAATGAGGGAGCCTAAATCTCCTAACAAACAAGGCTACGGGGAAGAATCTCCAAATAAAAACATGGGTACTCTATTGAACCTAGGTAGTAGTATGTTAAACAAGGAGAGCCCCAACTCAAGAGCTAAGTTTTTATGATGGTCTAGTGGTACATCTCATGTGAGCTAGAACAAAAACCCCTCATGGGTTGACCACTTGGTAGGGGGGAGGTTAAGAGGAGACACAAAGCCTCATTGATCTAAGTTCTAAAGTATCATGGGTGTCTTTTTGTCATTTGTTGCTTCAATTAGAAAATACACAAAGGATTCTATAATGTTGTGAATGAAATTGAAGTTCAATTCATTAGTTCAAAACATATGTTAATAGTCATTGCATCAATCGATGAAGTTTTGGTCCCTACGTTCCAAATCAATGACAATTTATAAAGTATCAATGCGAGAATCCTTGGAGATCCTATATCACTAGCGAAATTTTAGGATCAACAATTGTGTTGCATCATCTTTTACTCATCATTTCTTGGATCGATGATCGATGAAAAACATTCTTTTGATTGCTTGAGAGGTTTGTTTACTTATCTTCATGATTAATAAAAGCTTCCATGCTCCAAGAGGAAGAATATCATCTATTGTTACTTCATGGTAAAATCTGATCTCCGACATCAATCCTCATTTGTGCTTCGAAAACAAAGCATCTCCAGTGGGGGTGACATATAATGAACCTAACTAAACCTTTTTACCAAGTGCCACAGCTATTCAAGAGTCATGACTATTTAGGATGACCATTCCCCTAGACCACTATACATATCATCCATATCATTATACTTGCAACATCATCTCATATCAATTTCTATCAACATTTATTATCTTATCCTTCTAGATATAGGATTTGTCCCTTTATTTATGGTGGCTCCTCGTAACAACCATTTGGTTTGTTACATATGGAATCCAATGTAAGAATAACTCAAAAGAAGATTCTACATGTGAACTAAAGGTGATATGGAACAAATGTCTAGGTCAATTGCGATCTTGAGGACAAAGCCTCTTGCTAGGGAGAAATGAAAATTTGCAAAACTAAATCAGAACTCTAAATATATTAACCCTAATTTGCAATGTATCTATAGTTGAATATTGCAAGACTTAGCATATTTCTGATTGGTGAATCTAGTTTGTGGGGTTAGAATAAAGTGTGGTATGGAGTAGTAGTCGAATTGATCTAATGTAGTTGGTTGAGATATGTGATACAAGAGCTATATATACATTCTCTTAGGAGTCTCATTGTTTATTAGTATGTATATTTTGGAAGTTATGAATGGGAATCTCATCACCGAGAGAAGGTATGTTCACTTGAATAAGAGGCCAAAAACTTGAATTCTTAATTTTTTTTTGTTATTTAGAGATTGGCTTGTTTATGAGAATTGGACTAGTTTTTCCAAAAGCATCATATTCGACTGGTTTAGAGAGTTTTCCAATTCAAATGAGAGGTCTAAATTGGAAATGGATAGTTCCACATGGAACCAAATTTATTTGATTGAACTTGAATCCATTGGTTTGTTACCCCAAGTCTCTCACCTTAGTAGTTATTAGTTATTGGTAAAATTAAATTCTTAAAGTAATAGTGTACATTCTCCTTTATCTTTTATTTTCTATCATTTTACTTAAATTTTTAATATTACCATTAATTGTTCTAAGATGTTTGAGAATGATTCCAATCCCATTGAACTTCATATGGAGAAAGTAGAATTCCAGATTCCATTCAGAATGTAGCAAATTTAATAGTTTTTAGGATTTCAAGATTGCAACTTTTCCACTGGATTCTCTCATGTATGAGGGTGTGGGATTGGAATTTAATTAAGAGCACCAATCCCTCTTTGTATCTCAATGTTGGTGGTGCTGATTTTTGAGCTCCTCTATCACGACCTTAGTAAAAATGTATCCTTGCTCAAGCAAAATACCTTACCTTTCACTCAAGAAAAATCATTGATTAAGCATGTTAAGTTTTTTCTACCTTATTATAAATCTTGGATTAGGGAGTTTCATCAAAATTAAAGGGTGTTGATTGATGTCCCTAGAGGATCGAGGTAGAGGCAAAGGCTAGAGCCTAAAGGGGGGGGTAGAGGGTGCTATTGATGATGAGGATCCCAATATAGGACATGATTTTGATGATATGTAGTTATCTGTTGATGATTTTGATGATATGTAGTTATTTATTGTAGCATGATGATGTTTTTCGGACTCTACGATACATTTAAATCCTTTTGGTTTATGTATTTTGCTTCAGATATGGATTGCACTTAGTGCTATTTTAATTATATGCACCCTTACTCTACAGTACATTTAAATCTTTTTGGTTTATGTATTTTGGTTCAGATATGGATTGCACTTAGTGCTATTTTAATTATATGCACCCTTACTTGCAAGTTGCTATATAAATTAATATATATGATTAAAGTTTGCATATTTGTCTCTAATTGTTTGATTGCACATATATGTTCATGAATTATTTTTTTTTCAATAAAAATTTATAAATTAATATAAATGATTAAAGTTTGCATATTTGTCTCTAATTGTTTGATTGCACATATATGTTCATGAATATATATTTTTTTTCAATAAAAATTTGACTATTTGTTTTGTTTGCTTCCTATGGGGCTCCACCTGTTTGGTGACTGGTCCAATTCTGATAACATTCAGGGTGTAACAAAGAGAATTTATAATATTAAAATTTCCTATATTGTTAATAACTCTGTCAACGATCATAAAAAAATACACACGAGGAAAGGCACACGCACTGTCACATTATTAGATATGTGAATAGTTATAAAAGTATCAGTTATTTGATTTAGCAGAATTCAGTGTATGCTTCTATGTTTGATGGATTGTTTTGAAACTGTAACTCATTTATCGTATTTAATATATCTAATATCTACCCTTGATGCAAAAGTTGATTGTCAGTTCAAAGAATGTGCTTTGCTCTCAAGAGAAACAAACCCAACAGAAGTCAGCGTTATTGCAACACATCCAAATCAGAGCAAAGAGACACAAATTCATGAACATTTTTCCTTGCATGTTGAGCTTCAACAACCTAATTTTAGGTTTGCATGAAAGATGCACTTTTTGTATCCGTCATTAATCATGAATAGTCAACAGTGTTCTGACATGAAGAACGAAAGAAAAAGTATGTGGGAGTGACATCAAGTCTGAGTATCCATGGAATATTAACTACCACTTCACTAGCAGTTTTTCGTTAAACAAAGTAATTATTGATTACAGTACAAACCTGAGATTTCCTTAGAATACCATGTGGATCGCATGTGACCAGCCAACCAATGCGCCAACCAGGAACCATCCATTTCTTTGATATGCCCCCAATAGTTAGAACTGGTACGGTGGATGCAAAGAATCCCATTGGAATGAATGGTTTCTCGCCAAAAGCAATATGAGCATATATTTCATCTGAAACTATTAACAAGCCTAACCTTTTAGCTGTCTCTGCAACCTGCATGGTAGTTTAAAATTTCAATTCCCAACAAAAGAAAACACAAAATGTCACATATTTACCTATGCACAGGTTCATAAAAAGCCTTGTCCTCTTAATAGATTATGGACAGGTGTTACAACATTAAGAAAATTGAGGTAGAAATAAGTATCTTGCAATCATAAAAATAGTTTCCTCATACAGACCATGAACAAAACTCAAGTCGATATATCAACTTTGCTTAATAGAAAAATATATCTAAACTATTACTTCAAGGGAATAAGAGAAGCCAACAGTATACAAACAGTTAGTTATGTAGCCGTATTAGAACACACCTTAGTCAAATGATCATGGCTAAAAACGGTGCCAGAGGGGTTGCTTGGATTGATAATAACCATTGCTACTGTGTTTCCGTCTGCTATTGCCTCAAGTTGATATAGATCAACTTCCCAACCCCTTTCTGGATCTAAATCATAATGCCTTGCTTCAACGCCTTTGTATGCCAGTAATGCTTCATACTGTGGAAATCCTGGTCTTGGCAGGAGAATGTTTGCACCTTCACAAGCCAAAACTGAGAGAGCCACGTCGATAGCTTGTGAACAGCCACAAGTCAGGTAAACATCATCTTCAGACAGCTTATAGGGTAACCCACGAGAAAGATAATCTGCAACCACTCTGAAAATGAAGCCGTGCAGATCAGCATAACAAAGAAGGTATGGAATGAATTATGACGGTCTTACTTTCATAAATGGTTGATAAACCTTTGAAATTCATAAAATTAGGAATAAACAGGCCTGTGGCCTTGAATCATGGATACAACTCCACTACTGATTCACATTTTAGCATGACTTATGAATCATGGTAAGTATAACAATTCCACTACTAATTCTGATTGCACCTATGCTGATTTATTTAAGTACTTCATTATCAATGCCTGTACAGTGATTGGCAACTTTGTGTAACCCTCTTAAATGTATAATTGTTACAGCGCTAGGTTTGGCTTATTATATTTAAATCTTAAAGTAATAAACACCAAATCATGAAACACACAAACCAGATTCTCCGGGGCGAAATATAACAATAGCAGAGAAAGTATCAATAGAATATTACATTACAGCTGAAGTAAAGCCCAATCTAAATAGTAATTGCTGAATTTCATAATTTTTTTGAAAATTGTTTAAAATTTAGGGAGACAACCTCTCATTAGAGATTTGAGACTTGAATCCTGGTGGAAAGAGTGCAAAACTAAAACATGTAAACAATGTCCATTTTCTACTGGAAACACCTTCAAATCTATACATGCCATTATTGCAAACTCCTATAAATACATGAATTTTATTGTTTGTCATTAATTAAACATTACTTCTTGTAAAAAACAATATTAAAATTGTCCTATGTGATTTTGCAGGCAGAAAGCAATTTCATTTTTAAACCAATAACATAAAGGGAATTTTAATGTGTTTAACATTGTCACCTAACATTATCATCATAAATTTTCCTTTAGCTTGTACTTCATGCATTTTGTTATCTTCCACTACAATTATTTCATTTTCACATTTGTCATATTTAAAAAAAAACGTCTCTCTTACTAGTGAGATGCTATCTCTAGAATCAATTTACTAAATAATGACTATAAGGAGATAGTATGTTTAAAGCTCACTTTGCACAACTTCATTGTTTTTTATACAATTAATCTTGTTACATCTCATATTGTATGAGGTTCTACATTGTAATTTTCATCACACTGTTTGAGTTTATTGTTGGTACCTTGGAGATTTGGATGGACTTAGGGGATATACACCTTCATGGATCTTTTTCTTTTTAAAATAATTGATGTTCTTATTTTACCATAGACAATATCACAATATTTTCACCCAACCATAGGCACGCAGCCACCCCCTAGCACCTTTAACCTTTGGAAGAATTATTCAGGAAAGCCATACTAGAACCAACAGAGAAACCCTAGCTGCTAACTGCACCAACAACTCAAGACAAGTAGAGTGCTCCTTCTCCAAGGGTAGCACTGCAGCAATTACAACTGAACTACTCTCTCAAACTTGTGCCATACTTAGCTAGTACATCACCAAGAGTATTACCAAGAGTATCACCAAGAATATCACCAAGAGAATCATCAAGAATATCACTTGATAGCGCTAGAGAGAGACCAAGACCAAGAGATGACCACACACCCTTATTCCTCCTTACAGCTGAAACTGCATCTCTGCATAAGACTTGTGCTCTGACTGGGTGTACAAATGAGCTAAAACGTCCTCTATTTATATTAATCTGTCCAATGACTTTTCTAGCTGGGCCGACCTAAATTTATGGTAATTATATTTTCAGTTTATCTTTTTCCTCTGGAACAGACTTGTCTTTCTAGAAGATAATATTCTATTATTTATTCTACTAGGCCGACTTGTATTCTAGGGTTTTCACACATATGTTTAGGTTTTCCCTTGCTTCCAGAATATTCCATTCTAGTCAAAGGTTACACATGGAGGTTAATACCTCTCGCAACTACTGTAACATCAACACTTCTCTCCTTGGATTTTGATCATTTGATGGGGACATATTGATGGAGGATATTCATTTCTCTATTTGGTGGATGGTCATGGTTGTTGGTCATATCATGGTTTTGGTGCTACTTGCATGCCTTGCTTCATGGATCACTGTCTTGACATATAGATGCTTTCTATTTCCCATGTTATCTTCTTCTTGGAGCATCCTAGTGATCTTGCATGATGGTAATGTTACATTATTGATGTCACTAAGAAGAGGTGTTCTACATGGACCTCATCATGTTTTGGATATGTGATGGGGGCATACTTGATGATTCGATGGGGTTATCATTTTCTTATGTCTCTTTCTCCTATGATGTTGATGTGGTGGGGTGATACATATTTCTTTGGTATGATTTTCCTAGGTAATATAACATTGTGATATTAGACATCACCTAGGGGGAATGTGTTTGATGATGTTAAAACCATTGTGGATGCACTTTTTCCTAAGTTTGTGTTAGAAGGGGGGTACCACATATGTTTCCTTGATGATATAGACTTTTCTAAGGTTGGATGGTATATTTTGATGTAACAACCCCTTCATGGTGGTGCACACTAGTTTGAGATTTATGTTTTTTTGTATCACGGTGGGATTTTTACTAGGGAGAACATATATTATTTGCATGGTACAACACTTTAGTAGAGTGCACAACACTCATTGGTACAAATGTTCATGGTGATTTAATCATTTAGATATTATTAGAGGTGGACTATGGTTATTGATCATTGTGCACACATGTTGAGGTTGATTTAACCATTCAATGGTTAATTTGATCTATTTTTATCTAACTAAAGGCTATTTCCTTGGGTACCCTACTTCATTTTGCATTCTTAAACGCCAGCCAGGGAGATACCCACCCTAAGCTAATGACTTCCTCCCTCGTATCCCTAACTCCGCTTAACGAAGCCAAGGATATAAGGCGCAGAGTCCTTTGGGGTAGTTATTTCACATACCCTGCACACTATGGCTGAAGACAGACGCCATAAGTTGTGACTTTACCGCACTTAGTCTTCCAGGAGGTAATAGGAAGAGGGTAGCCTGAAGAGTCATAGATCCACCCTACGGCGGTTGTTCATAGGTCCTACTCATATGAATGCATGGCGACACCCTTCCCTGGACACCATGGGCTAGGAGAAGAAAGGAAAGAAAGAAACAGGCTAGTCGAAGAAACAAATGAATGGGCTAGGAAAAGAAACGAGCCCTACTCAAAAGATTGATCCCCGGTGGAGGACCGATCTTTCCCTCTTCATTATAAGCCCCTATCAAATATTTCGAAACATTTTGCATTCTTTTACACTTGGAGGGGTTATTTGGAGGTTGAATAAAGATTTATTGTTGAGTGATCCCTTCTTTGGCATAGATTTAAAGGATTGAATGCATTATTCTATTGTTTGTTGGAGGATGGCACACCTTTATAGGTCACACCTCTTTTGGTTGGTTGAGCATCATTATGGAGGTGTTTATGGAGGAGAATTTTATTGTTTATTGATAACCACCATTCACACATTATCCCATGGAACACTTCATTTGAAGGATACTTTTTTATTTGTTGGTTTGATGAGGTGGCTCTATGGCACATTTTTCTAGGTCACACCTCTCCTTGGTGCTCCTTCTTCATTGTTGCATGTTCAAAGATGGTTATTTCAGCTATACTTGGCATCATTTTACTTGTCTTGGAGAGCGCCCTCATCTCTTTAACTTGGCATTAATATTATTTTATTTGGGGTTGTTGTGAGGAGTTTCTTGAAGGGCATGTTCAAGTTATTTTAGCTACATTTGGCATCATTTTGCTTCTCTTAGAGAGCGCCCTTAGCTCTTTGAATTGGCATTAATATTATTTTATTTGGGGTTTCTTTGAAGGAGTTTCTTGAAGAGCGTGTTCATGTTGGAGGCCCACATGTGTGGCTTATACATCCATGTACTTGGTCTCATTTGTACAATTTTAGATTCTTCTTGGAGGGTGCACATGTAGAGTCTATCTTCTTGCAATATTTGGAGGGTTTAACTTGGAGGAGCACACCCTCTTATTATTTATTGTTTCCTTGGAGGGCACACCTTGGAGGAGAATATTTTATTATTTGATGGAGATAGAAGTTGCAACTACTTCATCATTCTATTATTTGTTGAACTTGTCTCATGGAAGTGGTTACTTGAGGAGTAATATTTTATTGTTTTCTCATTCATGCATCTTGAGGGATGCACTTAGTGATCCTTTCTAGGTGGACCTTGGAGATAATCCTCCAAAGCCAAGGATGATTTTATGTATATTTTTGACCTTTCACCTTGGATGGAACATTCTATGTGGACCATTTTACATTTTGACTTGGTATTGTGCCTATTTTTGGTGGTGCACCCATTTCATGGAGCATTATCTTGTATATTCTTTGATATTTTTAGATGGGTGACCTCCTTTGGAGAGAGTAGTGCCCACATAAATTTGACATGGTCAGCCATTAATTGAAGATGGATCTAACTACTCTATTATTTATTATTTCTTTGACTTAGCATGGAGCTAGTTAGAGATTTATTATATTTTATTGTAAGAGAGATAAAACACCTTATATAAAGAGGATCTTTCTCTCCATATGAAGGGGTTGGGAATTTAGGGATTGAATATATATCCCCTTGGGATACATTTTACATCCTATTGGAGAGCTTAATGAAAGATTGCATGTACTACAACTATTTTCTGTGAGCCTTTTTTAGGTGTGCAATATTTTTCATATGTCATTAGATTATTGTCAGAGACCCTTGTAGCATGTTATGAAGGCCTTGTAATGAACTATGTGTCATTTGGATATTGTAATGTGAGGATATAACGCCTCTTACGTTTATTTTAAGTTCATATTGCATCTATGAAAACTGAGTTGTTGTTAGTTCATAACATTGTTTTAGAGTAGCACTCCTATCTCTCTAAGGTGAATGTTTTGAAATAGATTTCAACAAGTTAAGGTTGATTTTTCGCATGCATATCAACCCTTATTAACCTTAGAAATTCAAGAATTAACCCTCTTGGATTCATATCTCTTTGAATCCATTCAACCTGTGATTGGATTGGCACTGGTCTTCATGTTTCCATCATCCTTTTGTTCTCACACCATTCATTCTTCCACCTATGCTACAACCATATGTTTTGTTAAGGCTTACTTTTCAATCATTACCTAGATCCTCCAATCCATAGCCTTAGTAATCCTATCCTTAGAGAATCCCCACTTGAGTTGGAGGAAAACCAAAAAAAAGAGAGAGGAAGAGCTATTGAGGTGACAATTGGTAGCCTTAAGCATA
>JASDQU010101919.1:60195-104931 GCA_032191745.1 Picea mariana
GCATCAGGTGATGCTCACAGGGGTGAAGAAATGGGATTGAAACCAATGAAATGAATCGCATAGCATCAATCATCACTTCCGGGGCTTTCACCCGGTAACCAGGACTTCCCAGGTGGTCACCCATCCCAAGACGGCTCTGGCACAAAACTAATACCTTGGTTATTGGGACTTTACACCTTTGTGGGTGCTAGATTTTGTTGTAGCAAGTACTATGTATACCTCCTCTACCTTTGCCTCTACTTCTTCCTCTAGATTTATTTCTCTTAGCATCACACCTTTTTTTAAGAAAACTCTCTCTCTCTCTCTCTCTCTCTATATATATATATATATATATATATATATATATATATATATGCCTAAAAGGGTTGGATCCACTAGTGAGGGATGAAGAGTTTTTCACTAGTGACCTCTAGTGAAGGCTTTTTTGACCCCTTAAGGTAGCCATGGGGACACTTGGATTAAGTCCCACAAATGTTTTAAGCATAAGGAGTTGGATCCAAAATTGGTGAGGAGTGAGGTGCTTTTCACTAACGAATTAGTCTCAATCTAGCAAGTAATTTTATGTCTCTTTAAGGTAACAATAGGAGTACCTAGAGGTAGTGGACCTCAGGGATGATTTTAGGGGCTAAATTTCGCTCATGGACTAATTTTCCATGTTTTTTCCAAAAATGAGATTCACTATTTTAAAAATGATTCACCCAAATTCTATAGGATAAAATTATTTTACCTTAAAAATAGCCAAAATTTTATAAAAACTATATAAAATACTTATAAATTTGAATATTTTTACAAAAATATCGCCAAAAAATTATAGTTGACATATGAAGGATTAGTAAGATTCGCCAAGGTTTCTACATTTTAAAATAAATTTCTATCCTTAAAATCATCCCTGGTAGTGGTTGAATATGTCAGGTTGCATAGAACCACACCCATACAACCTTAAGGATAGAAATTTGATAACCCAAAGGAGATGGATACACTTGTGAGGGACGATAAGTTTTTCACTAGTGGTCCATGTTCAATTCTTGTAAGGGAATTTTCATCTTCTTGAAGTAGCCATGGGAGCACCTAAAGGTAGTGGTTGAATGTGTAAAACTGCAAATCATTTCTTGCACACACATAAGTGGATCAAATTCCACTCCAATGTCCCTTAAGGATGACCAATTAAGACAACCCAAAGATGTTGGATTCGCTAGTGAGGAATGATGAGTTTTTCACCAATGACCCATGTTCAATTCCGGTGAGGAATTTTTTGGCCCTTAAGGTAACCATGGGAGGACTTGTAGGTAGTGGTTGAGTGTGTAAGGTTTCATAGCACTACTCATGCACACATAAGTGGATTAGAGCCAAACCTGTGACCCTTAAGGTCATCCATTAAAAATTCTATTGGGTTATATTTTGGTGGCAACTTAGAGTGGTTGTTGCCATAAAGACCTAACTTCACATTTTTGTGGGCATGCTCCTACTCTATGTGGTGTATTTCCATTCATGGTATCGATTGTTATTAATGTAATGAGCCGGTGATGTATCGTGACCCTCTTTCTTGTATTAAGTTGTTGGAGAAAGAGAATGATTTATTTATAGGTTTTCAGTCCATTGGGTTGTCCCCTCCCCCACCCCCNCCCCACACATAATTGTTTGGAGTAATAAGGTACCGTATTTTATGTGTTAAAAAAAATCCAGAGTAACAAAGAATTTCTTGAAGAAAACCTTTATTATATCGAGAAAAATCAAAGATATTTGCAACACTAATAAACATATGATATACATAATATAAATAATCACAAAAAAGAAGAATGTGTTCTCAAGCAAAGGCATGAAGATAAGAGGGATAACATTAGAAGAGGACTATTTAACATAGTCTCATAGCCATCTATGATTCGTTTTTTTTCCTACTTCAACCCTCAATTAGTGTTAGAGTTTTGTACCCTCTAGAATCTTATTGAAAGTCCACATGTGGCTAGCGCCACATTGTGTGAGTAATGGGGGTAACATGGCATTCGATCAATACCATGGTGGTTAACAAAGTAGGTCAACTTGATAGATGCATAAGTCTCGCATACAAACTTCAATTATGGTGATTTTCACACCATTGGAAAGATTTCTGTATCTATAACAACAAAGAGGTGTTGGGAGCTATGATCACAAAGTTTTGATCCCAAAATGTGTTATTTGATTCCTCAAATTGGCTTTGGAAGGTTCCAAACCCCAAATCACTTGGGACCTGCCCCTAAAATGGACCCTACAAGTCAATTCCTCCATTTTTTCCACCCATAAAGTACCAAGATAGATGGAAAATTATATAATGATCCTTTCCAGATCAATTATTATGGACCACCCATAAAAACAATCTAATATTCTACTCTGACACTTCCTAAACCATCTAATTATTGTCCCGAATGGTACATTTCTTGTCAAGTTGATATCTAAGGAGATAAAATGGTCAAATATTACAAAATAGTTTGTCGATTCTATAATTGATGAAGGGATTCACATATGGCCATTTCCAATCTTTCCAAACAAATAAAATGGTCAAATATTACAAAATAGTTTGTTGATTCTATAATTGATGAAGGGCTTCACATATGGCCATTTCCAATCTTTCCAAACAAGAACTTGAAAATCTAAATTTATCAAGTAAACAAAATGTTACAAAAGAGTTCAATGCTGATTCTATAATTGATGAAGGGATTCACATATGGCCATTTCCAATCTTTCCAAATAAGTCCTCGAAAATCCAAATTTATCTTAAACTTGAGCTTGCTTCAGAACTTATCTTACAAACTGAGGTGAAGGTTGGTTTATCTATAGCTTAGAGCCATTAACCAATTGAAAATTCAGAGAGACAACCAAGAATTGTCTAGGTGATTTGGTATTCAATTATATAGAAATTCTCCTCATACTTCAACCATAATACGTTACTATCAGAACTTATCTTACAAAGTGACGTGAAGGTTGGTTTATCTATAGCTTAGAGCCCTTAACCAAGACAACCAAGAATTATCTAGGTGATTTGGTATTCAATTATATAGAAATTCTCCTCATACTTCAGCCATAATACGTTACTATCATAACTTATCTTACAAAGTGAGGTGAAGGTTGGTTTATCTATAGCTTAGAGCCATTAACCAATTGAAAATTCAGAGAGACAACCAAGAATTATCTAGGTGATTTGGTATTCAATTATATAGAAATTCTCCTCATACTTCAACCATAATAGTTTACTATCACGATGGCTCATTAACCAATTGAAATTTCAGAGTGACAACCAAGAATTATCTAGGTGATTTGGTATACAATTATATAGAAATTCTCCTCATACTTCAACCATAATACGTTACTATCACGGTGGCTCAATTTTTAAGGCTTAATACTACACCACATTTCACCTAAGATGAATTATTGATAGAATAGTCATGCTAGTTCTTGTGTTGCAATTTAAGATGAATTATTGATATAATAGTACATTCTAGTTCTTGTGTTGCAGTTTAAATAGGTTAGGTGCTCCCCTAAGAAAAATATAATTAAATGTAATTACCCATCCTAGAAGTCACGGAGAAAAACAAATCATTTGAGCAAGTGGAACATTATGTGCATTTTTAGGATTTTGTATGGATAGAAAAAGAACTGCCACTATATGCAAACATTAAATTTATAGTTGAATATGACATGAATTACCAACCAAAATTATAATGGATCGCTTCAATACTTTACTATTTATTTGCATTTCATCACTTGCATCATAAATGGTAAATAAACATCATAAATTGAAAATAAATGGAAAAATTCTTGTTTAAGGCTTTGGATTTGTGTGATCTCTTAGAAGAAAAGAGATATTCTTAACCATTAGACCCACTTAAGCTGTATGGATTAAATAAGTATGAATTATTAAAATCCATACTTTTATACATTTATACATGTCTAACAAATACTTTATCCTTTAACAAATACTTTATTAAAAATTCACATGCTGATAAATGCATTCTACAACACAAGTCAGTGCGTAGTTGTGGCACAAAATAATAATAATAATAATAATATAATAAAACTATTAAAATAATAATAAAAATATAATCTAAATTAAAACTAAAAAATAATAATAAACTAGCTTATCCCTATTACCTCCAAAAAAGAATCACATATTTTTATAGCTTATCCCTATTACCTCCAAGAAAGAATCACATATTTTTATAACAGTACCTCCAATAAAGAATCACATAAGAATCACATATTTTTTTGTAACAGTAGTCTAAATTAAAACTAAAAAATAATAATAAACTAGCTTATCCCTATTACCTCCAAGAAAGAATCACATATTTTTATAACAGTACCTCCAATAAAGAATCACATAAGAATCACATATTTTTTTGTAACAGTAGTCTAAATCCAAGAAAGAATCACATATTTTATTTTTATAAAAGTAGTCTAAATGTGCTAAGTAAGAATCACATATTTTTTTGTAACAGTAGTCTAAATCCAAGAAAGAATCACATATTTTATTTTTATAAAAGTAGTCTAAATGTGCTAAGTTTTTGTCTTTTGTGCTAGGGCATATTTTTTTTTGTAACAGTAGTCTAAATCCAAGAAAGAATCACATATTTTATTTTTATAAAAGTAGTCTAAATGTGCTAAGTTTTTGTCTTTTGTGCTAGGGCATATTTTTAGGGGAAGTTTTTGTCTTTTGTGGTAGGGCATTTTTTAGGGGATATTTGTTCAGAAAAGGGGCTGGATAATGTTGAAGCTTTGAGTAGATTTGAGTGGTTACCTCAAATAAAGAATCACATAAGAATCACATATTTTTTTGTAACAGTAGTCTAAATCCAAGAAAGAATCACATATTTTATTTTTATAAAAGTAGTCTAAATGTGCTAAGTTTTTGTCTTTTGTGCTAGGGCATATTTTTAGGGGAAGTTTTTGTCTTTTGTGGTAGGGCATTTTTTAGGAGATATTTGTTCAGAAAAGGGGCTGGATAATGTTGAAGCTTTGAGTAGATTTGAGTGGTTAATTCTGTATGATATTGATATGAGTGCTCCAGGAATTTTTCAGCAGGCTCAATCTATTTCTGCATTTAGAAATGTAATTTAAACAACAGAAAAATGTGATTTTGTGTGGATTTATGTTGCCGAATTCACATGAAAGCAAAGAAGGAAAAAACCTAGAACAGTTCCTGCGGATTTATGTAGCCAAATCCGAGCCAAAAAAAAACGTAGAACATTTAGACAATGCCATTTTTATATTTTTATTATCTCCAAGAAAAAAAAAAAATCAAGAATCACATAAGAATTAAGAATCAAGAATCACATATTTAATGGTTAAGGCCAATCATACCAAAGCTTCGGTTGCCCTTTTATTAGTTTAAAAATAATTCAAAAATAATTGATCAACAAAGCCAAAAGATTTCTTAATCATTACCTTCGGCTCTGTGGCAGGCCCACAGTAGGAGAGTATCCATTATATTTGCCACTTCTAATGGCCTCTATTAACCCATCTTCTGTATCGGCGGACGTTCTGAAGCACTCGAACGCAGAAGGATCTCCATGGCCAAGGGGGATTTTTCTCTTCCCGTTTGGATTCAAATGCGACATCACATAGTCCAACACGTCTCGAATCATGCTGTGGCTACATCTCATCACGGCCTCGCTCGGCCTGAAATTCCATTTACTCGAGCCTGTGCAGGCCGCCTGTAAACATTCATCCTCGAAAACCAAATTTCACGTCAAATGCAGGGCATAATCTCACACAGAATGCATAGAAAAGAAAGAAACACAGAAAAACTTCAAACAAAATTAGCAGAATAACGTTAATAAACTATCTGCTTGGTGATCTGACAGTGAACACAAATTAGCAGAATAACGTTAACAAACTATCTGCTTGGTGATCTGCCAGTGAACATGGGCTTAAATGAAGAGGATCTAGATGCGTTTGAGGTGATTGTTTTACCTTGATAGCGTTACAGTCATCCAGCTGCTTCGGCTCCGCCATGGTTGTGGTCTGGAAATATATGGCTGATGGTAAGTAAATGTTTAGGTAGCACAGTTCTTCCCTTCATTCCTACATTACTAACTTCGTTATCTGCGGTGGGATTACGTTCCCCCCTCCTCTCACGTGGACGATTCTACTGAAGTAATCGACAGATGTTGTGCTCCTCTCCAAAAACCAGAGTTACATGTGTGAGACAAAGAATTCATCAATTCTGGAGCTTTTTAGTAAATAATCTTACTATTATCAATGTTGTGACACGAGAAGTTTTATCAGTTTATTAAACGTATTTCATTGTTTGGTGGATTTATTTGGTTAGTTAAATGTTTTGAAGTGATGCAAGAGTTTTGGATAGATTTCTCAGGTTGATTGCTTCTATTTCATGTGTCACTCTATATTCATACTAAATTAAATATTATAATTAATCATTTATATAAGAAAATCCCTTTTCCATTATTCTCTCCATTTACTAAATTAACGATCCTGCACAATTACAACAATATCAGTTAAATAATGCATGGCAACTAGTTAAAGAGTGCAGGGCAACTGTTTAGGCATTTGAAGTGTTTTGAAAACCCTTCATCACGGTACCTCCTTATTTGCCAAAAAACAAGCTGATTGGTTATCAACACTTTTAGATAATCTCTTCGCTTAAAATAATTTTAACAGTTATTGTTATATCTTTTTAATTTTTCTGAATTCTTTTAATGTCTTTTATATCAGTTTCATTAGAAAGAACCATTTATAATATGTAAGAACCATTAATCATGGGTTTCTCATTTATTTTGAATTTTTTTTTGTGCAATTGAAAGTTTGATTAATTTCTCCCACCAACATTGGAATCCTCCTTAAGGGTGTTGGAATCCTCCCTAAGGGTGTATGGGGGCTGAAGGGTTGATAGTAGAGTGAAGGGTTGATAGTAGAGTAATATTAATGAATTTCATTCAATTTAAGGTGAAGTAGATCCACTATGCTTGTAATTATTAAATAAGATTCACTATGGTAGTTAGAATTGAATAAATTTAATGGAGCCTCATTGAAGAAGGTACATTAGGTAGCTTGGAGGTTCTTATGATTAGGGTTCTCTTGTTAGTTATAAATAAGAATGTAGTCCTCCTTATGATGGGGAACATGAGTGAATTCCTTCCATAAAAGGATTATTGTAAGGTGTTACTTAACCTTAAGGGTATTTTTTTTCAAGTAAATGGAATTTTCTATGTTATTTTTGGATATCTAGTGCGCGATACCATTTCCTAGGGTTAAGAATCATAACAAGTGGTATGGGGGGTTGGACGGTCCATAGTTGAGTGATAATAGTGGAGGCCATTCATATAAGGTGACTAGGTACACTACTCTTGTTATTGATAAATACAGCTCACTATGGTAGCTAGTATGGAATAAATGTAATGAGGCCCCATTACATTTATTCCATACTAACTACCATAATGAGCCTTACTTAATAATAGCAAGAGTAGTGGACCTAGTCCACATTACATGGATGGACATCCACTATTATTAATCTACTATGACCCCCCCATTACACCTCTAGTGAGGATCCCAACATTCCATTTGCATATCTAAGGTACATAATAGTCAACCAAAATCACGAGATACATGGTGTCAAGTGAAAATGGTTAGTGGTCAACCAAAACCACTAAATATATTGATTAAAGAGATATTGAAGAAAAGAAGACTCCAAAGCTCATGTTTGGGTTCCTTTAACATACTCTCACCTTCTAGCTAACAAAGGGAAAGTATTGATTGTTAGTCTCAAGTTTCAACAACAACCATAGAGTTGCAAAATTGTCATCACTTTTGATAAATTGATGATTGTGATGCTAATTCACACTATTTGTGTGTGATTTTCTAAGAGAAATATTATGGAAAATTTATTCACCTAAATGATCATTAGACCTAGAATTGTTGCTTCACATTTGATTGGGTTGTTAGGCATTTTTAGGGAAGGGAAACCATTTAATTTCATTCATTTCTCATTAGATATTGGAGTTCACATCCTTGACAATTACAAATATTGTAGCTCACATGTTTAAACAATGGCATTTCCCAGACTCCTAACATCCATACATAACTTTTTTCCAGGCACATCTTCATTGAATTTCAACTCAAAAGTTCGATATTGAAGATTGAGATGATATTAGTTTATGCACTAGTTCTTGTTTCCTTGTTGATATAATTATTCATACTTATGATTGAGGGGGATTGTTAGCCTATGAGTCCCTAGAAAATCACAAATTCCTAGATCACCTCTTTATGAGTTTTCATCCTTTTCCATTGATGATTTTTCTATGTGAGAGAATACCTAGATATACAAATGGTTACATCCATGTACTATATGTTGATATCATTGGATGACTATATTGTTGAGAATGGCTTAAGCATTTTCCTCTAGTTCTTGTGTCATATCTCATTGCATAGTTTAAAGAGAAGGTGGTTTCTCCTTATAGATATCCTTATTAAGATCCCTATGTAAGAAGACACTCTTAACATCTATTTGATGTATCTCCCAAACAAAAATTGGTAGCAAGAGCAAGAGCAATTTAGAAATAATCCATCGTGTCTATAGGAGCAACTATATTTGTGTAGTTAATACATTCTTATTCAAAAAACCCTTTTTCTACCAAGAGAGACTTATGCCTCTCAACATCACCATCACCATCTAAGGTAAATTTGGTCTTATAAACCCATTTACATTTCACCACACTCTTTACTTGTGGAGAATGGACCAATTTTCAAGTCTTATTTTCCTAGAAGGAAATATATTCTTTCGTCATATTAATTTCAAGTCCAGGTCTACCATGTGCCTTTATATATGTTTTAGGATTACATTTCTCTAGAACAAGATTCATGAGTACATCACTAACTTGTTTTCTTTGTCCATAATTCTTCCTTGAATAATTCATATCACTTACATCATTGCTAGTGGTTACAATGGTTTTTGTCACCCACTTTAGATAATAAATCTTCTTAACATAAGGTATCCTTGAAACACATTAAAAAATAATAGAATCATTCATACTGGATGTCGATCCATAATCATCAGTTTGATTAGAAATCGATTCTATTATAGAAATTTGACTAAAGTTCGGTTCAAATAGATTAGTTGATTAAAAAAGTGGGCAAGTCAATTCAAAGTTCATACTAGTTGATTCATAAATCTCCAAAATTTCAGCTAAACCATGACTTAAAATACCAAAAGCATGTTGTAGTAAAATAAAACCCAAATTATTCTCATCAAAGATAACATATCATCGATTAATCATACAATCCACATGCTTTAGGATCTTAAATATAGTTGACCATGATGTAAGAGTGAATCTTGTTGTCCAAATTCTTCCTCTTCTCATATAGAATATGAGCCCAATATATGCATCCAAAGGTTCTGATATGTCCAATCATTTTTTTTTCACTCTGCTTCTTAAGAGGAGTGGAATCTCACACTACCCTAGTTGAAACCCCATTTAGAATGTAATTTGAGTAGGAAACAACTTTTTTCCAAAACTTGTTTGATATTCCTTTTACTTGGAGAAAATGACTAGATATCTCAATCAAGGTTGATATTTTTCCTTTTAGAGACTTGATTCTATTGAGGAATGTAGTATTCTTCTTTTCCATGACATACCATTCTGATATAAGTATCCTTCAAAGGAATTTCTCACATATTTCGTTCTATTATCAAATCTTTAAGTAATTTATAGGTTGACTATATTTACTTTCATCTAGTGCCCTAAACACCTTGAATTTCTCAAAATCCATATCCCTTGATTTCAATAAATAAATCCAAGTAAACCTGGAAAAATAAATAGTGCATGTGAGAACATGTCTTTGTACAAGGATGGTTTATTGTACTAGAGAAAGATGGTTCATTGTACAAAAATTAGTGTGAAAAATCTCCAAAAGTTTTTTTTCTCTCCAAGGCTTCCTTTTCTCAAATGTTTCTTGGTGATGTTTACCAAGAACAAAACCATCACATACACCTTTAGAACACGAAAATCTATGGATTCCATGAGCTATATTCAATTGAACCATTAACTTCATACCTCTCAAATTCATATTTCCTAATCTCTTTTGCCAAATTTTGCTTGTATCATCGTTTTAGCTATAATCACAAAAGGTATAGTTTCTTTCTTTGAACCCTTAAAATCATAAAACTTATAAAGTGTGTCACTAGGTCAAGAATACCCACAACAACATCAAAATGATTATTAATATCCTTCACTACAAACATATTAGGATAGAATTCAACTTTCTTGTTAGTCTAGTTGAATTGTGGTACAAATAACCAATTTTATCTTGAATGTGGTGTCATGGTAAATATCAATCATAACATCATTATCACTATCAAACCTACCACTACTAGTAAAAATAAGTTCACAACCATTTACAAAAAATATCTTCTCTTCTTTGGCTTGACCCGGGGAAGAAAAAGGAAACATCCTTAACCATGTTATGTGAACAACCAGAGTCTACTATCCATGCTCTTTGAGAAGAATAAGAATACATTTATTTATAATAAAAAATAGAAAAAGGTATGAGCACCATAACCTTTGTTTTCTTTCGAGTGTCATTTCCATTTACTTTCAAGAATATTAACCTTCTCCTCAATGTCATTAGTCTTCCTCTAACAAATTCCCTAGTTTTCCACAATAACATGTCTTGTTATTATTTACCTTCTTGGTCAATTTCCCATTGTCACTTCCATGATTCTTTTTTTATTATCTAATCTTCATGGTCCATACCATGGCTCCTTTCCTGATTTCCATCTCAACCCGTTTCTCTATAAATTTTTTAACCCTATCCCTTAATGAAATGAGTTTGTTTATTATTTATAAAATTTTGTTCTTCAAATGATATTCTCTATGCTCTAATAAAAAAAAGATAAAAATGAGTCAAATGTATAATGTTCACCATCTTATTCCCTTAAAGAGAAATTCCTAGGAATGTAGAACATAAACATCATATGTTGTTTTCAAATTTATCAAACTAAATTATATTATATTCCCTTCCTTTTTCAAGAAATCTTTTCCACATTCACCCAAATTAAGTTGTAACTCTTTCACACAAGCCAAATAATTCTCCATCCTATCGAAAGATCAACTCCTTGTCAGGTCGCATAATATAATGTTCATCAACTTTGTTGACTAACTTATTAAAATTATTCCATGCTTTATTAGAGTTATTGGTTCCATTGGTGTGAAATTGAATCTCCCTTGAGATGTGGGATGTCATAACACCTACAAATTTATCCTTCTTCCTATTAACCATGAACTAATCATGACCATATTTAGGATAACAAACAACATTTTTTGAATTGCTATAATGTTTTTCTCTTTAACAAAGTCTCCATGTCTTATGTCAATATTCCATAGTTGTTCCTCTTTAGCACCACAAGATCCTACTTTGAACCCATATCACTCTTGTAAAAAAACTTGATGCAAAAAAATTACAAATCCAAACTTGATTATTTCTTGAAATTTGAGTTCTTAGCAGTGCAAGTAGATCCACAGTCTCTCAATGATGTATCAACCTCCAAAAACAGCTTGTAGTAATAGAACCAATCTAAGATATTCAAAACCTAAGCTCTTATAACCTTTTAAGAATCATAGATGAATTGAAGAATTAATAAAACCCATCCAAGCAAAGAGTAGTGGTGTTTAGAAACAACATTATTACCTTAGACACCRCAAGAAAATTACTCAATTAATTTATCATCATATATATCGTTCCATAAACCATATATTTTACACTTGAGTGCATATCTAATTTCCTTAAAACAAGGTTGATATGGTCAACTTTGATCAGCCATGTTGGGCCCTAATTGGAGGATCCTACTAGACTACTTYGACTAGGCTAAGTAATCGACTTGTATATTAATTTCATACATGAGTAGATGTTGGGAAAGGAGGAAATTAGTGAGTGGTAGGAGATAAATATAGATAATTATGTGAATAATTACATTAGAATAAAGTGGTTGACCCTTGTGCAAGATAAGACATGATTCTTCATAGAAACTCACGAGAAGTTTATACAATCAATTCCCAAAGAGACAATTAATCTTTTTGATTCACTCAATCATGAAAACATGAATATAATACACAAATATTCCATTAAAACTAATCAATGGAGGTCAAAAAATTTTGTATGAGCAGGTTGAAAAACATTTCAAGGTTTTTTGTGAAAAACAAATGATTGAAAAACACACATCCCTAGATGATATAAAAATTAGATTCTACAAATACCTACATGATAGTTTCCTATGCACTATACTAATCTTATTTTATAAATTTATCATCGACAAAGGATTTAGACACATTATCGAAGCATGATCCCACTTAACAACTCCAATTTTCACTAATTGGAAGAAGAAACAAGAGGAGTGGGAGTATTTATTGAGAAAATGAACACAATTGCAATGATCAAAATCACCATATAGGAGTAGATTTGGGGTTGGTGATGGGGGGTAACCACTCATGAGATGCCTCTTTAATAAGGAAAATCTTAGTTGAATAACGGTGAAGAAGAAAGAGACCAATGAAAAATGAAAACATGCCAAGAAAAGGAAGTAATCAAGTAACAACCTAAATACAATGAGAATATACATTGGAAAAGGGAAAAAAAGAATGGAAGAATAGAAACCCTTGGTTTAATTGTAGAAAATTGAATCAAACAAAAGACAAAGAAGAAGGCCTGAGATAAGAGAAGTTGACAGACCCTTGTCAAGACAAAATAGAAGAAGCACTAGTGGAGTGACAAGTTGATGAAATTTTAACCCTATACAAGTTGAGGAGAAAAAATTGGTGGGACGAAAAAGAGGATGCGACCACAATGGTTCCTATTCTTGACAAAAAATGTAGATTGTGGAGGTAGGCTTGGGATCACTACAACTTCCAAAAAATGGAAAAAAACATGGAGGTCAATGAGTTGAGAACAATTATATTCAGAACACTAGATACCAAACCAAAAATTATCATTATTAATGAATTCTTTCAATAATGATTGCACATTAAACCTATTCTAACTTAAATATTGAGTCAACTAGATGAAGGTGGTCAATTCAATGATATAATATGGATTCAAATGCCAAAAAATGAAGGAAATTAGATAAGTATTACACTTGAAGAAGGAGAAAATTACATACTCATACGAATTATGAATCTCATGGGGAACCCCCCTACTAGATTAAATAACCGAAGAAGCTAAAACATCACTAACTGAGGGTTGTGACAAAAATAAATGACTAATAATAAGTAGCGTAGTAAAATATAAAGATTGGGAGTGTTAGAAAAAAGAACTTGAACAAGAATTTGGAATATGAGAGTCACATATTGGATAGAAACTATAGCAGTCCAAAGAAACCAGTCAAATGTTTGAATAAGTCTATTCCAAACCCACAACCAACACCACCACCGACCATACCATTGAATCTATATATAAAAATAAATATGGAACTCATTAATGCTGAAAACCTCCCTCTATGTGAGGGTGATGGAGATCCAGATAGGCATTGGTTTGTATGTGGAAAATGTGGGATTCAATGAAGGTTACTAATGAGACAAAGAAAATGGAACAATTTGTTGGTGAATTGAGAAGTAGAGCCTTGACTTGGTTCGTGAACTTTATAAAAAAATCTAATAGAACAAAGGATGAAATTAAGAACAACATCCTAATAATTTTTAAGACCCAATATATTAAGTATATTGAAACTCATAAACTTAAAGAGATCAAACAAATGCCAAATGAGTTAGTTAGATATTTTGACAAAAGGTTCAAGGCTTGTTGCAGGATTTCTATGAAAAATTAGGGCACCCTTGAGAATGCATGAAATTATATCAAGTGAAGAGGAACTTGATAAAGATCAACAAATATAATATGATGATGATTGTCTAACCTCGTTGATAAATAAAACATTGGAGGAAAAATAAGAAATGATGCAGAGATTGTTGTATGAAATCACAATGAGAAGATGAGAGTTATGGTGTACCATATGGATTAATGAAGGTCATATAAAATAAGAGTTAAAATACAAAGAGTCCATTGATAGACATTAGACTGTTATAACAATTCAAGTCTACTACTATTATGAAATTTGTGAACCTATAATGAACCACACTATAAAATAATAGCCACACAACTTGAAGACTATTAAGCATAATGATGCAGGAGCATCGCCTTTACATCAAGCGATCCAGCACATAGACAATCGGACAGCTGGACGAGCGCTAACACAAATTTTGAAAATCACCTTGGAAGTTGTTGTGCGATCTTAAATGAGCCATTAAGATGAGGTGCACTCGTGTAATGTAAACAGACCTTGAGCCTTTAGCTCTCATCCTTAGTAGGTAGAAGGCATTTAAGATAGTTAATGTAAAGTAGATATAATTTAATTCTAGATTAGACTGTTTGAGAGCGCAAGAGGGAAATAGGATATAGACACCCTCATTGTGTATTGTAACATAGATGGGAATATTATGAGCATTGCTGAGAAGAGAAAGAGCATGCAGAGAGCTGTGTAAAAACACCCATGTACATATATTTGGATTAATAGAAGAGATTGATTCAAATCCATGGTTTTGTGTTGTTCTCTGTGCATTGATGCTGAATGATATGCTCATAAATGTTTGCTTCCTATTATACATTTGATTTATATGTTGTGTATATGATTTCATGTTTCAATTGAAGTCTGAGAGGAAGTAGGAATGAGTTTCAATTGTTTCTCTATCTGAGCCAGAGATTCCTGCAAGGAGTGCAGTGGAAGTGTCCGCAAGGAGTGCGTTGACAGAGGGTTCAGATAGGGTTGCTTTTGTTCTCATTCTCTCAAAGGTGCAGTTGGACACAGGAGCCATGCAAGGAGTGCGAAGGCCAAGTGAAGTTCAGGGTTGCGAACCTGAGTAAGAGTTGAAGGACTGTTGCAGGTGTGCGCAGAGTCGAAAGGAGTTCAACACTTGAAAGTGTCTGAAGGTTACCGCAAGGAGTGTGAGCAAGAGAGTTTCTGAGAGGACGCAGATTTGGTAAAGCTTAGGAGGTATAGGACCTTCGAGTCATCACCAAGGGAAAGCACAGGAAGTTTGTGCCATGGAGTGTTCAAACAGGCGTCGCAGGTTTGCGTGCAGGTGAATGAGTTCCGTGGAGGGGAACACTTAGTTATTTCATAGATTTCACCAAGGAAAGACGGATGGTCAATATTCTCTGAGGAGAATTCGCGACATCCCAGGAACCATGAGATCTCACAAAGGTGCAAGGAAGTTATAGCACAAGTGTGGAAAGGTTCGAAGCTCAGGAAGGTAGAACCGTAGATCCAAGCCACAAGGGCTGTCAAATTTTCACGTGAAATCATGCATCGGGTTTTTGTGGGTTGAAGTCCCATAATACTGCATCAAGAATTGCGATATCACGATACGCGATATCCCGACAGCTAAAGGGAATAGTGTGGGCCACAGCGGAGCAGGCGAGTGGACAGGTGGCATGCCTTATTGGGGTCTCAGAGCGAGAAGTCCAGATACATATACATTAGGATTCACGATATTGCGAACTCCGAAATGCCGATGGAGTGAAGGACCGTTGAATAGTCAACTCACACGTGCATCAGGGTTTCGGCATATCGGGAGTCGGGAGTCGGTAAAGTGAGTTGTTTGACATCGTGAGTGGCGAAATCGTGATAGCGAAAACCCCGATAGTAAAGGGTTAGTGTTGACTGTATCGACATTCAGAGATTCGAGAGTGTAGTGCTCGACCATTGGATTCACGAAGTTGTGAGTTTTGATCTCCCGAGTGTAAAGAAGAGATCTCGTGGAGATTGTTGTGGGTGCAGAATTCCCGATAGGGAATTAGAAGAGCCTTAGAGTTCTTCGGGCCGTGTATGAGGAAAGATCCTGTGAGTCGACGTAGACCTTCTGACCTGCGGGTGTGTTGGGAGGGAGTGGGCATCAAATGATATCAGAGCCCAGAAAGATTCTTTTCTTTCTGTAGTAGAGAAGAGAATTCGCCATGCCGCCCAGGAGAAGGGACATGCAGACACCCGATCCACTAGAGGATAGGGAAATGCCGCACAGAAGAGGGAGGAAGATGACAGATCCAGCTATGGAGAGACAAATGCGTGATCTCTGAGCAAGACTCGAAGACATGGAGATAGTGAAAAGATGCACAGCCAGTGCAGGGGATCTAAGTGATTCCTAAAGTGAAGTTGAGGCTGAACGTGAAGAGGAAGTTGCAGCCGAAGATGCATCAAACGAGCATTTGATCAGAGCTATTTCTAGGATGGGTGCAAGAGCAAAGATGGACATTCCAGTTTATGAGGGAAACATGGATGTAGAGGAGCTTCTAGACTGGATTAGATCTCTATACACATACTTTGACTATGAATATGTCGAGGAAGACAAGAAAGTCAAGCATGTTGTCACAAGACTGAAAGGACATGCAGCATTGTGGTGGGATGAACTACAAGCTAACAGACGCTGCAAGGGAAAACAGAAGACCAAGAGTTGGGATCGACTGATCGTGAAGATGAAGGCAAAATTCATCCCCAGGGATTATCAAATTACTCTTTTCAGGAGAATGCAGAACCTGAGACAGAAGCTGATGACAGTGAAAGAATACACTGAGGAGTTCTATAAACTGAACTTCAGGGTAGGTCATCGGGAAAGCGATGATGAAAAAGTTGTCAGGTATATGAATGTCCTGAGATATGATATCCAGGATGAGATGAGCATGGTAACCATCCAAACAGTGGAAGATGCTTATCAGATGGCTCTGAAAGCTGAGGAGAAGCTAAGTCGGAATCAGAGTCAAAGGGGCCGAGGCAGAAGTCAGCCCAGAGGCAAGTCAATTGCCCAGGACAAATATCAGAAGCCCAAGGAGGACTGGAAGAAACCTCGGACTCAAGTTGAGAGAGGTGGAACCTCACAGCGAGGGCAATATGTTGAACAGAGAGGACTGCATAATGAGCAGAGAGGAGATTATGCTGACAACAACACTTTTCCTCGCACTAGAGGTAGAGGAAGAGGAAGAGGTGGAGTAATCACATGCTTCACATGTGGAAAGAATGGGCACAAGTCTTATGAGTGTCTAGAAAAAAAGAAGGATATTTGGGAAGCTCACATTGCCGAGGCATAGAGGTGGGATGTTGAGGCAGAAGATGCTAAAGGTGGAAGATCGTTGATGATGCGAAAAGTCCTTTTGACACCAGAGAAAGAGGTGGAAAGTTCAGTCCAAAGGACCATACTTTTCAGGACTGCTTGCAAGACCAAGGACAGGGTATGCAAGGTCATTGTAGACAGTGGTAGCATGGATAATCTCGTTTCTACAGATATGGTAGAGAAGCTGGAGCTGGAGACGACTGATTATCCAAGCCCATACAGAGTTTCATGGCTACAAAAAGGACACCAGGTAAATGTCACTAAACAATGTTTGGTTGAATTCAAGATAGGAGGATATAATGATAATATCTTATGTGATTTCATTCCTATGGATGTTTTTCATATATTGTTGGGTAGACCATGGCAATATGACAGAAATGTGATTTATGATGGTAGAATGAACACATACACCTTGGAGAAGAATGGGAGGACACACATGTTTCTTTTGATAAAGGATAAGGAGGTGAAACTGGAAGTAAGCAACACTGTACTTCTCATGAGTGGGAAGGAACTCCTTAATGAGGTTAAGAAGAAGGAGGATCCATAGTTCATTGTGGTCAGAAAACTGAAGATTGTTCTAACTAGCACAAGAGTGGATGATTTACCAGACGAAATTCAGGAACTGCTGGAAGAGTTCGCTGATATTGTAGTGGGCGAATTACCTCATTTGTTTCCACCGATTAGGAGTGTGAGTCATCATATTGATCTCATACCAGGATCTAGTTTTCCAAACAAAGCCACATACAGATTGACGCCGCAAGAGAATGAAGAGGTTAAGAGGCAATTCTAGGATTTATTGGACAAAGGTTTAGTCAGGGAAAGCTTGAGTCCATGTGATGTTCCAACAGTACTCAGTCCGAAGAAAGACGGAGGCTGAAGGATGTGTACTGACTCAAGGGCGATTAATAAGATAACCATTAGGTACAGGTTTCCATTACCGAGGATGGATGATCTGATGTATTGCTTGAGTGGAGCCAAGTATTTTTCAAATATTGATTTGAAAATCGGTTATCACCAGATCCGCATGAGAGAAGGTGACGAATGGAATACAACCTTCAAAACCAATGAAGGGTTGTATGAATGGCTTGTTATGCCATTTGGCTTAACAAATGCACCAAGTACCTTCATGAGGTTGATGAACGAAGTCCTGAGGGAGTTCATCGAAAAATTTGTCATTGTGTATTTAGATGACATACTGGTTTACAGTAAGACAGTGGCAGAGCATCTGAAGCATTTGGCTACAGTGATGCAGAAACTACAGTAGGAGAAGCTGTTGATAAATATGAAGAAGTCCTCATTCATGAAGACAGAGCTCATTTAATTGGGATTTGTTATTTCTACAAATGAGTTGAGGATGGATCTAGACAAGGTGGAAGTGATCAAGAATTGGCCATCACCGGAGAATATTTTTGAGGTGAGAAGTTTTCACGGATTGGCTAGTTTCTACCGAAAATTCATCAGGAATTTCAGTGGAATTAGTGCAGTGATGATGGATACAGTGAAGAAAAGAAACAAGTCTTTTCACTGGATAGGAGAAGCTGAGAAAAGTTTCAATCTGTTGAAGAGGAAGATTATGGAACAACCAGTTTTGGTGTTGCCGGATTTTCGAAAAACATTTCAGGTGAAATGCAATGCAAGCAGATTTGCAATCGAGGCAGTCTTGAGTCAAGAAGACAAGCCGATAGCGTATTTCAGCGAGAAGATGAATGAAGCGAAATTGAAGTACTCCACATATGATAAGGAGTTCTATGCTTTCATACAGGCATTAAAGAAATGGAGGCATTACTTGATCCCGAAAGAGTTTGTCTTATACAGTGACAATCATGCACTACAGTTTGTGACTCAACAGAAGAAGTTGAATCAAAAACATGTCAAATGGGTTGAGTATATGCAGAATTTCACTTTTGTGATAAAACATATTGCTGGTACTGCTAACAAAGTTGTTGATGCTTTGAGCAGAAAGTGTTTGTTGTTGCAGGAGTTCAGAGTCAAAACATTGGGTTTTGATGATCTCAGGGACATGTATGTTGATGATCCAGATTTTAAGGAGGCGTATGAAGCAGCTGAGAATCCAATTCTTAGGTATAGAAGCCAATGGATGGACTACATGATCCAGGAAGGATTGTTGTTCATGGGCAATCAACTGTGTATTCTGAAATGTTCCATGAGGGAGAATTTGCTGAAGGAGAAACACAGTGGAGGATTGGCAGGACATTTTGGTCATGATAAAACATTTGCGAAGTTGAATGAGTCATATTTTTGGCCAGGACTGTGAGCGAATGTCAAGATATTTTTGGATAGATGCAGAATTTGCCAGCATTCGAAGGAAGGAAGTAGAATGTAGGATGTTCTCAACCATTGCCCATACTAGAGAGGCCATGGGATGCGATTAGCATGGATTTTGTATTGGGGTTGCCAAAAAAACAAAGAGGTGTTGATTCAATCTTTGTGGTGGTGGATAGATTTTCTTAAATGGCACACTTCATTCCATGTCAGAAAACCAGTGACGCAACTCACATTGCGAATCTGTTTTTCAAAGAGGTCATTCGACTTCATGGGTTGCCGGGGAGTATAGTTTCGGATCGAGATACCAAATTCATAGGGCATTTTTGGAGGACCTTATGGAAGAAGCTAGTAACTAACTTGTCATTTGGTTCAGCTTATCATCCTCAGATGGATGGATAGACAAAAGTGGTAAACAAAAGTCTAGGAGACTTACTGAGAAGCTTGGTGACAGAGCACCATAGCCAGTGGGACAGCATAATACCACAGGCATAATTCGCGTATAATGACTCGGTGAATAGGAGCACAGGACAGATTCCATTTCAGGTCGTTTATGGCGTGCCATCGAGAGGAATTTCTGAACTAAGGGATTCAGAATATACTGCGACTAGGAGCGCTAGTGCAGAAGAGTTCGCAGAAGCGATGAAGGAACTTCACAGCCGGGTGAAGGAGTGGTTGCAGAATTCAAGTCAGGAGTACAAGCGCAGAGTTGATCAGCATAGAAGACAACTTCAATTTGAGGTTGGTGATCTAGTTCTGGAACATTTGAGGAAGGAAAGGTTCCCGAGAGGAACGTATAATAAGTTGAAAATGAAGAAAATCAGACCATGTAGGGTCTTGAGGAAATTTGGGGCAAACACTTATGAGATTGAATTACCCGATGGGATCGAAATTTCTCCGATATTCAATATCTCTTATTTGTACCCATATAAAGTTGAGGAAACAGAGACTAGAGATGAGAAGCGAGAGATCCAGTGGACAAAACAGATGCCAGTTGTAGATAAGCCATAGATGGAGTGCATACTGGATAAGAGAGTAAGCAAGAGGACCAGACGGAAGAAATACTTCGAGTATTTGGTCAGATGGAAGAACCATCCAGTTGAAGATGCCAGCTGGGAGACTGAAGCGAAGATTTAGAGGCATGGACAAACCATGCATGAGCTCATGGACAGGAGCCCATGAAAATTTTCAAGCCGAGGAGTATGATGCAGGAGCATCGCCTTTACATCAAGTGAGCCAACGCGGAGAAAATTGGACAGCTGGATGAGCGCCAACACAAATTTTGAAAATCACCTTGGAAGTTGTTGCACAATATTAAATGAGCCATTAAGATGAGGCACACTCGTGTAATGTAAACGGACCTTGAGCCTTTATCTCTCGTCCTTAGTAGGTAGAAGGCATTTAAGATAGTTAATGTAAAGTAGATAGAATTTAATTCTAGATTAGACTGTTTGAGAGCGCAAGAGGGAAATGGGATATAGACACCCTCATTGTGTATTGTAACATAGATGGGAAGATTATGAGCATTGATGAAAAGAGAAAGAGCATGCAAAGAGCTGTGTAAGAACACCCATGTACATATATTTGGATTAATAGAAGAGATTGATTCAAATTCATGGTTTTGTGTTGTTCTCTGTGTATTGATGCTGAATGATATGCTCATAAATGTTTTCTTCCTATTATACATTTTCTTTATATGCTGTGTATATGATTTCATGTTTGAATTGAAGTCTGAGAGGAGGTAGGAATGAGTTTCAATTGTTTCTCTATCTGAGCCAGAGATTCCTGCAAGGAGTGCAGTGGAAGTGTCCGCAAGGAGTGCGTTGCCAGAGGGTTCAGATAGGGTTGCTTTTGTTCTCATTCTTTCAAAGGTGCAGTTGGACACAGGAGCCATGCAAGGAGTGCGCAGGCTGAGTGAAGTTCAGGGTTGTGAACCTGAGTAAGAGTTGAAGGACTGTTGTAGGTGTGCGCAAATTCAAAAGGAGTTCAGCACTTGAAAGTGTTTGAAGGTTACCTCAAGGAGTGCGAGAAAGAGAGATTCTGAGAGGACGCAGAGTTGGTAAAGCTCAGGAGGTATAGGACCTTCGAGTCATCACCAAGGGAAAACACAGGAAGTTTTTGCTGTGGAGTGTTCAAATAGGCATCGCGGGTTTGCGTGCAGGTGAATGAGTTCCGTGGAGGGGAACACTTAGTTATTTCATAGATTTCACCAAGGAAAGACGGATGGTCGGTATTCTCTGAGGAGAATTCGTGACATCCCAGGAGCCGTGAGATCTCACAAAGGTGCAAGGAAGTTACAGTGCAAGTGTGGAAAGGTTCGAAGCTCAGGAGGTTAGAACCATAGATCCGAGCCACAAGGGCCATCGGATTTTCACGTGAAATCGTGCCTCCGGGTTTCATGGGTTGAAGTCCCGTAATACTGCATCAGGAATCATGATATCATGATACGCGATATCCCGACAACTAAAGGGAATAGTGTGGGCCACAACGGAGCAGGCAAGTGGACAGGTGGCACGCCTTATCGGGGTCTCACAGCGAGAAGTCCCAATACATATGCATTAGGATTCACGATATTGCGAACTCTGAAATGTCGATGGAGTGAAGGACCGTTGAATAGTAAACTCACACGTGCATCGGGGTTTCGGCATATCGGGAGTCAGGAGTCGGTAAAGTGAGTTGTTTGACATCGCAAGTGGCGAAATCACGATAGAGAAAACCCCGATAGTAAAGGGTCAGCGTTGACTGTATCGACATTCGGGGATTCGAGAGTGCATCACTCGACCATTTGATTCACGAAGTCGCGAGTTCCGATCTCCCGAGTGTAAAGAGGAGATCCTGTGGAGATTGTTGTGGGTGTAGAATTCCCGATAGGGAATTGGAAGAGCCTTAGAATTCTTCAGGCCGTGTAAGAGGAAAGATCATGTGAGTTGGCGTAGACCTTCTGACCTGCGGGTGTGTTGGGAGGGCGTGGGCATCACATAAGTGGTGTGTAATTTGTGAAGAACCCACCCATAGCATGTTAGAATTCCATCACAATGGTAGGAACAAGCCTAACTACCAAAATATATTCCATGCCCAAGTTGCACATCAAAATTGGGCTCCGCAAGGAGGAAAAAGTGACAGAGGATATCAAAGAAGAGGAACTTATGGAGGTCAAGGTGGTTGATATGGAGCTAAAGGTGGTCAACATGGAGGATGAGGTGGATACAAAATGAAATTTTTCTTTGTATGTTATAAACAAGATCATTTAAGTCCAAATTTTCCCTTGAAAGACGAAAAATATTTGAAATTTTGTATTAAGTGTGGAGTATGATATCATTCCCTATAAGATTGTCCAATTATGATAGAAAATTTAATGATAAAAAGGAATGTCAACCTCCTACATAGTTTACCAAATCTTGAAGCATTAAATTCCAAAAAATTGAATGTGATCACTAGGTTAGGAGAAAATAAGAGGGAAGATGCATTGTTGTAGATAACACCTCAAATTAAGATAAGAAAGAGAGATAGAAGTGTGTACCTAGATCCCCAAAGACAAAAATAAATTATTAATGAAGCCTTGGGAATGCTCAAGGAGATGGTTGAAGAAGAATATTTACAAGACTCCATACAAAAATAAAAATAAAAAGAGAAAGATGTTGCAACTGATGAAGTTTTAGACCTCCTAAAAGAACAAAAGTCAGTAGCCAGGCTACTTGAATTGATATACATACTCAAGAACTATAAATATGGACATAAAGTGATCAAGAAATTGTTCCAAGTGAACCAAGAATATATGGCCTGTGGACAATTATGATCCTTACGTCAACTTAGAGATTGAAGGACTTTCGTCCCTAAGGTTATGGTTGAATTTGGATCTCAAGTGAATATTCCTCGAAAGGAAACATGGATCAAAATGGGCAGATATAACTTGGTCAGATTAAGGAGTTTCTAAAATTGGTAGATATAACCTGGACAGATTAAGGAATTTCTAAAATTGGCAGATCAAATATTTTTTAAACCCACTGGGTTGATAAAGGGTGCAAAAATAAATATAATGGGAATAAAAACCATGGTTGACTTTGAAGTCATCAACCTTTTCAAAGGTACTATATCCTATGAGGGATTAGTTGGAAGACCATGAGGTATAAAAAAAAAGAAACAATATCCATCAAAAAGGATAGAATAAAAATAAATGGAAATGGTATAAGGATAATCATACCTCTCAACCCCAAGGAAGGAAACCCTTGGTTATAACATTGGGATGAGGAAGGAAACATAAAACTATTTACCAAGAAATGGAAGCAAAAGGAGAAAATGTGGTGTTGGCGCCAAATTGAAGATCGAGGTTCTCGTAGGTTACCAACAAAGGTACCATTGTAGTCTAGTTGCGCTGGCATATTCAACCTTCCGGAAGGGAAGAAGGTCTCACCTGAAGTTCTACCGAGACTTGTGTGATAAAGCGAGTTAAATAGGACACACCATAAAGCCCAACACATTAGAGTAAAATTCCATACTTAAAGTTAAATGTATTGTAACATTGAAAGGCTACAAAAGAATTAAACAATCCATGTTGCGCAACATTAAAGTAAATACATACATTACATAATTTGTTTAATTAACAACACAACTAGAAATTATGCGGAACAAAAAATATTATACAGGAAAGAAACCATGCATTCATTCACATATTGACAAATTTTTGGGTGCCCAAATAATCCAACATATATTATCTTATCACAATTGATCATACATGGAATACATTCCTTGTTATAAATACTTATACAAATGAACATGTAATGAGGTACCCGATCTCGAATATGAAACTATACGCAGTTGCAATTCTTATCAATAATTCTCTATAACAACAAAAACCAAAAACCCCATAACAACAAGACAACAACAACAAAACCAATGGAAAACCTAGAATAAAAACTTAGGACAGAACCCCAACCCTTTACATAACTCCATGCTTTATAAATTTCCATGGGGATTATTGGATTATTGATTCCATTGTTACACTTTACTTATTACGCATCCTTTTGGCATGCATTCAAATGTTCCATATCTTTCCACTTCTTTTCCCAGTTGACTCATCACTCTTTTTCCTTATTGGCATGGCATAGTTGAAATTAGCTTTCTGCCACTTAGATCCACGGTGGGTGAGCTATATTGTTCCGCAAAACCTTTATACATATGAAAAAATTGGATGTCTTCAAGACAGTGGGCCAAAAAGGCCCTAAACACAGTCCTTGACTTGTCCCGAGTCAACCTTCTATTGGATTACTGTGGTCACCTTCAAACGAAGGGCCCAACTTCGAAACAATGGCAAGCGCTTGCATAAATTGTCATATTATGCAACCCTATCCTGACATTTTCTCACCAAAATCGAGGTGCCCACAAGAAATTCCTATACAACATTAACGTCAGGTACCTTGGGCTTGGTAGCCAACAAATCATTCCACTCTGTTTTATCAAGAGAATCTAGTTGTTGATGCAAAATGTACTCTTCTTGAACTGTAGGCATGAACTGCTGGAGTGTTGTCTTCATAGCTCTATTAAATTCATCCATTGCATCCAGGCGGTCATCCTCAACTTGGATCTCAACAATTTTTTCCGATTTCTCTATAGGGTCAGCAATGTCTTAGGCTTCTACATGCAACTGTTTAAGCCTCGTGCTCAACTCTTCGACAGGCCTACTGCGTTGTTCCAATAATCCAACCTATGTCGTGACCATTTCAAAGAGTCAACGACACTCCTTGGTCCTAGTATGAAGCGATGAATTGACATTGGCATCCTCTATGACTGCATGTTCAAGCTTCCTAAGGAGCTCTTCAAGTTGTTCCTATTATTTTAGCCGGATGGTATCCAATTGGTGTTGGAGATATTTATTTTTTTTGGATAGCTGCATCCATGCATCTGCTACAAGGAAAACCTTATCCATTGGCCAATTGGGCCAAAGGCCTATGGGAGATTAGGTGCCATCTATCGAAGAGTAGGCCATACACAGAAAGTGATGTGACAACCATATGGAGAATGTTGAAAGGTGATAGTAGTAGGAACTAATGTGAACTAAATCCTTCGAATAGGGAAAAATACACAATGTGATTTGGGAGAGTACACACATAAGCAGAAAATTGGTAACAAGATAGTAAATCAACTCAGGAAAGTAATGAGCATGCGAGTGATGAACCATAAAAATGATGAAAAATTGTTAATATTTAAGTGACTATGAGAAAGATAGATGTAATGATGGGTAAAAGGGTACATATGACTTTTAACGACCCACGTGATGACACAAGGGAATAAAATTCAAATTTTAGCAGCATTAAGTATGAGATGAAGTGATTGTGACCTCCCCTACCACAAAGTGAATATCCAGGATGGATAACTTGGACAGGACAATAAAGAACTAAGAAGTTTAAACAAAGAACACATCACCATTCATTGATATAAAATAAAACAAATAAATAAATGTAAATCCTACTTACTAACACACTCCTAGAACCAGGAGCGTAATGAAACTGTAATTATGCAACATCTAGGTAGGGCTTTAGGTTTTCACCATTTACCCAGCCATATTGAAGAATTTGATCTAGTTGCGCTAATTTGACAGATCCATATTCATGGATTTTCATAATTATAAGAGGACCAAGCTAGTGCATTTGGAGATTTCCCAGATGTTTCTTATACTTGATGTCATATAAGAGCATGAAGTCACATTGCACAAATGATTTATTCTTTATATGTCAATCATGCCAAGTATTCTACTGAGATTTCTCCATAGTATGATGAAAATATACTAAGAACCTAGTTTCCTCAAGTTCCAATAGTTCCTCCACTCATGCAACACTGGATTCATCCTTGGTCATCTTGGTAGCTTACGCAATGAATAGACTTGGGGTGAGAAACTCGACGGGCACAACTGCTTCTTGGTCATATACCAGTTGAAATGGGGTATAATTGTTTAAGAATTTTTTTATAGTCCTATACACCCATAACAAAGCTGGAACTCACTCATCCCAGTCATCCCAATTTGTGCAACAAACTGTTGGAAATTGGGTTCAGTGCTTCCTACAAGTTTCGCAACATGGTTTAACCCCCTCCCATGGATCCTAACTCTGACGATTGTTGCAAATACTAACACCTATGGGTTTTGGTCTGACAAAAATCGTAGTCCAACAAATGGTATCCTAGCGATAGGTATTGAGTTCGAAGCTCATCCGACGTGCGTTGGGGGGAGATTTTTAGACATTGGGTTCAATGCTTCTTGTGAGTTTCATGACATGGGTTAACGCCCTCTCATGGATACTAACTCTGATGATTGTGGCAGAGACTAACACCTATGGTGTTTGGTTTAACAAAAATCATATTCCAGCACAAACCTTAGTCAGTCCCATCTCCAACATTTTATTAAATTCTTCCATTGTTTTGTTAGTCTACGGATGGTAGGGAATGCCCTTATGATGTTGAACAAAATTATTTCTAGTAAGGGTCACTATAGTGTTACTAAGAAAGTGGGATCCTTGGTCATTGGTCAAGCTCCGAGGACAACCAAACCTAGTAATAACATTCTCAAAAATAAACCATGCTACAGTGGTCATAGAAAAATCCTGAATAGCCTCTGCTTCATCCCAACGAGTTAGGTAGCCAGTTGTGGTAATTATGTATCTAGCCTTTGAATTCTTAGCTGGAGGATTTATCAAACCAATGAAATCAACAACCCATTTTTCAAAATATTGTAGTTCGCGAACAAGGTGTAGAGTAAACTCATCATGTTGTGATGGTTTTCCCACTCTCTGACATACATCGCAAGCCCAAGAATATTCCCTATCATCTTTAAACACTGCATGCCACCATAGTCCTTCTTGCAAGATGTTTCTCGTGGTTTCATTTCCACCAATGTGTCCTCCTGCAACTCCATTGTGGCATTCCCATAGAATAGCATGTCTTTCATGGTCAAGCACATAGAAGGACAAAATATTATCCAATCCCAATTTGTAGAGTTGGCCCGAAATCAGTTGATAATCCGCTACGCGAACCACTGGGTGCCTCTTTTGTATTGTGGAATATCCTTTCATCATAATACCAGTATTCAAGAATAGGAAAATTTCTTATTGATAATTAGGAATGGCCTCAATACAAAACATATATGTTTATGGGAGTTGGTTATCTACAGGTACACCACTTTCTCCGGACTCTAGGTGAGACAAGTGATCTAGCCTGATATTTAACTTGCCAGGCTTAACAATGACTTCAAAAGAGAACTCTTGAAACAATAGAAATCCCCTGCAAATGTGACCTTCTAGCATAAGTTTGTTCATCAAATACTTCAAAGCACAATGGTTAGTAAAAAAATTAAAATGTCTTCTAAGCAAATAATGCCCAAATGTTTTTAAATCATACACCATAGCCAAACCTTCCCTTTTGGTTGTGGTGTAGTTTCATTCAACTTGGGAAAGGTTGCGACTGGCGAAGTATATAGGATGGTCCAAATTCCCTTCCCGTGGTTGCGTAAGAATAATGTTGAGCGCAACTATAGAGGCATTGATATGTACATGAAATTCAATTTTCCAGTTATGATAAGTCAGAATGGGTGTAGTGCTGAACTTCTCTTTTAGCAGGTCAAATTATTTATCACAGTTCTTAGTCCAACGAAATTCCTTATATTTCTTTAGTAGCTATTCCAATGGTGTGGTTATGCTCGCATAACCCCAGATAAATCGACGATAGTATCGTATATGTCCCAGGGTCCTCCACAGTTGTTTGATAGTTTTAGGAGCACCCCCCTTAAACATCACTATGGAGTAAAAATTGAGTCCCGACTACTAGACCATATTAGGTACTCATGTACAATGCAACTAATGAACAATGAATATAAATGAGGAAAGAGGGAAAACCACATGGGAACAAAACCCCCCCTCAAAAGACAATGCATCAAAAGAAGAAAATTGCAGTTGCTACACAACTGTGTTCTTCACTGCAAGATGATCCCACAAATTTTCAAACTTCTGCTCACTGAAATTCTTCATGAAGATGTATAAATCTTTATGGATCTAATGAACTCCTTTGGCAACCTATCGGGCCTTGTACCTCTTGATCCTATGGATCCATCTGCACCTGGAAATATTCCTTTCTAGTGGAAGTGGAACCAGATGCCAAGTATGATTCTTTAGGAGTGAGTCATACTCCTTTTGAATGGCTTCTTGCCATAATGGATTTCCAACAACCTTATTTTAGGTCTGCGGATCAGTAGATTGAACCATATAGCAATGCATGGGCATCGCAGGTTCTAAAGCTAAAAGTACATGAGAAGGCTCCTCATGTTGATATCGAGTCCTTTCTCGAATCCAATAGATTCCCTACAATGATACCTGTTGCCTGAAGTGTGAATTGTTCCTTCTTGAGCATTCCTTGAAGCTTCAGTGCTGGCTTCCTATCTCGCTATACTACCTTCTTATTTCCATGTACATAATCTGAGTGTATGGAATAATCTCTGATGTCTAAAAATGATGGAAGCACAAGAGTATATGCATGTTGCACTAGAGGTGCATGCAAAGTACTATCCTTATGTGTAAGTAGAAAAGAGGAGTCATCATCAGAAAACTTAGTGAATTTATACAACCTTGACTTGTGATCCACCTCACCAATTGAAATGATGGAATTGTCATGCATGTCAATTAATAAAACTGAATCTAATGTAAATTCAACCTTTTTACCTTTCTGAGTGATCTGATAAACTAAAAGAATATTCATAGAAAGATTTTGAATATGTAAAACATTCTCAAAAATGCCATTATGGAGTTCCAATCTTCCCTCTCATACTACTGCTATTGGAGTATCATCACCCATGAGAATAGGGGGTCTTGAGCATAGAATCAAAGAAGATAAAACTTCCTCTTTCGCTGCCATATGATGGGATGCACCAGAATCTATAATACATGAATCAAATGAGGAATTAATTTCACCAAGAGCATGATGATTACCTTTCTTAGGAGTGGGATCTTCTTCGCCTTTTTCTTCTTTACTCCCTCTGGAATGGAGTTTCCAAGGTTGTTCTGTTGAATTTCCTGTGCCATAAGATTGATCTGTTTCTTTATGCATGTGGATTCTTCATGATTCGGGTTATTGTAGTAAGTGCATTGATTTTCCTTCTTCTTCTTCTTGGAATCTGAAGAGTCTTTGGAACCTCAAGAATCATTAAATGGTTTGGAACATCCCTCCTTCTTTTTACATTTCTCCTTCCGATTATGTTTGGATTATCCTTTTCCATCATGCATGGTGAGTGCATGTTCTTTGGGATCCTTGATTAGGCCCATCTGAATGAGTTTTTCTTGCTCATGTGTGAGAGAATCAATGAATTGATCCATGGTATGCATCTTCCAATTTGTTCCCATGAGATACCTTCCTGGATGGAAAGTGGAAACATAGACATCATATTTGGGTCCTAGATTGGCCAAGTTTGTTAGAATAAGTTGGTCCACTTATTTAGACTTATTAATACCACAAGTTTCTAAGATCAATATCAAAGATTTAAACTTTGTAAAGAAATATTGTATATTATCAAAACTTTTAGGATCCAAAGTATTCAATTGTACCTTAAGTAAATGACCTCTCATCTGATCCTTCTTTCCAAACAAACTTTCCAAGGTGGTCCAGGTCTCGTTTGGAGTATTTAATGTGGCAACATGAAACCATAGATTATTTGAAATCAATTAAATAACAAGTCATGTAGCTTCATCCTTTAGGTTTGCCCATCTCATCTTCTCAATTGTTGATGTAGGTTTAGTTTATGTCCCCATCATCAAGTTATAAAGTCCTTCATTTTGAATTGGAATTCTTCCTTGGGATTCCAATCAAAATAATTGTATGGTGTGAGGAATACCACCAAGTTTGAATGTTTAATGGCTTCCTATCCATCTCTCCCACTATTTCTGAGAACCCCTAAAAATTTACTCTCAATCTGCAAATGAAAAAATAATAAATGACTGCAGAAAGGGCACTTTAAGTGAAAATCCGTATTAGTTTCAGGAGATGATCTTCTGACTTACTTTCTGAGCAAATGGTGAGAAATATCACCAAACGGTTGAAAAACCACTTGCATAATGGGTCTATTTACTTCTCTTAAGAGCCATTTCCTCAAAAAGTTAATATGTTGGGAGAAATCACTGCAGAAAGGTACGAACACAGATTCATATCAGTTTCACGAGGCAATCTTCCAACTTACTTTATGAGCAAACGGTGAATAATTTCTCCAAACGGTTGAAAACCCACTTGTAGAATGGGGCTATTTACAATTATCATGAACTGTTTCCTCAAAAAGTTAAAATTTTGGGAAAAATCACTGCCAAAAGGTAAGACCACAGATTTTTCTCGTCGAAACTCCGATTTTCCTTATTCTTTTGTTTGTCTGGCTTGCTCCAAGCAACGTAGATCTAATACCATGTCAATGTTTCATAGAAACCTGCACATGAGATCTATCTAAATCAAGTACACACAAAGCTTATCAAGAAAGGAAGAGAGATTCAATATGGAAGAATGAGAAAATATATTCACACTACTCCAATGAGTTGATGATTGATACATAGATTATGATCAATATGATACAATGAATGAATGGAATACACTCATATATAGGACATAACATTCCATAATAGAAGAATTCATGCATGCATAATATCATAATAGTGATGATCTAAAATAGAACTAGTCAGTTAACTCTCACTGAACTAGTGTACCGAAAATACAAATTTCTCCAACAATATTGATAATTACTGTGACTTTTGTAGGATTGACCAACACTCCCTCCCTACAAACAATATGACCTAGAAGATTCCTGAAGGGTACAAAAAAAATACACTTTCTCATATTAAGGGAAATATGTAGCTGCTACAATGGTCTAACACCAATCGTAATATCTGATTGTGTTCTTTAAGTAATTTGTATACAGTCCAATCATCTAAGTAGACCTCGAGAAACTTATGAATGAAATTACAGAATGCTGCAATGACTATCTGAGAAAAAACTGCTAGGGCGTTCTTAATCCCAAAAGGCATAAAATTATATGAAAATGATCCCCACTCAGTAGTGAAAGTAGTCTTCTTCTTATATTCCTCGACAATTCGAACCTGGTGATATCCAAATAACCCATCTATAAATAAATATGCCTCCTTTCCCACTACTTGATCTAGTACCTCATCACTAAAGGGGGTGGGAAAGGGGTCATGTACATAAGCAACGTTGAGGCTTTTTTAATCCACAAAAACTTGTAAATAATTCATGCATTTCTTGGTTTGTATGACGATAGGATCGATCCATTCAACCTTATCGATAGGGAAAATCTACCCAGCTATGAGAATTCTGTCAATTTCCTTCTTTACTTTCTGTTTAACTTGGGGATTAAACCAATAGGGCCTATGCTTGATTGGTCTTGATTCATGATTTAACTCTATCCTCATCTCCCTAAATCTCCCTTAATACCTTTTAATTCTCAAAAATTTGTAGGAAACAAATCCTCATATTCTTGCAATAGAGCCTATATCTCTGTCACGGTTTGTTCATCCCAATAGTCTCCAATGGATGCTAGCTTAATATGCTCATAAGTTCCTATATTGAATTTCCACAACTTCAAGGGTTCAATATAGGATCTTTGGACATCATTTGAGATAGTATATTTAACCCCCCTAGACCCTTCAGACTCCTGAAATGTCATATGTCTAAGGTCCTCAAGGTCATTGGGATCTTCTGGGTCTCTATCAATACTAAGATATATTGCAGGTAGTCGAGCAAAGGATGGGTAAAGACTATGATGAATGAGGTACTCGTGTTCAAAACAGATAGTAGGAGGATGTATAGTCTTAACTTTATCACCAAAAATTATTTTCTTTATCTATTTCAAATCTATAGTGATTTCGGGGGACTTACCAGAGAATAAGAAGTCTTTACTGTCCTCAGTGATTTTAATATCCATCAACAATAGATTACTTATCAAAATATTGAATGAATTCATGTTATTGTTTACTAAGTTACCATCACTCATCCTTAGAAGGTGCAATTTCTTATGAAGAAAAAACTTGTTTTCCATGGATTTCAACTCATACAAGTTCCCCAACTCATCCCACAGTTTCTTTGCAGTTTATTCACCTTAGACATTCAAAAATACTAAATCTGCAAAACAAAGTCGAATTCTACTATTTTCCTTCCTTTTTAGTTTCTCCCAATCTTCCTTTGACATGCTCATCAGAATTGTGATGGGATCCACAATGACCCACTATTCTCAATCTACAAGGATATATTCCATTTTAATCTTCCACAACTCAATTTTTTTTTCATTAAACTTCTCAATATGAATCCTAAGACTTCTTTCCATTCTTTCAAACAAAAATCACTTCCTTACAACTCCTACTAGACCTAAGTTTATCATAGATCCAAGAACTAGTCGAATCCTCAGTAGAAAAGGAATCCCCCTGAAGCCAATATCTACTCTTATCCATATCTGATCAGGTACAAGATCTACTCAACCTTGCTCTCATACCAAATGTAGGGAAACTAAACCTAACATGAGAGAAAATACATAATTAAAAAGAAAATAAAACCATGTAAATCACATATAGTACACAGATATTACCCTTGAAACCCTTAACTAGGAAAACCAACAATGGTTTAGGGACTTATTCTCTTTTTTTGTCTTATAAATTCACTGAATAAAGAGTTGCGTGACTAACCCTGGTCCACACTTAAGACCAATTCATAATCATACTCCCTTTCATTTTTACAACAACAACTCTACAATTGTTGGGCTTATTCTTTATAACCATTGGACTCTCTCAACTCTTACTAGATAGTATTACATAATTCCATATTTATAGGCATATTCTACATGTAAAACCTCTATATCATGGTAGCCAAAATGGTTACAGATCAATGAAAATAATAATTTATGATCCCATAGTTCTCAAGATTTTGTCATTGTATTTAACCACTAGTCAAATACTAGTTGACTACCAATCGACCATCCAGTCAACTACCTTTTGACCTCTAATCAACTACCAATTGACCATATAGTTGACCACATTTTTACCTCCAAGAAGCTACACATTGAAAATCAAGTCAACCACCTTTCGGCCTCTAGTCAGTAATGTGTGTACCATCGACTTGACGTAATCATTTAGTTGATCATTCTCAACTAGTGAGTTAGTTGACTGAGTTTCCACTAGAAAGAATATAACATCCAAAAAGTTCCAACCTTCATTTGCATCCATTGTCCTTTCCTATTTTATAATATTTACCAACATTTATATGGAATCTAGGGTGGAAATTTGGGGGGGTGGGTTATTTTGAGCCTCATAGCAACACTTGAATCTACACATGCTTGGGGTCTAGGTATGCCAACAAATAACTAGGATGAACCCTATGCTTTGTTGCAAGGTTTAAATACTATTGTAGGCATTGGCATACAAATATTATGTGTAATAGGAGACTTGGAAAACATCATTAGGCATCTCGTTCTAAATACCATTCCATGAGACACTCTATTAGCATCAATATTGGAGTGTGTAGATCGAGAAATTACAAAGCTATCTATGGTTAGGTTTTTCCATATATTGCGTGAAAATAATGCACTCACGGATAATTGTTCTAATCAAGCCATTTTATTAAAAATGGGGGTTGTTATGGTTAATGACAAGCTTAATAATCAACCTCAATTCCTTAATCTTGTATGAAGGTCAAGGAACATTGCATCCATTTAATTAAGCACATGGATTTGAGTTGGGAAACCTCACCATATAGTGAATTAAGTAATGCAAAGATATTGATCTCTTTGGTTTGCAGGAAATAACATTCATTATCACATGCTTTTGAACTCACTAGAGGATTTTCACTGGAGTATTATGGGATAATGGAAAATATTGATTGTTTTTAAGTGTGGAGGTGTAGGACTATAGGCCTAATTTCTAGACCATAGACTTGCATTGATTATTTGAAATGGATTGTGTGTATGGTTTAGTTTCTTCTTGGAAGCTTTGGTAAGATGACTCATTTTTCTTGTACTCCTTAAAATAAGGGAAATGCACTAGGGGTTGATTTTCTTTTCTATTCAAAGGATTCTTCTAGGTATCTATCCTCATTAGGTTTATTTTCTAAGTTTTGGTTGTTCTTGGAATATTTAGTACTTTTCCTCTCTTTTGGGCCTTTTTCTCATAGACTATGGTTTTGGTCTAGGTAGGATAGAGGCCTTTTGGTATCAAAAGTCTCTGCCAATTATATTTCTTGAATGTTTTATTTTCTCTTGGCTCTCTCAAGGAGTGGTTTCTCCTCTTTCTATTCCCCTACAAGGTTTGGCTTCCTTGGGAACTATTTGGTTTGATAGTTCTAATCTCTCTCAGATTCTATACTAAGTTTCAAAGATCTAAAAATAAGCGAGGACGGGTTATGTTGGAATTTCAAATTTTCAGTTTGTCTTGCAAAGAATTAGTGTCTAGTTGGATTATAAAGAATTATAGGAGACTAGGAAGGTGTTGATAAGTCATGAAGAGGTGATTCAGGGAACACAAGTTTTATTTTGATAGCTATAGGAAAAATTCAAGAGAAAGTTCATTAAGTCACTTCGCAAACTTCCACAATAATAAGTTCTTTAGTTTAACTAAAGAGACAAATTATAGTGCTAGAAGTGGATTGTAGCATTCTCTGCACCATGATTATAAAATTGTCCTGAGGAAAATACTTAGGTGCATCTAATAAGGTGCAATCTATCAATTCTAACTATGGGACACTTATGGAAGATGAAACAGTCCACCAACTCCCTGAGAATGGGAAAATTATCAAAGTTGATTCGAAATCAACTAAAGTAGCATAAGTTGAAGCTACCAACTAACATTCATTTTGCTAATATTATATGTTTTTTAAAGTAGTTAGATATATGTGCCTTTCTATTAGAATTTACACTATCAAGATCTACTATAAATAGTTGTTTTCGACTTTATGTGGTTGTAACTAAAGGATAGTAGAATGTCTTTCTTTATAATATTGATTAAAACTTGATAAGGCATATTTTTAATGTAATTATGTTTTGATCTATGTTGCAACCTTTTTCTTAATACACATATTTCCTAGTTATGGTTTAAAACAAACAAATATTTATAAGGGATCCTCTTGGTCTTTCTTGATTCATAAAAAAATATTCTTTAAACTCTTTTATTTATAAGTTCAGAAGGTACTTTTAACTTCTAGTTGCTTTGCTTCTCTCTTGATGAGTGAGTTTGCATAATCCATTTGAAACATTGGGAATTTTAATTATTAGCATAAATATATTTTAAAAATTATTATGCATTGAAGAAAGCATGGATTTGCCTAGTATTTTCAACGTTATTTTATTACCTTTCTGGAAATGGGTATAAGTGAATCAGTTAAAGAGAGTATTTATGATGGAATTTGTTGGCTAACTTGTGTAAGTTGAGTTTGGCCTTGAGGCCATTCTATGCCAATTTCTCTCTTGGTGGTATATAGTTAAGTAAAAATCTTTTCCTTGTCTTCTTGAGTCTCTACATTGTTGGAATCAACACAAAACAAGCAACAAACCGCCACCATTGAATACAATATGAAAACCCTTTGTCTTGCATCATTTGGAGAATAAATATTATTTAGGGCTAGCACATAACTTTTAAAATCAAATGTCATCCATACAACATGGTTTGAGGGATCAATCTCATGTTGAAAATTTTCTCTTGCTACCTTTCGAGAAATTTGGGTTGTTGTTGGGGCTCAAAAATGTCGTATTTTCATCCACCTTTCCCTTCATAATTATTCACATTTCATCGCCCCATTAACCTTTCATGATATCATTTTCATAAATATATTCGGGTTTCAACTTATTATTTTCCACTTTATTCATTTTAGTATTAAAAGGGAATTTGTGATTAAATATTAGAAAATCGACATTTTTTCATATATATCTCAAAAATGTGTGAGCTTTGTAATGTGTAGGAATATGTGAAGGATTAATTCAAAAGGACTTCTCAAATATTTCCTCCACCATTTCAATATTTGAGGAGATAATTAAAGCCCATTCCAAGGAGAAGATCATGGATATTTGGTTGGAATATCTTATCCAAGATGTATGAGAGATATGTGTGAGGATTTGAACATATTATATTTTGTAATAATGGGAAAATAGTTGAGAAAATAGTGGATCTGTAATTATGAGATGGTTATCTTATCTTCAAGGCTCTCATGTATAAAAGAGAGTTCTCTCTCTTCATGAGAGGTAGTAATAATTGAGGAATAATTTGGTAGTCAGTCAGTAGTCATTGAGTAGTCCTTAGGATTTGAAAGAGAAAGAGATTCTTAGCTTTGATTCATAGTTTTGGTTTTCATGCTTTCATTATTATGTTATGAAGATTGATTTGATTATTATAATGTAAGATTGCTTCATTGGTGTGAGCTCACATATGTTGTTGTGTCATTCAACTCTGCACATGTTTTATTGCTTTTCCTTCATGTAGTTCTCCATTCCTAGATTAATTTCATTTACAAAATTTTATTTCAGTCGTGTGTCATAGCAATTCAATTCCAAGTCGTGTGTTTCAATTTCCTGCATTATATTAATGATTCAATTTCAGTTGTAGCTTAAACATTATATTAGATTAGTCCCGCTTCAATCCTGCATATACTTTGCGTGTTCTTCGTAAGTTTACGAACCTCAGATTGACAAATTAGATAGTTGGGAAAGTACTACAATGCAATTAATTCAACATTAGTTAAGCCCAATGTAACAACTGTCGTTCCCTTGTTACGATTGTTGTTCCCTTTACAAGAAGTTTCGTTCATTTGAATAGAACAACTGTCTTTCCCTTTACGATTGTTGTCCCTTTACAGGTGTTGCATCTCTGGAGGATGAGGTATTGAAAATGGAAGGTAAGAACCTACGTAGGTAACAAGTAAAATGCTTATGCCAACGCCTACCTTCGGCTGATGCATAGAGGTTATTTTTAGGACATATTTAGAGCCCAACATTTTGGCGTCGTTGTCGGGGAAGCACGGTGGATTGAGGTATTAGTTTCTTTTTCATTTCAATTCATGCAAGTGGGATCTAGATGTGTTGGTAAGGGGTCATAGCAGCTACTTGAGTGGATACTCCTCATGTTCTCCCTGCCAACTAGGTAAAATTAATTTCAATTTATGCAAAAGTGTTTAATTTCTGCAAGTGTCATCTACATGTGTTGGTTCTAAGGGTCATAGAAGCTACTTTAGTGGAGACTCCTCACTGTCCCTACCAACTATCAAAAGTGTTTAATTTCTGCAACTGTGAAGAGTAATTGTTCTATGTTTTAGCAAGAGTGTTTTTATTTAAGTTTTTCATTTTAATTTGGGTGTTGTAAGAATCCTTTTTCTTAACATGGTTTATCAATGAATTTCATCTTAGAACTACTCACTCAGATCCTGACAGATGTCGGGATTTCATCTTCCCAGGAAGAGGAGATCTTGACAAGGATCAAAAATTCAAATACTCGACCAGAAACAATTGAAGATCCAACATCTGAAGACTCTTATGCATCCGATGATGAACAATTGATCGAAAAGGAGATCGAGGAAGATGAAGAGGAGTTACAGCATGATCTAAGCGAGGAACAACGTGCCTATGAAATCCTTATCGAGCAATGGTTCCAAGTAAGTACTAGATTAGATAAATTTCGTTTTTGTTTTTATTCAGTTAAATCACAGTCACAACAATTCAATTTGTTCATTTTTGTATATTTCTATTTTTCATGCGTAAAAATGAAAATGAACATAATTTTACTATTGTTACGTGAATGGCTCCACTGGAAGTTTAATTACATGTAACTAATTTTTAATTCTAATTGGCATAGAGTAGGTAGGATTTTATTTTCAAGTTTTTTTATTTTTTAGAATAAGTATGCTCTCCTCTAGGCTTCTTGTGATCACGAGGATTAGAAGGTAGGGTGACTATGAAGTTTCAGGAATGATAAATTGTTGACAATGAAAAAATGCCCAATCCAATTGTTCGTCTTCAATTTCAAATTATGTATCTCCATTTGCTAAACAAAATTCTTTCTTTAATTGTTTAAATTTCTCTTTTAAATCTATGAATAATACAAAATTAAAACAAAAAGTAAAAAAATTGTTTCTTTGTCTTAAACTAGTTTTATAATTTTATTTATTTGTTATTTTAGAATGCAAATAAAAACAAAATCTTAAAAAACAAATGCAGAAATTGAACTGAAGATATCTCACAAAATGGGATCTGAGTTCTTATGATTTTTGGACAGAAAGTGCATTATCATATGATAAAAAAAAACCCAGTAAATTTTAGGCCAACTTAGTACACGGTTTTTGAGAAAAACAATATAGTCACCTTCATCCATTTTTAACTTTCCTCAAAAACCATGATGTGGGTATCATTGATTTTCGGCGTGTGGAAGCATTTGGACCATAGGAATCTGCTTGCAAAATTTCAGCTCAACCCAGTTCACCGCTTGTGAAAAAAAACACATTTGACGTTCATTGTTACACCCTACAAATACACCCATGTAGTAGCCTGCAACAAAAACAATAATAAAATTTTTTTGAATGCAATTCATATCACAATAATAGAAATTGGCTAGGAGATCTGATTTTATGGGTGGAGGCTATGGGGTCAAACACAATGATCTGTTAGTTATGCATTGTGTTGGAACTCGACGATTGTTGGAGTCACCCCTGGTTTTAGCATCCTTGAAAATGAAAATTATATGTCTATAATGTTGATTGCATGCGAGAAGGATGATTTTAATTTTGGGTGCTTTGTTTTCCAGTTTTCCGTTAGTATCATTTCTAATTTTAAAACAACATTTCATTAAGAAAAACAATAAAAAATAAAATCATACAAAGAAAAAAATGAAAAATGTATGGATAAAGAAATTCTTGTTATTTGTTTTAGTTCTGGTTTTACTTCGTGTTGTATGTGGTCGAACAAGTACTAGTATCTACTCATATCGTGATGATAAAAGTGTTTCCATAAACTCTTTAAGTGCAAGCATCCACAAAGAGCACATTTGGATCCCTGTACAATTGCATACAAACGATAGTGCCAATAAAAAAATAAATTAAAAACAAATCAAACATTCTAAAAAAAAAAATTTGCAAATGGATTTTCACATTTCCCAAAAACATCATTAGAATCATGTTTTAATTTTGTTATGCTAAAATTATTGTGAAGTCACTACACCAGGTATTCACGAAGATGATTGTCAAAAATGCGCTATCACCAACCGGTAAAAACACATTTCATTTTTTCATTTGGTTGATACCATTAGTATTAATTTCTGCACTTTATGTTTTCGATATTCTCACACTATTTGCTGCATATTAGTGCTAACATTTTACAGGTTCAAAGATGATAGAATTTCTTGCAGAAGTGATTTTCAAGAATCACAAAACTTTTGAAAAAAAACATGCTTTATTGACTGCTTGAAGGAGTCGATTCTCGTTCTACACGTCATGGTGATTGTTGTTACACAATGACCATTCATAAAACCATTTTGCATCATGAATTCTTTCTTCTCATTTCTCCTTCAAAGAATATTTATCATCCCTGTGTTGAAGCCCATCTTCCATTGAATTATCCTTCATGACTTCGCACACGTCTATCTTTTTGAGTCACATACATCTCTTTATCTTTTTCAGTTCATTTTTCCTTATCAATAAAACTATTCAGCTCCCTTTCCATGACTACATTGCCTTTCCATAAACACTGTTTCTACTAAGATATTTCCTATAGTCCTACCAATCATTTTATCTAACTCGCATTGACTGATGTGGGATTCCGTAAGGCCCACCTTTCAACAAGTCTTTCCCCATTGACCTTAGCACCTTATCTGGGATATAGACTAGAGTTCCTTTTGAGTACCTGGAGACTTGCATGCCTTAATGGCAAGTTCTCTCACTAAAAGTCATGGGAATACATCAATGTCCCTTGATCATTATATCTTGCAAGTGGCTCAACATCAACTCATTCATTCGCACTTCACAAGATGTACTCGGGTACCTTGACACTCATTGACATCAATAGTGAGTTTCCTTGCATTGGTTAACGACATTCATCAATGGTTGGTAATCCAATGATTTCTCTTCATGCTCGACATAGACACATCCATTCACATGATTATAATTGTACCATCGGGTTCAATAGCAGGTGAATACTATACACTTTTTCATGACTTCCTCAACAGTTACAATAGCATGACTTCAGCTATCTGAGAGTACTACAGTTCCACTTTCATGCTTCCTATTTTCCATGATTCATTTAGCAGCAGTTCAGATTCCTCCACTTCACATTCTCTGATCTGGCAGTCACGACAATCGCAGTTACAACAACAGTCACCTTTCACATGATCCTGCAGCAGTGACATCTTCCATTCTCCAGCAGTCACATCAGCCATATTCCTATTTCATAGTTTATCAACATTTTGGGTAAGTGGAGGTATGTTATTTTCTAAACTTTTATCATGTAATTCCTCAACTGCTAGCAATGAATAATTTGGAAAATTCCCTCACCATGCTCCCTTTCCTTTTCACTTCTATGACCCACGCCAAGTTGCATGAGGACATGCAACCAAATAAGTTGGGGGGTATGGTACTTTATTCACAATCATCACTCCATTTTCCCACTACCATCATTCCATTTATTTCGTCTCATTTACCATTTACCAACATTTCTTTTCCAACGATACTCTATTGCACTTTGATCCATGAGCATTGATATACATATTGGCATGATTCACAAATATGAAAAAGGGATTTCTTATACTCATTGATGTTTCCTTATGCATATTGATAGCATATATTTTCCAGTAAGAATATGGGTAAATTATTATCATAACAACAAGAGAACAAATAAATGAAATGAATGTCGTTAACACAAGAACCAACATTCTTTATATTCATGGTTTTCACACAAGAACCAACGATAAGAATATCAGTTGTTACTCATGAAATTCCCATCCTGGAAACATTCATTATCATCACTCAAAGCCAACATTCAGATGCCAAAATTTCTTGAGAAGATCCATGCATAGTTTCATGCGGACATGCAACAATTTTAGTTGGGGGGTATGTTGGGGCTCATAAATGTCGTATTTTCATCCACCTTTCCCTTCGTCATTCTTCACATTTCATCGCCCCATTAACCTTTCATGATATCATTTTCATAAATATATTTGGGTTTCACCTTATTATTTTCCACTTTATTCATTTTAGTATTAAAAGGGAATTTGTGATTAAATATTAGAAAATCGACATGTTTTCATATATATCTCAAAAATGTGTGAGCTTTGTAGTGTGTAGGAATATGTGAAGGATTAATTCAAAAGGACTTCTTAAATACTTCCTCCACCATTTCAAGATTTGAGGAGATAATTCAAGCCCATTCCAAGGAGAAGATCATGGATATTTGGTTGGAATATCTTATCCAAGATGTATGAGAGATATGTGTGAGGATTTGAAGGGATTATATTTTGTAATAATGGGAAAATAGTGGATCTGTAATTATGAGATGGTTATCTTATCTTCAAGGTTCTCATTTATAAAAGAGAGTGTTCTCTCTTCATGAGAGGTAGTAATAACTAAGGAATATTTTGGTATTCAGTCAGTAGTCATTGAGTAGTCCTTAGGATTTGAAAGAGAAAGGGATTCTTAGCTTTGATTAATAGTTTTGGTTTTCATGCTTTCATTATTATGTTATGAAAATTGATTTGATTATTGTAATGTAAGATTGCTTCATTGGTGTGATATTACATATGTTTTTGTGTCATTCAACTCTTCACATGTTGTATTGTTTTTCCTTCATGTAGTTCTCCATTCCTAGATTAATTTCATTTACGCGATTTCATTTCTGTCGTGTGTCGTAGCAATTCAATTCCAAGTCGTGTGTTTCAATTTCCTGCATTAGATTAATGATTCAATTTCAATTGTATCTTAAACATTATATTAGATTAGTCCCGCTTCAATCCTGCATATACTTTGTGTATGCTTCGTGAGTTTATGAACCTCGGATTGACAAATTAGATAGTTGGGAAAGTACTACAATGAAATTAATTCAACATTAGTTCGGCCCAATGTAATGACTGTCATTCCCTTGTTATGATTGTTGTTCCATTTACAAGAAGTGTTGTTAATTTGAATAGAACAATTGTCGTTGCCTTTACGATTGTTGTCCCTTTACAGGTGTTTCATCTCTGGAGGATGAGGTATTGAAAACGGAAGGTAAGAACCTACGTAGGCAACAAGTAAAATGCTTGTGCCAACACCTACCTTCGACTGATGCATAGAGGTTGTTTTTAGGACATCTTTAGAGCCCAATAGTTTCCACACCACCTTTACCTTCAACATGGTTAGTAAAAGGACAATAGGGATCGACCATATTACTCAAAGAGATAAATTTATCATAAAACCAACAAATTTATCTTGTGAGAAAAGAACACCAATATCTAAGACTATATTTCTACCTTTGTGAACCATGGATTTTTGAAGAGGTCTATAAGGCCTCATACATTCCATGAAACTACTTTGATTACATTTTTCTAGTGATAATCCATTGTCTACTCATATTCTAATCTCATTACGATACATAAGGGGTTTGGATAGGTCACATTCTATAGATTCGGTGCGATTAAATCATTTAATATTTTGTTTCTTATCCTCTTATGATGATCTTCAATGTTAGGAGTTTCCCAAGAAGCATCTCGTTGTTGGGGTGGATACTGGCCTAAAAAATTGATACCCTCCTCTTAGTATTAGATTAGGAGCTAACAAGAAGGTCTCTAACCACCATGGAACTTAAATTCTTCTTCTTAGTCAAGTTGAGGCCAACTCCAGGGGTTAATTGGGAAATTTGAGACTACTAGGACTGATTGGAATAGTTGAGATTGGAGTTATTTACCCTTTTAAGCACCTTTCTCTATCCATTTTTCTTAGTTGCGGGAAAGTCCCATGGGGCGTGACCTAAGTTTTCAATAAATTTGTGGGATATAACATCATTTTTTCCAGCATTGATCTCATCAACTAATCCTTAACCCAATGGCTCAGGATTTGACAACTAAATCGATTGTTAGGAAGGTTGTTGTACTACACTAGTTGTCAATAGATGGCACAACCTCCCCCCAAACGTAAACATAATATTTTGAATATTTGGAGATAACCTTGAGAGAAACCCTCTTTTATGGGCATGGGTTTAAAATCACAATAGTTCATGGTAAATTAAATTGCCAATTGGTGCATAAATATGTTCCAAAACATCCCAATATTTCAAGGGGAGCCTTGGGAATTATACCTATACTAGGCAATAGAGATGGAAACATTCTTCAAATGAGAAACTTTCCTACCACTTAGAAAACATGACTAGGGTGTTCCATAACAACAAGGGCTTATTGGAAATCACTTCAAAGGAATGCCTCTCTTCAAAAAAGGAAAAATGAAAAAATACCTTAGTTAGGTTACAAGTGGCCCATGGAAATCCACCCATGGGGTCCTCAAGCCTCTTAGTCCCTATCCTTAATCACTACCTCTAGGGGGATATGCCCCATATGATATCAAAGAAGTGTGTGCATTTTCATTTTTCACATACAATAATATATTCATAATCTTGAATATCAAAATAAATTCTTCAAGAGGGATTTCATTAGCATGTACTACCTTCGACAGATAGTCACTCAGTGAACTTGTATCATAGAACATGAATTGATGGGATATTAAATAATACCCCTAATTTCACTAGATTAATAAATAAATCCAAAAATTCTTTTGTTGGACCCCCTTCCCAATACATCTTTCGAATAAAAGAAAACCCTATTTTTTGTGAATTTTTCACAATGAACCTAGCTAGTAGAAAATGAACACACAAAGCTTGTGAGAGAGAAGAGAAGAGAGTAGAATGAAATAATTGTATTAAATGAATGATTAATGGTAAAAATACACATGATATAATCTACATGAGAAAACTAATTCACCATATTAGTGATCTAGAGAGATCTAGACACTCATTGATAGTCACAGGAGGGAACTTCCACCTAGTCCTAGTTAATTGACCATGCGGTAATCAGTTAACTGAATAATCAATATGGAGTGAGGAGAGAATCATACATGAACATGTGTGGAACCTTATTGGTGATGATTCCAAGGTAACTGTGCCCTCATGGTGATGATACCAAGGTATGCATGCAACACTTGGTGATAATATTGAGGTTTCCATGCAAGACTCCACTTCACTAGTCTAACTGAGGTGTAACTGAATCAAGACTGAAGAGGATGTGTGTTAGGACCACGCTATGCACCTTTTTGCCCATATTTGTTT
>JASDQU010101919.1:111097-123965 GCA_032191745.1 Picea mariana
TAGATAGAACGATTTCTTTACTACAACACTAAATGCTTTTGGAATTGAGCATATACAGTGCGTGGCTATCTTTGAAACAAAAGACTTCCCTGGGTTGATAATTTATGTTTCACTTGGTTGTTTGAATTTAATTAAGCAATTATAGTGACCAACAAGTGGTATGATTATTTTTGCATCCAGGAGCTTTTTGACTTCCCTTCTGACCACGGGCAATAAAATAGGATTGATTTGTCTGAGTTTTTGTCTAAAGGGTTTGACACCAGGCTTCAGGGGTATCTTATGTTCAATCACAGTGGTGTCATAGGTTCTTAGCTCTTCATATGACCAAGCAAAAACGTCCTTGTACTTTCTAAGTAACTCTGAGTATTTATTTTTATTTTCTAGGGACAGATATTTGGACAGTTTCACCAACCGAGGGTTTTCTTTAGTACCTATGTCGCAGTTCTCAACCTCTTCAAGTTGAGGCTGTAGAGTGGATCTTAAAGGGATATCATCTTGATTGAATAATCTTTCCAAGGGAATTAGGCCCTTAGGGATCTGGTTATTTTTAAGAATGAGCATTCAGTGATTCACGATTTTATCGTGGAACTCTTGAGGATCCTCCCCTTCCTGCATGATCCAAATAGGATCATTTTGGTTTTCTTGGTCAGCGTGTGTTTTGGCAAACTCATATATTGATTCTAAAAATTTGCAACGTTGTTCATCGTCCTCAAAGACTTTCCAATGTTGTATGTTATTCGGTATAGATGGTCGGTGCCTCATTTGTATGTGTTAATTTAGTTTAAACACGGTGGGAGGTGTGAATGTTGAGGCTACTTTGGCTAACGCATCAGCCTGTTGGTTTTTAGTTCTTGGAATGAAATGAACCTTGACAGAGGAGAAGAAATTGTCGATCAGATCCCAGACGCAATTCTTGTAGGATCCCAACCTAGGATGTTTGGCTTGGTACTGTCGGTTTACCTATTTTATGATTAGCTCGGCGTCACCAAAGACTTCGAGGTTTTTTATTTTCATTCTCCTAGCGGCTTCTAACCCTAACACTAAGGCTTCATACTCGCATACATTATTAGTGTGGTCCTCATTCCACTATAGTCTATAGGAGAAGGGAATTATGAATTGATTATCAGGAGCCGCAAGGAGTGCCCCAACTCCAGCTCCAAAGTAAGATGAAGCACCATCAAAAAACATCTTCCACACACCACAGCTATATACATTTTCTTTTAATTTTTCTTTTTCTGTGATTTCTTCTTTACAACTTTCGTCTATACCTACCTCAATATCATCATCAATAGATAAAATACAATTACCTAAATCTTGATCAGCAATATATACAGGGTGGTTATTTGGGTTATGTGGATCACCTACCGTGAATACCAACCTAGTTTCTCTGTAAAGATGTGTGTATTGTCCTCCAAAAACTAGAATCGTAGCATATGTCATGTCAAGCTGGAGAGATCCTCCAAGCTTGGCACCCTATGACCTAGATAACAACATACCATATTTTAGAGGGATATCGGCGACCACTACATCCATAAGAATAATTTTTGCAGGTATTTGTGCCAGATTGACCACCAGGTCTTTAATCATACCTATGCATTTGACCTTTCTTGAATCAAATGAATATAAATCTCCATAAGGGCTAGTGATTTTGAGACCTAATTTATCCATAATGGCTTTAGGCATCACATTGTGGGATGCTCCAGAATCTAGCATGCAGTTATGGAGTAGGTGGTCGAACAGGGTTAACGTGATATATAAGGGGGCAACATTGTCTCTCTCACCTTTGAAACGTGGACCAAAAACTATGTTTGGCTTGTCATCTTCTAAGTTGATGACATCGGCTTGGATTTCGTCTTTTGAAAAGATAATCATCTTGTTAATTTGTTTTCTGTATATGGTATTTTTAGCTAGTTCAACAAGTGGGATAGGGATTTTGATTTTATTTATTTCATTTTCCAGATTAAAATTTCCCAGGGCCTTGTCGCTCTCTATGTTTGGGGCCTCCATTCCTTTCTTTTCATCTTTTCTTTGTGGTGCGGATTTGGTTTCACTTACAAGGACCTGTGTTTTCATGGCGGGTGTTCCTACTGAATTTGACTTGACAGGTTGTGTGTCAGTGGTTTGGGTTTTTGCAGTCTATTTGTCAGCAACCTTTGGAGCCGCTTCATCAGTTTCACCCCTAGGCAAGATCTTTTTTGTTGGGGCAGTTGGAAGACTCTTGTTCCTAGGTCTTAAATATATTTCTCATGTAGTTTGGCTATAATATCATCTGTGATACCCTGATAGGCCAAATCTTCAGAAGTATCGTTGCTAACATCGTCTTCTGATCTAATTTCCTTATTTAAGGATTTTTCATAATCTTGTCTTGATAAATAGGGTGATTTATTATCGTAGCCAAGATTATTTATATCATCATCGAACTCTTCAAAATCTTCTAGGTCTTCCTCTCCAATGAATTTTTCACTTTTTAAGGGGGGAAGCAAGACAGATCTCTCAAGTGTTTCCTTAACGTTCAACTGTGTAAGATCAGGCTGACAAATAGTATCTATGGGTGAAATGATTTGTCTAAGGGATCTTCGTGATTTTAAAATCTTTTCCGGATCAAAGACTGGCGAGGTCTGCTTGTCTTCCGGGTTCTTTCTGGTGTTCTTTCGACTAATATCCAGTTTACTTATCGTGGAGTCGCCAAGTGAAAAATGAAGGTAGCCTTAGAAGGTTTTTCTATATTTGTTCACTATCAAAGAAAGAAAGTGTCAATGTCATTCTTCCCAGGGAAAAGTTTCATTTCTTTGTCCTTGGCAACGACACCAAAAAGATGTTGTTCCTGAGTTTATAGTTTAAGGCTCTAAAGTATGCCGTCAAGGCATCTGAAAAGATAAAGAGAAATAAGGGGTAAGAATCAATTGTGAAGGGTAAATTAGAGTTAGTTTCTCAACTATCTTTGTCTAGCTTCCCATTGTTCTTGGATGCTGATATCTCTCTCGATAACTGCCCACGAGCATTCTAATTCGACTTGGGTAGTTGTTGTTTGCAGGGTAGTGTTAAATAAGTTCAAAGCAATGCTAGTTTGATCTTGAAGGCCGGGTTCTATGTTAGGTTGTCTATTATTTGGGACAGTCAGGGGAGTAAAATTTTATTAAATTATAAAATGTTTAAAGATTTGTTGTTTCAGTTTTGAGGGATGAAATATAAAAGGAGTTTTGGAACTCAAAATAATAACACAATAACAATGGAGGTCGTTTCCTGTACTTGAAGTAATTTGAGAATAGTAAAATAATAACAAAGAATGCTGTCGAAAAATATAAGGCTTTAATCATGAAAGAATCGCATATCATAACAGAAGAAGAAGAGAAAAACGAGATTTTTAATGAAGTATAAAATATAATCATCCAAATGACCTACAGGTCTTGAAACTGTTGATAGCAATCACAGAGGAAAAACTATAAATGATTAGATAATCAAATAAATTCAAAATACAATAGAATTTTGAGTTAAACTGTAGCCGATCATTCATTAGAAAGACATGGAAAGAAAGATGTTGAAAGATATTGAAAACAGAGTAAAGGATCACATAGCTTCAAGTTGACAGAATTCAGAATCTCTTCTGCATTATCTATATCACTATAAATCGGAAAACTTCTAATACAATTGGCTCCCAAAAAACCAAAAGCCCCTTCTCAGTCTTGTGAAATTATATTTATACATGATCACCAAACTTTTATTTTCTATTGGTGATTAACTAACTTCTGAAGACTAACGGTTACATGAATGTGAAATACTAAACCGTTTGCATTTCTATTTTAACTTCTTTGATTAATTTTGATGATGAAATTTTCAAAATAATACTTTATGTCTTCGTTGATGAACTTCCTTCTTCTATTTTAAGACAGCTAATACATTTTCCCAGAAACTGCACCAAAACTCTGGGAGCTTCTGGAATATCTTTCACCTCAAATAGGAAGAAATTTCTCTGTAGTTCAGGCAGACGGTCTACGATTATCTTTCTCGTGAACTTAATAGTTTGTAACTTTAAGTTCGGCATCACTATCCATTTGTCAATTTGAGTGACATTGATTACCTTTATTTGTGGGATCTCTACCTGAGTTTCTTCCAGATCCTCCTTGAATCTTAACTGATGCTTACCAATGTTAATTTCTCCTAATAACCCTGGACAGTTGTTTCTTCCAATGTTCAATGAAGCTTTCTCTAAAAGGTCGAAAATTCCTTGATAGTCATCATTAACCTCTCTGGTTATTCTCTTGTTTTTTGCGAGGTTTGCCTCCCACACCTTGAGTATTATATCACCTTTAATATTCTCTGAAACAGATAGCTTTTGACTCTCTCTGACCTCCTGTTTTGTTGAAAGAGCCACTACTTTTTGAAAATTTGTTCTGGCTACTTTCACTTCTCTCTCTTTCAGGAGAATACTCTCCAAGGATTTACTTGCTTCCTGAAAGTAATTCTGAATAAATTCCAGCTTAAAGAACACTCCATGTTGCTCTTTTTCTATCTTTGTATGTATTTCCAACACCTGGGCTTGGACGATTTCAATCTCTACCACTTGATTTTGAATGGAATTAATCTTATTTTGTAATTTTCTATTCATTTCTTCTTGTTGTAGGACCTGTGCTTGACTGGCCTGTATCTTCAAGTTTTCTTCATCTAAGCTTGCTTTCAGTTTTTGAATCTCTTGAATGTCATTGAATCTGGATCATTCTATACCATTGTTTATCTCCTGACTGATACTTCTTTCAGTCTCCTTTAATTGACTTTGTAGCTGAGCTATCATCTGATCTTTTTGCTACAACATAGTTCTCAAATTACCCACAGAGTATAAATTTGCCAATGCTAAGGCTCCCATTGTGCTTTCTATTTCTGTAGCAAATTCCCCCTCTTCAAGTTTTTGTCCATCTACAATGATCTTGTGATTTTTTATCATCATCTCTCCTCTTTAATGCATTTCCTGTTTCAGGATAGCCTTCCTCTTTCTACTAAAAAAGTAATCGGATGAAGGAATTTCATATCTAGAAATAGGTTCGAGATCACTAACATATAGAGCTCCCTCTTGGGGGTTTCCATAGGTAGACTACAATGGGGTCAAAGAAGTAATAGGACTTACAAGCACCATTGATGCTGTTCCTCCTACTTTTTTTGGAAAATCCTCGGGGATTTCTGGGGATGTTTCCAACTCCTTATCTTTCCTTGACTCTGATTTCTCTGTCTGAGGAACTTCTGTTTCTTGTGAAGGCATTTCAATCTCCTTCATATTTCCTTTTGTAGTTGTTGTATCCTGTAACTCTGTTTCAAAACAAGGGGGAGGCCCTTCCTACTCTAGAGGGGGGGTTGTGGATTCACCATGCAAAATAGTTGGCAAACAATTTCGCCTGTGACTTTGGAAGGACATGAAACCAGTTTGTAAGTCAGGTGATAAGGCCCGTATCCTATTCAATACTTCCGCATAGGCTTTAACCTCTTTGAATATATCATCATAAACATAATTTTTGTTCTTATAAGCTTTCATATTGCATTGCATCAAATGTATGTTCACTATTTGATAAGGGTCATGTTTTTATGTTCGATATTTACCAGTTTAACTTCTTCTAGTGCTTCGGCTTCCACATTAGAATGGCCTAGGTTTTAAAATGAAAATTTCTTGATATGTATAGGGAGGATTTTCCATGACTTCTTTTGAGATGCCTTTAGCTCTATTCCAATACCGCCTTTTACTATTTCGTGCACTACCTCTCTACACACCAGTCTGTCCAGGAGGAATTTTGGAAGCACATGAGGGGGGGATTGAGAACCCATAAACCCTAATGTAAGAGAATTTTTCATCAATGAACCAGTCGGCTATTGCTTTGAGGTTTTCTGAGACTGTCTCAGAAATGCGAGGGGGTTCACAGCCATAAAACATTTTATGCATTGGAATTACTATGAAATGACAAATTTCGTAAAACGCATTCTTATCATTTTCTTCCCATAGCACAGAGTGATACTCGTGAATGGGTTCAGGGAAGGTTATGTTCCAATTCCAATTCATTAGGGGAAATGGAGTCACAAAGCATATTATGTCGTTGATGTATGGTGACATGTAAAAGGCCACTGGCTAACCTTTAGATCTTGCAACTCTATAATTTGAAACCACTTGAGCTAGGTTATCAGACAAAATCTTGCTCCAGTTAAAAGTGTATCCTTCGGATGCATCTTCTAAAAAGGGAACCCATTCCACAGAAAAATGACAAGGGTTCTTTTTTCCAAATATTCTGCACAACATCATGGATACATAAACCATGTATTCATTCAAAGATGTTGTGGCATAAATTCCATGGGTATCGGCCCTAATTTTTGATGGACATCTCCACCATTCTTTGATTAAATCGGGATAAGTTCGGTGTGCCTTAGTACACTCCTTCCTTTGAAACTCAGCTGTAAATTTGGCATTATAAATGTACTTAGGATTTGGTGAGAGTTTGTACATTACTTGTATATACTCTGGCCTGAATGAGCCGACAACGACCGCTTAATCGTTTAAAATGCTTCTTGTCGGGATATCAACCTTCTCCAAGGACCAATTGATCATGTCGTTGTATGCCATGAGCCGAGGGCGTGTTGCGATCTTATGAATCTCCAATTCTGCTATATCCCGAAGGTGATTCTCGGAATCAGCAAGAGAATTTTTGATTTCGTAATCCAGGAGTTCATAGATTTCTCTCCAGGATTTATTTAAGTCGATGGCGTGTGGCGTAGTGTCTGATATGATATCTCCTTCTGGGTTATGCATCTCCTCTATATATTCACTCTTCTTCGATGATTTCTTTGGCACCATATCTCTATGTTAGATGGAAAACCTATCATAGAAAAGAGGCGTATGAGCTTGGCTGAATGAGAATTACCTTTGAAAGATAGAACAAGCATAGGTTTTGGAACACAAACTTTTAAATTCGCCTTAAACTCATTTTATGATGAAAACACTCACGCAGCTGACCTATAATTAATTACATTTAATGCAATGAATATTTTTGAGATATGCATTAGTATCCCAGCATTATCAATTATCTATTTATTAATTTTGGTCGTATTTCGGCAATCCAAGATTCAAAATTCGAAAATTTTCATTCAATGGTACCAAAAATAAGCAAATACAAAAAGAAGTTTAATTATCATTAATCATGTTTTTAAATAGAGTTAGTTCAGTTTAAACGCTGATTAAAGTTTGAGACTTTGCGTTTTGGGTTTTTGGGGATCGGGAATACATGAGGCATGTCATCGCCAAACCCTGATTCCCCAAATTGCGAAATCACGATGAGATTAGATTAAACCGTAACTTTTGTATTAGTACATTAATTAATCATGATTAAAAACTAACTTCCATTCTTTCGGGAAATCAGGGATCGGGATTTCATGATTCAACATGCATGGAAAACATATGGTTTCAAGTAGACCCTGAATCCCGAAATATGTTTTTAAAAAAAAGTTAATCAACTCCTTTAGGGTTTAAATTACTGTGATTAAAAATAACTTTACAGAATGCGCGTCGGGAATTTTAAAACACTTTTGGTTTTTTCTTTTGGTTCTTTAAAGAATAAATCTTGTTGGGATTTCAGTACCGGGATTTTGGAAATGATAGCGAGGGTTATGCTTTATGAAAATATGAAACCCGAAAAGGAAGTTTTTAGTCTTAAAGATAAAAACTTTAAAATTTCTTTCAACAAGAGGAAATCTCAATGCAGATTCCAGTATTAACTCCGACCACACCACCCTCACCCCCACCAGTTGGCACCACTGCTACGATTGGGTGTAGATGGAAGAAAAAAGAGCCCAACACTCCACTTCCTCCCCGAATTCAACCTCCTTGTGCACTATGTGAAAGACAGAGACACCCCACTAATAGATGTCCTTCTATTCCCGCAATCTTATCCAACTCCCTTGAGCAACCACATCGCTTGACGCTTCACCAAGCACACCTAGTACTACCACAACTTCCCATAATACAGGCAGTAAAGGGATTTGAACCAAATTCGTGTGTTCCATATGTTTACAGTATGTCCACTCCACTCATCATTTCCCTGCACTACCTCTGTTTCGACAGACGCTAATGGCGGTACGCCAAAGCTTTCAGCAAGATCCCTCTCCACCCACATCATCAAGTACCCATGTCACCAACATCCATTATGTCTTGACTTCAGTCACCAAATAGATGAGATGACATTTCTCTCTTTGTGACTCACTTGATCATTTCACATACCAGTGTCCTTTGATCATTGAATATAAGCATCGTCAAATGACCCTTATTCAAAATCATCCAACCACCTCACCTCCTGTGATACAAGTGAGTCCCCCTATTTCTTCTCTATATATTGTTCACATCACCTCCCCTGAACCTGATTCACTTCCCACCTCACCATGGTTCATGGATAAACTGTTTGAGGATATTCCCCCAAATCCTCCCAATTTTTCGGTTCATTTCCCCCAAGAAATATTACCCCCGACCACAGTTTACAACCCACAGTTTCTAGACATTTGGTTTATGTCAAGCATGCCATCGCACCATAGTTGAGATACCCCCTCTATGTATTCAACACTGGAAGACAGTCACACTATGACAGTCACCCCTGCTACCTCCCCAGATCCCCTATATTCTTGCATTTTCCACTGCGATGAAGATATCCTCGAGGAACTAACTACCCCCAATTTCCCATGGAATGCACTCCATCACAGAGTGCTTTTTCTCTCACAAGAAGCATTTGACCTTCCTAGTCAAGCCTCCATATGTGCAATCGAAACCAAGCATTTTATTCCGTCAGGGCATATAGATTGGTTCAATAGACCTATCCCTGCCCTCGATGCTTTTGAATAAGGAAACATGGCCAACATCTCCCCCAACGTCAAAATGGACATTTCCATCAAACCAGGAATCATAGAGGAAATCACCACTGGCGCCGCATGCTCCCCTAAGGAACTCACATATTACAAATATGTCTTTTAGGAATACTAGGATATTTTTTCCTTGTCATATACAGAGATGTCTGACCTCTATCCTTCTATCGTTGAACATCGCATTGACACATGGCCATATGTCTCCCTAGTCCATCAAAATCAATGACCACTTCACCCATCCAACGTTGCGGCTATCAACGCCGAAATTGACAAGTTATGCATTGTAGGATTCATATACCCCATCACATATACCTCATGTGTTTCCAACCCTGTCCCCGTTAACACAAAATAGGGCACTATTTGCGTCTGCACTGACTTTCACAATCTCAACCATGCTTGTCCCAAAGACAACTTCCCAACCCCTTTCATTGACCAAATTATCGATGATTGTGCCGACCACGAGGCCTTGTCCTTCATGGACGGGTTCTGTGGCTACAATCAAATCCATATTCATCTAATATATTAGTATAAAATCGCATTTACTACCCCATGGGGTACCTTTGCTTATCATGTCATGCCTTTTTGACTCAAAAACGTCAGTGCTATGTTCCAACAGGCCATGACTTACGGTTTCCATGATCTTTCTCACATCATTCTCACTTACTTGGATAACCTCACTGCTCAATCCAAGAAACAAACTCAACATCTAGACGACTTACAAGTTGTATTTCAACGATGTCGCCAATACAATATCCGCTTGAACCCCCTCAAGTGTGTATTTTTCATCACTGTCGAATGCCTCCTTGGGTTCATCGTCTCCCAACACGACATCATAGTGGACCCCCTCAAGGTCCAAGCTATCACATAAATTCTACTACCTAGGAATTTTCTCCAACTGCAGAGTCTACAAGGCAAAGCCAACCTTTTACGATGCTTTGTCCCAGATTACACCACTCGCACACATGGTTTCCTTCACTTATTGCATCATGATATCCCATTTCGATGGGATGAACATGCCCAAGCCTCTTTTGATGATTTAAAAGAAGAACTATCCAATGCCCCTTTGATTAGTCCTCCTGACTATGATCACGATTATATCCTCTATTTGTCGGCCTTAGCCGTCTCAGTAGTAGGAGTTATCATCCAATTAGGGGATGATAGTCGTGATCATGTCATTTACTACATCAGTAAAAATCTTTCAGGACCACCCCTGAAATAAAATCATGAGGAGAAACTCGCCCTCGCATTTGTCCTTGTAGTCCAGAAACTGCGTCATTATATCTTTCTTCGTACTACCAAAGTCATGGCATATTCCAACCCCATGTAGTACTTTCTTAGTCGACGACAAATTTATGGCAAAGTTTCCTGATGGTTCATCATCCTTCAGGAATACGACCTAGATTTTTCAACTCCCAAAATCAAGAAAGCATTCGTTCTCGCCAAACTCATCACAGTGTTTCCCTCAGATGCTAAACATTCACTAGTTAATATGGATTTTCTCGAAAAACACCTCTTCTACATCCCCTCAGCTGACCCTTTGTATGGTGACCTTCTCGTCTACCTTTAGACACAGAAGTTTGGGTCTCATCTCTCTCAAGATGACCATCGATGCATTTTCCATCTGGCCCCTCAGTACCTCCTCATCGGTGACATTTTGTATCGACGTGGGGTCGACACCATACTCCATCAATGTTTGACCATTAATGAAGCGAACAGAGTCTTAAACGATTTCCATAGCGGTGTTTGCGGGGGACACCTCTCAGGTATTTCCACCGCCCAAAAAATCATTCGAGCAGGATACTTCTGGCCCACATTGTTTCATGATTGCATCCATACTGTCAAGTGGTACGACAAATTCCAGCTTTATGCAAACAAAGCATGATCACCACCTGCTCTTCTCCATCTGGTCATCACTGTCGACCCCTTATGCAAATGGGGCATAGACTTCATGACTTACAACCCTCCATATAGTAATAGAAACAATTACATCATCGTGGTAGTAGATTACTTTACCAAATGAGCCGAAGCCATGCATACCTTCAACAATACCACTGACACAACAACGCATTTTTTCTTCAATTGCGTCATTACCCATTTCGGATTTCCACTACAGTTAGTCTCTGATCAAGGTAAGCACTTTGACAATGAGATCTTCGTCGAACTCTCCTCAATATTAGGCTTCTCCCATGAGTTTACCTCCCCATACTACCCTCAGTCCAACGGACAGGTCGAGGTTGTTAACAAAGTCCTCAAAACCATGTTGCAACGCACGGTCAACAAACATAAGACAATTTGGCATCATATGTTTTTTTCATCATTATGGGCTTATCGCACGATAGTCAAAACTGCCACAAGTTTTACACTGTTTCATCTTGTACATGGGATTGAAGCCACCCTCCCCATTGAGTGTGAAATTCCCACGCCCTACACCGCCATCAAGTTATTACCTGACACTACTCCAATGGAGAAGTGTCTATTGACCTTAGAGTCGCTGGAAGCATATCATCATTCTTCATTACAGAACAATGAGGAAGCTAAGTGTTAATAACCAAATATATCTACAAATATAATCACCACAAATACTGAATACACAATATATACACAAAGCAAGATAGAAGAAACCACACTATATTATTACCAAACCCTTGAGGTAGGGCAACACTATACAATGGATCTTATTATGGAAGGGATCCTCTCCTATTCACTTGCCTCTTCGAGGGGGCATCCTCCTAATGATCTCATCTCCAAATACAATACTTCTTCTTCATGTCCCATTACATTTCTTGAACCCCATTATATAGTGCTACCATCACCTAAGAACATTCTAGGGGATGAATCTTCTAGAAGTAGAACCTTCTAAGAAGTCCTCTTACATTTATTATATCTAATTACCCATTTATTATATGTAACTACCATAGTGGGCCTTATTTAATAATATAGTGGATCTAGTTCACTTTACATTGGATGGTCTCCACTATTATCACTATGGGCCCTCTAGGCCCCCCCACTACCTCTCTAGCTACCTTACATTTCATCCCCCTTATGAAACCATTGTCCTCAACGCTTGATGTACAACCATATACTAGGGTTCCATGGATAAGTGTGGACCATAGTGATGAAGTATACTAGAGAACCAGGGCCCCATTGAGAAATGGAAGCCACCATGGTGAAGTAGTCCAACCGCTATTGTAAACTAGGGTCCCATGTCCAAGTGCTCATGTGAACTCCACACGGAAGATATTGGAACCCAATAACCAACTGAAAATGATGCTCCCAATACTGACACCTATCATGTGGATCCAAATAAGAATATCCATACACATAGTGGGACATGATCAAAGATGAATCTGGAAGGAACAATACCATTGTAGAATATGCAGGTTGGATGCTAGTAACTAGCTCTTGATGTGGGACATTGATGTTAGCTACAAAAGGTGGAGTAGAGTCAACAAATAAAATATGGAAGTGGTTGTCATCCTAGAAATGACAACTATCCATATACCAATTATCGCAATCGACCTCAAAATCATACCAAGAATATATTTCTTGAGTATATTCATCCATGATGTCCACCATAAGAAATCTCTTCTGCATGTTATCCAATGAATCTTAAATGCTACAAAAACTATCATTGAGGCCATCTGCAAGGTCATGCAATCTGTCAAACACTTGGGCTTTGAATTTTTCAGTAATCTGTAGAATTTTTTTGAGAGTTTGAGAAGAAATAGCCATCTAAGAACCCTATGAACTCTTTGGTCCCACAACCGTCATGAAAAAAACCCAAAAAATAAACCAATAAGTTACAGCAAAAAATCGCGTCTTTTCCTGGAAAAACCCTAAAAAACTGTTGAATTTAAAATTATCATAACTTCACTTCCCGGACTCCGTTTTGGCTGGGGTTTTTTTTTTAAATTGGGTAAAATTGTAAGAGGAACTCAGATCTATAATTTATTTGGGCAAATTTTGCCTCCAATGGCTACAAAAATTTAAA
>JASDQU010101919.1:125814-138768 GCA_032191745.1 Picea mariana
GTACATCTCACGTAGGCTAGTAAGCCCCCTCACCCCTATAGGTACAAAATGGGTACCGCCTACCCTATACAAAAGTGGGCGTCCAACCACCCTCTACAAAATGGGCTCGCAGGCCTATATAAATACAAATAGATATAACAGATATTCATGGTGCCCCTAGAGCTTCCCCCTAGGTCCTCTGTCAGCTGGAGGTACCCCACCAGCTGGGGGTCCTCCAGGTCTAGGGGGAAGTCGACCAGTCATCGCTGCCCTCGCTACAGCTGCTCTGTAGATCAAGGTCCGCCACTCTGCAGGACCACCCACACACTACTCCAGGACTCTCTCATCCTAGATATGAGACCACATGCCCTCAGTCACACCCTGTAATAGCACCTCTAACTGGCATCAAAGATCATCTATCCCCCCACCGGCCTCTGCCTGTGGAGCACGCGCTAGCCCCGCACTTAGATCATCGAACCGACGTGTCTGGTCAGCACTTGCCTCATCAACTAGCCTCAAGCCTGCCTCATCCCTCTGGCGTCGCTCTCCCACCTGCAGATTTGCCCATAATGGTCTCACTAGCCCCTGGCGCATCATCTCCCCAACCATCTCCACCTCTCAGCCTCGCGGCCCCACATTGCAAACACAAAAACAAAGATAGAGTCAGCATCCATATACATATAAAAATATGCTACGCTATCAAAATCACAAAACATAAATGCACAAACATACCTCTCTGGTCCCAAACCTCTCCAGGAGGAAAAACCATGTTTGGGTCGTGCTAGAAACCCATCCCACCATATGGGAATCATAAGATAATCTGGGGCATGTGGCACCACACACGTGCCAACGTGGTCGTAAGGTAATGGCCACCTTCTCCTCCTCCATTCCATACCAAAATCTGAGCCCACCGCATCAATCGTGACTCTTACAGCCCTGTAGGCGGAAAAAAAACCCTAGGGCGCAACATGGGCACCCTCTCCAGAAACCATACCACCAAGATAGATCCAAATGAAAAATCACTAGAATCAGTGGTCTGACACCGGTGAATCTGCCCCATCATCTTGGCATGCAACATCAAGCCCCAGGAGAAAAATTCCCCATCAAGGACCCTCTACATAAACCTTAGATGACCACCACTGATCCGCTGAGTAGCTAAGGATTTGTAGACCCTCACAATCATAGTCGTGATGCACTGATGCAAGAGCACATCCATCGCCTCAATTCAAAAAACTGAACCCACCATCAAGTTTAGCCCTGAACAGTAATCCCACACCATTTCTATCAACCACACATCCCTTGGCAGCTGGAGGTCAACAGGCAGAGCCATTCCCTAAAAGGGGAGCCCTGTTAGAAAATAAACATCCTCAACCACTGAGAATTTCAGCTATTTTCCCATCACCATGAAGCACTGCAGATTAGTGCTCCACAACGATATCAAGTACTGGAGCAGGTACTCCTGCGACCGTATCAATGGGCAGTCGAAGAACTTGAGCAACCCATAGGTTTCCAAGAGTCTTCAAACACCTGAATCCTCTCTCACCGCCTCCCAAAGGTTCTCCCAGTCTCGTTCCCTCCAGTGGACTGGCATGATGAAATAATCGCATGCATTCACACAGAAACCCTTGGTTATAAATAATAATTTATCAAAAATACCAACAAATTCAAGTTCTCAAAAAAACCCTTAGCTTCGCCTCAAGTGCATGGTTGTTACCCCCACAAGCGCACACATATGCGTGCTTTTTGGCCCTTGACCAAGTTTTGGGAGATTCTTGGTCATGTTGAACTATTTTGGGGACTTTGACAGCCTGTCGAAAAAGGAGCGCAAGTCAAAGTGTAGATCGCAAGATCTTGACCCCGTTTTGGATCCTTTTTGGGATTTGCGAATATGTAATGGGTATGGGATGTCAGCCCATGGGTTTACCCATGTTTAGGCCTATTTCGTAAAGTATAAATAGATGTCTAGGCAATGTAAGAAAAGAGATATATATGAGGAGAGGTCAATAAGGTAGGTGCTAGATCTATGATTTGTAAATGCTTTGTGCATATTGTGAGAAGTTTGCAATGCTAAGTCCAAGAGGTTGTAAAGGATTGTGGAGTGCTTTGTGCTGCAATGCAAGAAAGAAGGATCTAGAAAGTTGCACAGATCTTTTGTCCTATGCAGAGTAGGGTTTTGAGGCTTTTTGCATGTAACCCCTTGAAGAAGATAATAAAGAAGAAGAGTTAGTGGACATAGCCCCAGGGTGGGGGTGAACCATGTAAATACTGTGTTATTCTTCTCTGTGCGATGTTCTGATGTGTTTATCTCTTTTGTTGTTGAGTGCTTTGAGATAGATAGATAGATCTGTTTATTCTTTGTGCTTATGATGAATCTGGATGTTAGATCTGACATAGGTAAATAGGCTTAGTGCTTGAATCTGCTAAATCTGATCCAATTGTGTATCCTAAGTGCTTAAATACAGTAGGTCATAGTGAATGTTGCGATGCTCTATTTTCCATACGGAGTAAATATTGGTTAAACATTCATGAACTAACGGTGCTAAGTGATCTATCAAGTATTATAATCACATATCTATGTCTTAGCTAAGGTTGTAGACACTTGATTCTTGCAACCACCCCTGCCTCTACATCAGGTGAGACTTCATCTTCTTTGCAGGTGTTGCGGAAAGGGTCGGTAGTTAGGGTTTTTTTGGTGTGTTATTGTAGCATTGAACATCGAGTCTACCCCTATGCCAACAAATGATTCTGTTGCTGAGACCTGAAGCTATGATTGTTGGTAACTAAGGAAGAAGAAGCTTTGTGAAAAGATCTGATCTGAAATTGTGGAAGATCTGTGCATAGATCTATTTCCCTAGTGTGCAGTATTCTACTTGATTTATAAATCTATGTGCTAAATAAAGAAGTCTGATCTGAAAATAAGAGCTAAGATCTACAAGCTCTGTGCTCTAATAAAGGTAAGAATAGTAAAAAAGTTCAAGATCTAAAAGCTTTGTGCTCTGTAGAGGTAAGATAAGTGAATTTGTTTTTCACAAGTATGGATCTAGGTATGTTTGATAGATTCTATCCTAGCTTGCAGACTAGGGTATCATTAGATGAAAGAATATTTGATATGAGTATATCTGATAAGAATAGTGAAAAATATGTTATACCTATGCATAAAAAGAATGTTTGGACTAACAAGTGGATGATGGATCCTAGAAAGAATTATTTGCAGGTTAGCCACCATGATACTAGTGCGCAGTACAGGAAAGGATAGGGATCATTTACAAGAAAGAGAGGATTAACCCTCTGTTACAGTTGCAGAAAACTAGGCCATCTTGCTAAGGAATGCCCTGGGAGAAGACCTAGTTGTCTTTGATGTAAATCTATGGACCATGAAGTATTGGATTGCCCTAGAATGGTTGTTAATCTTGAAGAAATGAATATGAGACAAGAAAACCCTAAGGCAGATCCAGAAATGGAAGAGATCCAGAGAGAATAAGAAAAGGTATCTCTACAGATGAAAGAAACCTTGAGTGACCACCGACATGTCAGATTATCGGAGATCTTCAGAGAAAAAGAATGCCTTGAAGCAAGAATAGGAAACTTTGACATTGACTGTGTTCTAGATGAGGAAACATGGGTGAATATCATGAAAGAAAGAACTTGGGAAGCTATAGGGAGGCCTGCTATGATTCCTTCATTAGGAGGAATAGGACTATTCAAAGGAAAGTTGATACACCTATGTGGAAATCTCGCTCAGATACCTATGAATGCCAATGGAACTTAGACAAATGAAGATTTTGAGATCATTAAGTTTATTGAGGACAGCACCCCATTTACCATGTTACTAGGAAACCCTTGGATTTAAAAAGATCAGGCCAGAAAGAAAGAAGAAGAAGCCTTAGAGCAGAAGAAGAAAGAGTTGAAAGCCTTCATGACTAGGAATATCGCACTCTTGATCGAAGAATAGAAGAATAGATCGAAGCTAATTAACATCAGAGATTCATATGTTGAAGTCACAAGAATGCTAGAAGACCCACAGAAGACTGAAGTACCTACCAGATAAAGAAGAAGTATTACCCTTGAATTCTCAGAAAAAATCTCAATAGATCGAAGTCACTATGTCAAAAGAAGGTACGAATCAGAATGGAAAAATGCATACCAAGACGAAGCTCACTAGGAAGAAGGCTAGAAAGCTAAGTAAGAAGAGATTTAAGATCGACTAGTTGCATAAATCTCCATAGGGAACTTCGCAGAAGGAAAATCTGAAAAATTGGAACTTCACCGAGATATCATAACAATGACACATGGCACTTCACCATGGTGAAGCAATATAGTCGTTGGGGACATTATAACCATTAGAATCGCACCCCGAATGGATAGAAAGAAATTTATGGACAGAAATCTCGCCACCGAATTTTTGGGACCACGCCATAATGGATAGAACGACGTTAATGAAGGCTTCATACCCATTTCCAAGGACCCATTACCGAGTTTCCTACTTATCCCATCGCGCCATGCACTGAGAACACTTTTTCCAACTAAGGATTTGAGCTTGAAGACTAAGTGATTTTGAACTGTGATCATCGCGCTCTTTCTCTCTATCTCATTACTGTGTCTAAGTTACTTCCCGAACCTAATATTGTTAACCCCAAGTGCATATGTCTGATGAGCTGAGTGGTGCAGAGAGAGTTGTCGAAGAAGTTTTGATTGACCTCATGATTGAATGGGTCATGTCTATGTCTACAAGGGTACAAGCATCATCGACGAGAGGACTTCCAGCCTCTCTGTCTACTACTCGTGGAGCCGAACCGTCCCGACCATCAGAAGAAAAGAGAACTAAGCATAGGGATGATTTAGCGAATGCCAAATTGATCCCGAGCATATTACCTGCATATATTCCCCCCCTGAGTGGTGCAATAAATCGAGATAGCATGCCCAGAGACTTCGACTACACCTTGGTCATTGCATACCTCCCGAAGCGGATCCACGTAGTGCGAGCAGACCAAGATAAGATTACAGTGTTGAAGTTTAGTGACTTCAACCTTGAAGATCACAAAGACTACAACATGCTCGCCCTACATAAGTACCTCACCAGAACTAAAGGGAAGAATTTGAAAATTGTCCCTCAGCAATGGACCAATGACCTCGCACAGTCCACCTTTCTCAACATCATGAAGATTCCTCACTTCTGAAGACACCAGGAGGTAAATGCATGTGTAAAGTTAGTGTTTTCTTGTTACCATGGTGGATATTTGTGGCTAAAATGCCGCATAATAGTTGATTGGGCATTGATCCATTGGATCACGTGCCTAAGTATGCAAGGACCTGATCCTCAATATTTTTACCCTGGAAAAGCCATGGATCACGCTCTGGCATAGAAAATCAAAGATACTTATGGTGATGTCGAGAAAGGAATGTGAGGATACAAGGTAGCATCTATCTAGAGTGGCATAGTGCACCTCACTTGTCAGTTGATTACAGGGAAGCTAGTATGCAAGAACTAACCTACCCAAGTCACTGGTTTTGTAGTTGACCTCGCAGGGAAGTGCACAGAGAGTCTTCAAATGAACTAGGTGAAGTACCTAGTGAACCCATTAGAAATCGACTACAAAGAAGCCTAGGATCAAGGATATGAGTTTCATTTCAGTTGAATCTTGATCCTGATCTTTTCCATTACCTGGGAGATGCCAGAAGGTGTGACCTTCTCGGACATCGAACCTTTTGAATTATTAGGTGCAAAGTTCAACACACTGTTGTATTCCAGTGACATGAATAAACAGTGGCAGTCCAATGTTGTCTTCCATACCTACTACAACCAACTGAATATAGCCATACAGTCTGAGCCTTGCATGATTCCAAATACCCTACATAAGTTTAGACCATTGATGAATTTCAGCGCGGACTGACATTTTATTTACATCATAGTGTGCATTGACGAACACAAGCAATAGCTCCAATCATACTATAATATGACAGAGGAAGACTTAGAGGATATCACCAAGGACTGGTCGATGGACCTTCTCATTCTAGCAAACCCTGCAGAGATATCCGATATCGACAACCCAGATATTGCGCAGGATACACCCGAACCTAGCAGAACAAATAAAACTGAAGAGGTTCAGGATTTAGACAATGCATCTGTGAAGACTTCTTCCATATCACCAGAGCAAGGAGGTGATGGAGAATATTTAGGTGATAAATAAGTCGAGCAGAAGCAAGGAGACGAGGTTGATCCCCTGAAGAAGAGGAAAGGTTCACCTCCGAAACCTTCCTCCTAGAAGAAATCAAAGGCCTCCATGCAGACGGTTCTCACCTCGAATGACTTCGACTTCCTCATAGCAGACCTGAATGATGCTTCGATAGAAATATACGAGAAACAAGAAACAAAGCAAGAAGAGATGTATGATCAGATTGAGATTGAACTCCGAGGAGTACAACAGGCCTTACAATCTAGTCGAGCAATCTCCACTACACCAAGAGAACTAGACTTGGCAGATGAACCAGCTTAACTCCACCACCTTGCTGATACAGTCGAAGCTCACCTTTGATGAGCGCAAGAAGAAACAACACAAGCCACCCAAGATTTGGCACAAGTACAGGGAGTACTTGTAGAGCAATGCAGTGTTGCAGAATGAGAAAATATTTCCCTCCAAGTGAAGTTTAACGAAGAAAAAGCATAGCTACAACAAGAAAAGGACCAGTTTCTAGCGGAGAAACTCAAAGTAAAAGAAGTAGTCAACAAAGCACTTCGCTCTGTGACATTCATCGAAGTAAAAGAAGAAGATAAAGTTCCCAAGCAAGTAGCACATCTTGAAGAAGTGATCCAGCAGCTACATCAATGCATAGAATATTTGGAGCTACGCATTGTACCCGAGACCCCACAAGATGTTAGACACCAAAGAGAAGCAACTTCCAGGAGCACAGTTGAAAGGCTAAAGGCTCTTACCCTGCAATGTAAGCAACTCACTGATCACAGTACCCTAACATATGAACGACTCCCTGAGAGCTCAGAATTAAGAGTACTAGAGTAACAACTCCAAGAGGTGAAGTACACAGCTAAGAAGATATAGGCGCAGCTGAAGCCCCTGTCAATTTTGGAATGAGTGAAGTGATCCCATGAACAGCGGACCTCCCAGTAGCAGATCCACACTAACGAAAGTAGAATCATGGAGATAACTCAGAAACTCCAACCAGTACAAGATAAGGCTTATCAATTATGTACAGAGGTAGAAGGCCAAGGAGCAGAGCTAGAGCAGGTTGCCACTACAGTTGAACAATGTCTATAAGGACCTATCAACAATGCAGTCATCCAAGAGCTCACAGAACAAGAGTTCGTCACACATCAGCAAGTCGAAGAAGCTTGAGCCAAGATCAAGGCATTCGAAGCAGAGCTAGTCAGACCAGAGTGACTCGGGATGAGTCACATGTGAGTGTTGGGGGCTTGTTGTCCCTTGACCACGTTTTGGGAGATTCTTGGTCATGTTGACCTATTTTGGAGACTTCGACAGCCTGTCGAAGAAGGAGAGAAAGTCGAAGCAGAGATTACAGGATCTTGACCCCATTTTGGATCCTTTTTGGGATTTGGGAATATGTAATGGGTATGGGATGTCGACCCATGGGTTTACCCATGTTTAGGCCTATTTTGTAAAGTATAAATAGATGTCTAGGAAATGTAAGAAAAGAGATATATATGAGGAGAGGTCGATAGGATAAATGCTAGATCTATGATTTGTAAATGCTTTGTGCATATTGTGAGAAGTTTTCAGAGCTAAGTGCAAGAGGTTGTAAAGGATTTGGAGTGCTTTATGCTGCAAAACAAGGAAGAAGGATCTAGTGAGCTGTGCAGATATTTTTTCCTATGCGAAGTAGGGTTTTGAAGCTCTGTGCATGTAACCCCTTGAAGAAGATAATAAAGAAGAAGAGATGGTGGAAGTAGCCCCAGGGTGGGGGTGAACCACATAAATACTGTTTTATTCTTCTTTGTGTGATGTTCTGATGTGTTTATGTCTTTTGTTGCTAAGAGCTTTGAGATAGATAGATATATATGTTTATGCTTTGTTCTTATGATGAATCTAGATGTTAGATCTCACATAGGTAAATAGGCTTAGTGCTTGAATCTGCTAGATCTGATCCAATTGTGTATTCTAAGTGCTTAAATACAGTAGGTCATACTGAATGTTACGATGCTTTGTTTTCCCTGCAGAGTAAATATTGGTTAAACAATGATGAACTAATGGTGCTAAGTTCTCTATCAAGTATTATAATCACATATCTATGTCCCAACTAAGGTTGCAGACACTTGAGTCCTGCAACCACACCTGCCTCTACCTCAAGTGAGACTTCATCTACTTCGCAGGTGTTGTTGAAAGGGCCGATAGTTAGGGTTTTGTTGGTGTGTTGTTGTAGCATTGAAACTCAGGTTTGCCCCTGTGCAAACAATGCCTATTATTTGCATAGTTTCACATCAATGCACAGGTGTAGGAGAAACAAATGTGCATCAATGCACAACTGTCACCCACAGGTGCGCATTCATGCACACCTGTTCTCTACACAGATGCGCACTAATGCATAGTTGTCTGAGAAACAGTTGCACACAGTGCACAACTATAATTCGAATAGGTGTGCATCACATGCAGACCTGTTTTTTCCACCCACTCTCCCCCATGCGCAACTGTATTCATCACAACCACACATCATGCGTGGGAAAAAGAATTATACCCATGCATCTCAACATAGGTATCTTTCCTTCTCCCGTGCATTAGTGGGCTCACCCCTACAAAATCCTCTAGTACCGCCATCCGTACGACCCCTACCCAACAAATAGAAACTAGCTACTGTGTGGGAGGATGGGACCACTAACTCGAATCTCACAAATCCTGGATTGACTGAATCTAACTCCCGTAATCTCATAAACTCCTCCAAATACTCTTGTCAATTCACTATAGCAGCGGGTACAAATGAGGTGGCATTGTGGGACCCACAACCATATATAGTCCCTTTTTCCAAACTTCCAAGCTCATTTACAGGAGCTCAAAGTCTCTATTTTTCAATCCATCTTTAGCCACGAGATCAGGGTCCTGCCACCTAGACAGTCACATTCCCCAGGTCACCATCTACACTTGGCCCTGGGGTAGCATTTTTCTCACATCACGTCCTGGTACGCATGCTCATGTTCAAAATTATCAAATAACTCTTATATCTTCTTTATCTTCAGATATTTTCCATGTCGGGTATTTAGTTTTAATGTGTGAAGGTACTTGGCCATCACAAACCAGCGTAGCCCCTTTCAAGTATATGATCGACACTGGCATGTAATCATTCCCTGTGAATATCAATTACATCTCCTAGTCACACCCTCTGACATTTTCCTTTAGGGTCCCTACATCCGGCTCTGTAGTACTGTCACCTCCACTGCAGTTTGGTACTGTCACCCGGTAGCACTCTCCCCCACATGATTTGTCCCATTCATAGTCCCCCTTGGCACTTTGACACTCATGCTACTTTCACCCCCTAGGGATGGGAGTCCCAATAGTCTTATGCATTTATGAGAATCAACCACATACTCCTTCTCATCATTTTGCTATCTTTCACAATGGACTCCCATATTATCTCATCATGGTTCTATTTTGACTATGCCTCCACAGTATCATTAACCCTCCATTTCATCCACAATCATTTTTACCATCTGCAAATTGCCTTCCATTCATTTACCTCATACAGAAACCCACCAATGGGGCCCCCACCCTCCACCAGTTATCCACGCAACTTGCGCCCTCACAGGCCAAGCCATCTTGCACTGGGGAACCTGTTTCTGTATCTGTACACTCATCCCCAATTATTCTTTATTTATTTGGTAATTGTAAAAATCCTTTGTTTCCATCATTTACATAGTTTTTTGGTGTCGCCCTTGGCGAACTTCTTTTTTTGGAAAAGAAACCCATGTTTCCCTTGGTTGGGGCATTCATTATCCTCTACTCATGTTGACATTGTCCATAAACGCCGAGTATCCCACCATCCATGTACCCCTGATCTCTGAGTTTGTCCCTTTGTCATGCCTCTAGCACAATTCAACCCCATGTCTAGTCGCCCCCCTGATGCTAGATACAATTTCACGGTTGCTTCCAATCATCCTTCAAACATACCCCCAACCAAGGAAAGTCTTGAGTCTCACCGCATATTGACTTCGTTCATGTTCCCTATTAGTTCATGATCTAATCTAGTGGATTTCATAAATCCCTTTGCTTCTTGGAGTCATGTCTCCCTTTCTATCAACATCAACACAGTTTCTAGAAGGGAAAAAATATCTTGACTCTCATTACCTTTACAATGAGGAGTATCAGACTTCACAGAGAGAACCATCATTTCTCTTTGTTGTCGTTGACCCCAATAACATTCGAATTCACCAAAATATCATGTTACAGTGGATCTTACTATGCGACTATTGCAGTTTTTTTATACCAGTTGAAGACCTCTGAATTTGTAAGTCCATCAATGCCTACGAGTCATTGACACTTCTTACATGTGTCCTTTCCTATTTTCAGATTATGTTCACCATCAAAATTTTCATCTGTCATTATCAAACCACCCCATAGGGTTCTGCAATTATCTACATCAGCATACAACCTCATTTACTAGCTTACATTTTGAATTACATGACACGAGCATGGGGCATGCCCGCCTCGTTTGTATACAGATTTGATTTTCTCTCCCTCGAGAAAGTGTTGCATCCCACAATTTCCCCTCTCCCTCCAACAGGATTTCTCTTGCAGTTATTATCAACACTCTTCATTACAATGTTAGTCTCAGTACAAGAAACACTGATTTATTTCAGCTATACGTATGCTCCTAATCTCACACATCAGGGGGCATGGGTTATCCCTAAAATTTTGTCCCCAGCATTGTGTGCAAATGGTTACAGAAATACAGCATTGTTGAGCACCTATTAGTTCACCTGCAGCACCAAAAATGCATTTCCAAAAGGAAAAAACTATACAACTAGACAAAAATTGTTATGCGTTGAACCACTAAAGGAAGCGCGCACACAGTGCGCAGGCCAAAGAATCCCATAGAGCACACAATGCACCACATGTGCAACTTTGTACGATAAAAGCCACACACTCCTGTGAATGACACATTTATGGTTCTTTTCGACTCCTCAACCACTTATGGACCAACTCCCAACTTGATTTGACCCTCAAATCCAAGATGAATCTGAATGGGGGGTTGGTCAAAGACCAAAGGGTTCCATAAAGGGCCCCTTATTCACACTAATAACTAGTTGGATATTGCCTCAAAGACATGATATAAATGGAGGCCATGGATGCACTAAGAATTTAAGAATTTCATAGTATTTTTATGCTGCCTCAATCCTCCCTCAAGAAACCTCTTTTCTTCTTGGAGCTCCTTCTAGCCTAGGAGCTAGGTATTTGGACGAACCCTCGGCCATGCATGGTCGAGAGTTTCAGTTAAATCACCCATATCTTTTTTTTCCATAGGCAACTTTCCTTTTTTCATGCTTTTGTCGGTCCACGTGGGCTATTTTGGGTCAGCCAGCATGTACACGTGTTCAGTAATGGGTTAGGGCGCATGGGCCTTTACACAAGAGGATTTTCAAAGAGTTGTTCAGCAGTGTTTTTGGAAAAGAAAGGATATGATTTGGCCTAATGCCAGGTAAGCATGTGTGGTGCAATTTAGGGTTATAACACTCTGGGGGAAGAATCTCTGCAAGGTGTGCATTAAGCAGATGCAAGGAATGCATCAATGAACCTGAGAGAGATTGGGAGTCTAAAGGAAGACCTATGCAAGGAGTGCACCAGGACAACACTTAGACAAAGTGTTGAAAGACGTCGTCTAATGGCTCAAGAAAGAACAAGGAGTGTTCCAGAGGTAAAGTATTCTAACTTTACAAAGCTCAATAGGGATAGTGTCTTTGCACACAAAATCTCAGTAGAGTGGAACATAAGACCAATACCCTTTTACGTTTGAGCCTTATAGAAACTCAATAGGAAAAGTGCTAAGTGTTGGGAAGGTGCAATAATTCCTTTGGGGGAAGCAGAGGGCCAAGTCCTTTAGAAATCTGAGAAACTACAAGGCTCGGGGAAAGACAGTGTGAGTTTTCACGTGACCGTAAGCGTGCGCCAGAGCTGAGGTCACGTTACATTGGCACAATATCAGAAGGGAGAGTGCAAGGTGTGTGCTAGATATGAACTTTATTCAATTTCGAAATCTCAAGAGGAGGAGCGAAGTCGAGACCCATCATTCGGTCTCGCAGGAGAAATCTCAAAGGCTGCAGCCTTTGACAATTACAAATTTTCCCAAATTCGGGAGAACAAAGAAGCTCAAGAGGAGGAGTGAAAAAAGTCGTCAGATCAGATACAAGGGAGAGATCTGGACCGTGAAATTCTATTTCCAGACACTCAAAGGAGCATGCAGAGGAGGAGAATAGATCCTTGTCGTCGAATCTAAGCGCGAAGGATCGACACCCGTTGGATCCAGGTAAGTGCATGGGAATTTAACTCCTTTATTTTAAAGTGCACAAGAGAGTGGGATAGCCGAAGTCCTAGAGTCCCGAAGTGTATCGAGACTATTCATCATCTAGGGGGAGACAGGTGGCGACAGATCAAAGAGTTTGTGAGAAAGACCTCTGGGATATTGTTGGTCACTATAATTGATTAATTAATTTTAAACAACTAAGTGAAACATAAATTATCAACCCAGGGAAGTCTTTTATTTCAAAAATAACCACGCACTATATATGCTCAATTCCAAAAGTATCTTAGTGTTGTAGTAAAGAAACTTATACTAATCCTACTTGCTCAAACAAATTGAAGTTCTGTATTAAATCACAGGAAAGTAACTTCCCTATTGCAAACCTTTAAAGATCAATTTAATAATCCTGGATTACATTTAAAATAATACTTGCAATGGGAAAGAACAACTATTCTGCAATCAGAGAACAAGACCCTTACTCTCAACAGAGACTTCAGCATT
>JASDQU010101919.1:140056-154057 GCA_032191745.1 Picea mariana
ACGAGAGTGATGTAAAATATCATGCAAAACAGATTAAACGTGTAGTAATGAGAAAGGACGTTGTATACCTTTGAGATGATCAGACAAAGTGATAGTATAGGTTCAAATATGGATGATCAAGGGTATAATAATGGCAAAAAGTTTAGGCAAAAAGGTGCATAGTGTGGTCCTAACAGATATCTACGTGGAGCAGAAGAAAAATCATCAAAGTCACGAAGGGAGAATAAATCCAGACCATGGGATCTTAAAAGGGACATGTAGCAAGAGATCCTACATCCCAGAGGAGCGAGTGCAAAAGAGTTGGGAGAACTCTTGAAAGAACCGAAAGTCAAAGAAGATCTAGTCCATCCAAGCCAAAGGGACAGGTGTCACTAGATACTGCACTCCAGAGCATAAGCACTTCAGAGGAATTGGAGAGTGGAGGTGCGAGGATTCGCGAGGGTCGAAGTCCCAAAGTCATCCAAGCCATCCATTGGAGAAGGACACATGCAGACGATCTACCACTTTGGGGAAAAGTTAGTCCAGGAGAATAGAGAATTGGGTGGAGCCAGAACTCCCGAAGGCCAAAGTGTTGGAGTCCATCTAGGTCATCCATCGTAATTGGATAGGTGTCAGTGATTTGTGAACTTCGGAGAACTAGCATTCTGAATTTTTTGTGAGAGGTGGTTCAGAACTTCCCAAAGTATTAGAGCCCGAAGTTACTGTGGGCCATTGATCCCAAATAAGAGCGTGGATCATTTATATACGAAGGGAGACGTGGAAGATGGAGGTTCACTCCATTTGAAAGCCACTTCGGAGGATTTGTGGAGTGTGCATGCAGATTCGTCCAAAGCTCAAATTTCGAAGAAAGAGACTGAGCCATCGATCTCAGAGAGGAACGAGGACCATTGATCCTGTTTTTGTGGTTTCAGAGGATAGTGAATCCGAAAGAATTGGTCGTAGTGTGAAGGGAGAACATTAGGAGTCTAAGCTATGGAGCGACCTTTAAATAGTCACCTAGTCACAACCCGAGGTCGCATGAGGAGGGGGCCTAGCGGAAGGATCCAACGCCCACCAGTTTAAAACTACCAAGAGCACCAAGAAAAGGGCCTGCGGGTTACATAAAACCTGTGCCTAAGAAGATAAGGGGCCTTTGTATAGTGGTTTTGGGTTCCAGCAGGGGCCCAAAGATTCGATTTGTCTCAGTATTTTGAACGATCCTAGACCATGAGGTCACACAATCCTTAGAAGAGAATGGGGGGTTGCATCAGATCATGCGTTCAATGGGCTAATAGGAAATTTTATGGAATATTACCAAGATGACCTGATGGTGCATTCAAATAAAAGGGAGGATCATATCCATCATTTAAGAAAGGTTTTTGAAAGATGTAGATTATACATCATTTCTCTGAATCCAAAGAAATGCTTGTTTTCTATGACTCAAGGAAACTTGTTGGGCCATATTGTATGCAAGGAATAAATTTACATGGATCTGGTAAGAGTTAAAGAAATAAACGAGCTCAACCCCCCGACATCCAAGAAGGGAGTCTAGTCATTTTTTAGTAAAATCAATTTTGTGCAAAGATTTGTTCCTGACTACGAAAGCATCGTAAAGCCGATCAATTTGTTGTTGAAAAAGGAGAAGAGGTTCGAATGGACAAAATACACTCAGGAGGCATTCATCAATATAAAAGGAGAAATTACCACTGCTCCTTTCCTCATTAGTCTAGATTTCCAAAGAGACTTCATTATCTATTTGTTTTCTACAGAGACAGTTGTTGCATCCATTCTCACTCAAAAAAATAGCAACAGAGAAGAAATCCCAATAATTTTTATGAGAAAAACCCTACATGACTATGAGTTGAGGTATTCACAACTAGATAAGCAATCCTTGGCTCTTGTAAATCAAAAATATTATAGCCTATGTTCCCTCATCACCAGTGAAGATGCTTCTAAATCAACAGTTGAGAGAAGGAAAATGGGCTAACTAGTTGGAAAATATACAAGAATATGATATCAAGATTAAAACTTTAAAGGAAATCAAGGGACAAGGTTTATGCAAGCTCATCGTGAATGGGGACTCAGTCTATGGGATGATTTCAATCTCAGTTGGAGAACCATTAACTGATTCAGAATGGTACACCGATATTATATTCTACTTAAGTTCCGGGAAATTTTCTGTCACATTGAATCCCAAGGAGCAAAGGACACTGAATATGAAGGAAAAACAATACGTTTTGATTGTTGACATATCGTTCAGAATAAATTTTGATGGTATGCTGCTAAGATGTGTCGATGAAAATCCAGCCCAATAACTAATCAGAGAATTCCATGAGGGAATATGTGGTGGACACTTTGCACCTATTGTAACTACCCACAAAATAATCAGAGAATTATTTTACTAGCCATCAATCTTTAGAGATTTGTATGCCACAATAAGGAAATGTTTGTCATGCCAATAGTTTTCAGGAAAAATTAAGAAATCTACAATTCCTTTGCATCTGCTTGTGGTAGAAAAATTGTTTTCCCAATAGGGACTTGATGTTGTTGGGCCGATTAATCCAAAATATACCAAGGGGCATGTGTACATTACAACAACTACCAATTATTTCATGAAATGGCCAGAAGTGGTGGAACTAAAGAAGGCTGATGTTGAAGAACTGATTAAATTCCTCAAAGACAACATTATGTCGATATTTGGTGTTCCTGATAAATTTATCACAGACAATGGTTCGATCTTCATCAGGTCAAAATTCACAGAGTTTTGTGGACAATATGGAATCATCATGGATCAATCATTGAATTATTATCCACAAGGTAATGGCCTTGCTGAATCCACAAACAAAACACTTGTGTAGATACTGAAGAAAATCATTGATAGCAACCAAAGGAATTGACATATGAAGATAAAAAAAGCATTATGGGAAAGCAGAATGACCCCGAAGGATAGCACAAGGATGTCTCCATATCTATTGGTTTATGGGAAAGAGGTGAAAATGTCAATTAACCTCGAGCTCAATGCATTGATCTCTATGGTTAATACTGGATCAGAATCTGGACCAGGGGTTAAAATTTAGCCCAAAAATGAAAGTGTTTGGAATCACCTCAAAATGAACAAGTGCTTATCCCTCATCTTTATGAACCCAACGCACTTCGAACGAGGTCACATGGACATCAGATGAGTGAGATATCACAATCTGTTTGATTTGCCAAACAGGCAAAAAAAAAAGATGCTAACTGTATAGTCCGTACATGATGACGTGGCAGGTGTACGACTCACACATGGCAGATGATGTGTCAATACTGAGTTGGCATATGCTGATGTGGCAAGTTTTGATTTGACAGATGTGGGGGAATAGATTTTCGACACATGGCATTTAATTGGCAAATGGAGTGGTGCCACGTGGCCCAGGCATGGGCTGCCACGTGGCACCATGGTAAAGGTTTGTTGTGTTAAAAATGTATGGAGTCCATGGGAATGGAACCCCAGACCTCCCCCATTGGAAAATTCTTTGGCAAAGGACGCCCAACTGGCGCGCCACCCTTTGTTGCTTGTTACATATATGTAAACAAATATATTTAAATTTGTTTAATATTGCAATTGGGGCGCGTCGAGGCTTAGCTCCAGCCCCCAGTTTCAATGCACCTACCATGTGACCCTTTTCCACACGAAGGTTTGTGCACATCTTTTTTTTTTAAATGGTTAATTTTTATGCACCACCACTTGTCACATTTGTATGCGCCTGTGGAATGAGCCCCATTTTGTGCGTGGGAGACATGGACACATGGCCCCATGCACCCAACACCTCTGAGGTTAGGGGGCTTAGTTCCCAACTATTCTACAGTTCCATATGTTTTTTGGTTATGTGCGTGGTGCTAGGTTTAATCATGGAAAAATTCATAGAGGCTAGGTTGGACACACACAGATGCGTTTTGGCAAACTAGAGACAACAAGCTTGAAGGAGGAAAATGGCAGGAGGCCTATCTTCTTCATTGTTTGGCCAAATGAGGTGCCGAAAAATCCTAGCTAGGGGTTTTTGGATGTTCTGAATCCATTGGCACTATTTTCAAAGGCATTTGGAGACTTCTATTGTAGTGTTTACACCATTGAAGTTTCAGGGAGCTCTAGGGAGCTTAGGCCCCCCATTGATGGAGGCCATGCTCAGAAGAGCCCAAGTCTATTTTCTGTGACTAAATAGTCATTTTTGGCTAATTGTTATGATTTGAACACATTGGAATAGGTTTCAGAGGAATTTGAGGACTTTTACAGGTGTTTTTTCCACAAGGAAGCTCAGGGAAGCTCAAGGCCACATGTAGAAGAGGTCATGCCCGGATGAGCCATGATCCATTTTCAGAGTTCTATTAGTCATTTTTGGGGTTTTTATGTATTCTGAACCGAATGGTATAGTCAGTAAATCCATTGGAGTTGAGAAGCAGCTTGTAAAAGAATCTTTGAGAAACTAATCCCAGAGAGCCTAGTCCATTGATGGAAGCTCAAGGAGATGTAGCCCAGTTGGGGGTGAACTCCTTTATCATTTTGTTATTGTTGTGAGTTTGCTGGTTTATTTGCTGCAATTTATGTTTATTGTGTATTTGTTTAAAACACATATTTAACTTTTTAAATACCTCACACATAAACATTTAAAAGAAGCATGAACTTGACACATAAAACCTCTTGCATAACTAAGACATTGAGCAAGGTCCTGAAAAGTTTATTTTAATGGAGTAGAGGGTGCTTGCATAGAAAAACAAGTTAGCCCCCTATTTTCAGATCAGGTGGTATCAGAGCACAGTTTTTCTCATGTGATTGCCATTGATAGATAAAGTTTTAGCTGTTGGTATTTGTGCAAGTTTTGTGTTGAAGTTTGATATCTTGCAAGGATGGAGGAAGCTTCAAACATTGATAGTTCTCATACATCTTCATTATCCAAGTTCTTTGACAAAGAGATGTTGAAGGAGTTTGTAACCATGAGAGATATGGTACAAGAGTTGTGGGAAGAAAGAAAAGAGAGCATTGTCCTTCAAGAGAAGTTGATGGCCATGAAGGAGGAGAAGCACCAGCTTCTTGAAAAGTTGCATGAGATGGAGACTCAACTCCATGAGGCAAATGAAGCCCTTACCAAGTACATGCATGAACATGAGGTATGTAATGTTGGTTTTTCTTCAAATTCCTCTCAATATGAATGATTTGGTGTTTTTGAAAATCACACAAGAGGAATAGGGTCCAAGTTATTGTTAAAAATGGGCTATGAAGGTAAAGGGTTAGGCAAGCATGCACAAGGCATTGTTGAGCCTATTTTTGTTGAGGAGAGGCCCAAGTGTTGTGGTCTTGGATATGAACAGAAAGATGGAGCAAATTTCAAAGTTGAGGAGACAAGGGAAAAAGTTCCAAGAACAACTTTTGTTGCAAGTTCAATTCCTCAAGCATGCAAAGCTTGTGTTCAATTTGAATGCAAATGTATGAAACAAGAGAGTTGTGACAACCATGAGGAAAAGAACACTATTGTTGGTCTTCAAAAGAGAGCTAGTAACTCTTTAAATTCACCTCCTCAAGAAGGCTATAAAGGTGAATGTTCAAGAACTTTTGTTGCAAGTTCAATCCCTCAAACATGCAAAGAGTGTGTTCGAGATGAATGCAAATGTATGAAACAAGAGAGTTATGACAACCATGCAGACAAGAACATTGTTGTTGGTCTTCAAAGGAGAGCTTGTAACTCTTCAAATTCAACTCCTCAAAGAGGTGATAAAGGTGAATGTTCAAGGTATATTTCTGCCTATAATTTGGTTACTTTTGATTATGTTAAACATGGTAAATTTGTATGTAAAAATGGAAGAAAAAGTCCATGCATATATCGTGGCTTATATAACCATCATGTTTCAAAATGTTGGAAAAGATTGACCACTTTCAGGAAACTTTCCAAGCAAAGACAACTTGAAAAGAGGATGCAAAAGATTTGCACTCATTGCCAGAAGCAGGGTCATCTCATTGACCAATGTTGGACATTGCATCCAACCACTCATCCACATCACAAGAGGCANATGGATAAAGAGTCTAGCAAGAATGGAAGAGGAGATTCAATCATCGATGTGAGTCAAGATGATTCACAAGAAGACGATTTTCAGCAAAAAAAATCACCGTTGAATTGGCTTGGTAAAAAATGGTTAGATTTCTTGAGCAAGTAAGGCTTTCATTTCTTTGTTTGTAGATGCATATTTCAGCCTTATGTATGCATTTCTGTTGAAAGTATGACAAGTTGTAGTGATTTATCACAACTTGTATGATGCAAGTTTGTATGTGAATGCAATTCATTTGAAGGCATTCTTGTTGTTGCACAACTTCACCAGGAGGATGTAAAAGAGGGGTATGATGCTCACTTGTTACAGCCATATATCTTTTTCATATTCAGCTCTTATGTACCCACATGTTTTGGGTTCATGTACTTATGTTTGTACTTGAAGGAGAGTTGAAGAGTCATGTACATGCATGTGTTTTTTGTGTGTGTGTAAACAGTGAACTTGGTAATAGTTCATCCTGAATGACTCATGATTGTAACATGATTGTGCATCATGAATGTCGACTTGTCATTTTGGGAAGGTCGATATGTTTCAAATGAGTCTCGACTTGTGTCGATGTTGTCTTGACGACTATGTTGTGTCGATCATGTTTTTCGACTTACGTTTAGTCGATGGTGTTTGTTGGCTTGTAAGTCGATTTTGAGTACACCAAGATGAAAGAAAATGCCATGTACTTTGATGAAGTACAAGATGCGACCGTTTGCTTGAATAGAAAAAAAACTTTGTTGGCATCATTTTCAGTCTTGTATAAATTTGTTTTCAAGATTGATGGTTTTCTTGGTTTGTGACAAGATGTCGCGGGAAAGTTTTTGCAGCCATTGTAGAGAGAATTGAGTTGACGCCAAAGAGTTCACAAGAGGGACTTGATTCTTAGTGGGAAGGCTGGAAGTCTTCCAAGAACAAAGAGAACAGTGGGTCAGCAACAGCCAGAGAACAGTGGTTCAGGGACATAGCCAGTTACAGTGCAAGGCATGTCAAGGTATCCAGGTGATTGTCAAAAAGACTTTTCAAGTAGAATCAATTGATAGAACTTGGAAGTAGAAGAGTATTGAAGCTCAGGCAGATAATCATCAGCTTTTGTGGGTCCGAAAGCCTTTCAGTGGGAAGGTGTGATCAGAATCTGGACCAGGGGTCAAAATTTAGCCCAAAAATGAAAGTGTTCGGAATCACCTCAAAACGAACAAGTGCATATCCCTCGTCGTTACAAACCCAACACACTTTGAACGGGGTCAAATGGACATCATATGAGTGAGATATCGCGATCTGTTCAATTTGCCAAACAAGCAAAAAAAAAGATGTTGACTGTACAGTTCGTACATGATGACATGGCAGGTGTACGACTCACACATAGAAGATGGTGTGTCAATGTTGAGTTGGCATATGCTGATGTGGCAAGTTTTGATTTGATAGATGTGGGCGAATAGATTTTCGACACTTGGCATTTAATTGGCAAATGGAGTGGTGCCACGTGGCACAGGCATGGGCTGCCACATGGCACCATGGTAAAGGTTTGTTGTGTTAAAAAATTATGGAGTCCGTGGGAATGGAACCCCGCACCTCCCCCATTGGAAAACGCTTTGGCAAAGGCTTCCCAACCGGCATGCCACCCTTTGTTTCTTGTTATATATATGTAAACAAATATATTTAAATTTGTTTAATATTGCAATTGGGGTGCGTCTGGGCTAGGCCTTGGCTCTAGCCCCCGGTTTCAATGCACCTACCACGTGACCCTTTTCCACAGAGAGGTTTGCGCATGGGCTTTTTTGTTAAATGGTTAAGTTTTATGCACCACCACTTGTCACATTTGTATGCACCCGTGAAATGAGCCCCCTTTTGTGCGCAGGAGACGTGGCCACATGGCCCCATGCGCCCAACACCTCTGAGGTTAGGGGGCTTAGTTCCCTAATTGTTCTAAAGTTGTGCATGTTTTGAAGTTATGTGCATGGTGCTAGGTTTAAGCACGGAAAAATGCATAGAGGCTAGGTTGGACACACATAGGTGCATTTTGGCGAACCAGAGACAACAAGCTTGAAGGAGGAAAATGGCAGGAGGCCTATCTTCTTCATTTTTTGGCCAAATGAGGTGCCGAAAAAGCCCAGCTAGGGGTTTTTGGATGTTCTAAATCCATTGGAACTATTTTCAAAGGCATTTGGAGACTTCTATTTCAGTTTTTACACCATTGAAGTTTCAGGGAGCTCTAGGGAGCTTAGGGCCCCCATTGATGGAGGCCATGCTCAGAAGAGCCCAAGTCTATTTTATGTGACTGAATAGTCATTTTTGGCTAATTTTTATGCTCTAAACACATTGGGATAGGTTTCAGAGTCATTTGAGGAATTTTATAGGTGTTTTTGCCACAAGGAAGCTTAGGGAAGCTCAAGGCCACATGTAGAAGAGGTCATGCCCGGATGAGCCATGATCCATTTTCAGAGTTCTATTAGTCATTTTTGGGGTTTTTATGTATTATGAAACGAATGGTATAGTCAATAAATCCATTGGAGTTGAGAAACATCTTGTAAAAGAATATTTGACAAACTAATCCCAGAGAGCCTAGTCCATTGATGGAGGCTCAAGGAGATGTAGCCCAGTTGGGGGTGAACTCCTTTATCATCTTGTTATTGTTGTGAGTTTGTTGGTTTATTTGCTGCAAGTTATGTTTATTGTGTATTTGTTTAAAACACATATTTAAATTTTTAAAGACCTCACACATAAACATTTAAAAGAAGCATGAATTTGACACATAAAACCTCTTGCATAACTAAGACATTGAGCAAGGTCTTGAAAAGTTTATTTTAATGGAGTAGAGGGTGCTTGCATAGAAAAACAAGTTAGCCCCCTATTTTCATATCAATACTAAAGATATAGAAGACAGTTCACCCATCCAGAAGAGAATCAACCAATTGTTGAAGTTGGTAGAGGAACGAAGTAAAGACCTGAATCAAACTTCTCAGAGGCAGCAAAGCGTTAAGAGATAATTTTATCAAAGCACAACTATGAAGAACTTCCAGAAGGGAGAGATGTTGCTACTTTGGAACAAGACCAAGGAGAAGTCATCCATGCATACAAAGTTCCAAGCACTTTGGATTGGACCATATGTCATCGAGAAGATATTGGGATTTAACTCCTATATGCTCCAAGACATGAAAGAAAAAATATTAATGATGCCTATCAACGGGAAACATTTGAATGGTTTCTTCTCCAAATAATTTTTCATTCTCATTGTACATAATTTTATTTTTTTTTAGTTTGTATATTCTTACTCTGACTCTATAGACCAGTGGATGGAATCGCATGATCACGAGAGATTATAGACTCTTGAAAACCCACAGGCATTTATCATCCCACAGTTGGATCTTGTTGTTGAGATAAATTTCCACTTCTAAAATTTCTATCCCCTTTTCTATTTTCCCAAATACTTTTCTCCCTTTCTTTTCCCTCTTTTATACTTACATGTTTTCCCCATTTCCTTTTTCCCTTCTATTCTCCCTTTCTAGTTCTTATACTTAGTCGTTTTTCCAAAATGATAGGTTAGCAGGTTCCTGGGTTGGAGGACTTATGGATCCTCATCTCCATCCATACCCTCACATCACAATTCTGACTGACTGTCGCGCTATCCTATACTTAGTTGATTTTGCAATTGCGGTTTCCCAGGTTGGCAAGGTCAAGATTTCATATCCCATGTTCCGTGATATACGTTTTTCATACAAAAGATCCAATATCTANAAGTATCTCATCTCTCCTTTGTTAAGCTCGACCAACCGCGTTTCAATACTTAGTCATTTTTTGACCTTCTACAGTCGCGAGTTCCCAGGTTCTCAAAAATCTCAAATCCTATTTCTCTCACATCCTTCCTCGCCACCTTCGCATGTTTCCCAATACACATTTAGTATGTTTTAATGCTAACAACTCATCGTGCAGGTTCCATAAATATTTTCATTAATAAGCGAAGGGCTCGAGGAGATCTCCTATTAAAACGCATTAAACCAAGATTTGCGAAGGATTATATTATCCCTCTCAAGCATTCATTTTAAACATTATCTGGAACATAGTAACATTTTCGTCAACTTATGGCAGTAACTCGACAATGGTTATATGGAGATACATTGAACATTTTCGAGCATGAGGACTAGAACTTTCATTGGTCTAGAGCATATTCTTATTACTCATCCCCTGATGTCCAAAAGGAAGTAATATGGTCGTTTGGAATTGCTCGTGTAGGCTACCTCCCATAGGTTTTCGACTGTAATGTGTTGGTTTCCTGGTGCGCCAAGAGATACATTCCAAACCAGTGGATCATTCAATTATGGGACCATTCCCCTATCTCTCTGTCGCCTCAGGTATTTCGTAAGGTGTTGAGACTTTCTGAACCAACACTTACCTTCAAGGGTGAATATTGCATATAATTTTTAAAGAAGCATGACAATGGGTTGGACCTCTTACCTAAGTTCCTTGAGAACCCAACGATCTTCCCCAAGGACATTATGATATTGCAAGTTGGCATATTTAAAAATCATTTTCGGAAAATTGCTTGGCTTTTAACGAGGGTAATAGGACAAGAAACTACAACCAACATTTCCTACATGATTCTTTACATTTTATACTTTACGGTCAAGGAACAAGCCATCTTTGATTGGGGAAAGTTTGTTTCCATTGAAATCTCTTTCCAATTGTCATAATACAAGAAGGAGAAGAAATTCTTTATGTCATCTTATTTGGTTTTCATGATAGAACATTGTTTTCAGTTTTCGAGATTATCTGTGTGTAAGAAGGTAAATTGTGAATTCAACCCAGTAACCTTCTAGTATCAAACATTATGGAGGCACAAATCCTCCCAACATTTTTATGAAGATTTTAATGATTTTGTCTCATTTTTTACAGGTTTGTTGTTTGGAAAGGAAACTCCCTGGATGTCTGACCAGGCGAGTAAGTTCCCAGATAGGAATGGGACACTTGAACAAATGGAGAATTAAAATTTCATAAGGATTTTTAGTTCCAAGGAAAATCCTTCCTTCCTTCCATGCCACATATCTGAAAAAATGTTTGTTACTAAAATAGCAAGGCAGTACAACCACTGGTTTCATTTTTTCCATGAAAAGAGAAAAAAGCAATTCATACCTCTGCCTTGGAAAGTTGGGGACTTCATATTCAGAAATATGAACAAGATTGATGAATTTGCAGGCCACTTCCACAGCTTGAATATAAGATATGATGAAAGGGTAAAAGGGTTCAACCCTATCAGAACTGTTGCAGAACATCTACTGACAATTGGCTTCAACAATTCTTTTATTAACACTATTCTGAATAAATACAAAGATAATGACTCAGGCACTCCTGCTTGTGACATTGGCGACCTGGAAACAATACTCCACACCAATGAATTGTACAAACAGAAAGGACAAGGTCTCGGCAAGAAGAGTGCCCAATCCCCAACTCTCACTCCAAAAGGTACAACATCTCGGAGCAGTGCTCCAACGACCCACCATATTAAGAAAGTGACCAACATTTCTTTAGGCGGAGGAGGAGATAAGAACCATACTTCGAGGAAAATTGAAATCTCCCATAAACTTCCCTTGAGGAAGAAAATAAAAAACATTGTGCAAGAAGAAGAACCATCCACGGCCTCTCCTTCGATGATATGGAACTCGAGATTGACATCAAAAACGTGTTCCCCGGCACTGATCAACCATAGGAAATGGCTCACAAGAATCCACTGATGGAAATAACTGAGAGTGAGACCTTCGATGAAGAAGAGTCTTTTGTATTTAGTAGCGTTGTTTTTGACAGCGAGTCCAGTGAGAAAAAAGATTTAAAGAATAAAAAGGGGAAATATCATTCAGTGGTTAACCTACTGAACATGCGGCCTTCCTAAATTTCCCAAATTCATCGATAAATTTGATATGCTCTAGACGATTATATTGGAGGCCTTGAATAAGAGAATTCCAGGTTAAAGGAAAGAGTCAAAGAATTGGAAGACGATTTGATGCCTCTTCCAGTACTTTCTAGTCCTTTAGCAATAATTAGGCCTACCACACCTGTAGAAAAACTGAAAGGATCTTCAAGCCTTCTCACATCAACCAGGGGCTATGTGGAGAAGAACATTAAGAAAATAATGGAATTAATTACAAAGGCTTGGGAGATGTCAAAGAACATGGTCTCTTTTGGAACGAGGGCACATGCCTTCCATGAATATTTACGGGTGGATTTAAAAAATGAAGAAGGTTTTTACCTTGACATGGTCGTACCCTTTGGTTTTAAAGTTACCAATATGACAGAGTTGAGAAGAAGAGAGGAGTATCTCCCTTCTCTGAACTGGATAAAACAAATGAATGCATGCTGGAAGGAAAAGGTTAAAAACTTGAATATCATTGTCCAAGCATGCATCCAAGCCATAACAAGGAGAGAATAATTATTCAAAAAGCTGACTGAGATAGACCTAGTCAGGAGCACCAATGAGGTCCAAGACCCTAAATTTATTCTCAACTCATTGTTCCTAACCAAGCAATTATTTGATGAACAAGTTGAGATCATCAAAAGGTTATCATTTGAAAAGTTCTATGGCATTCTTGAGTATAATAAAGATTACGCAGGTAACTAGCTAGTGGATTACTCTCTAAAAAATCAAGATATTGAAGAAGCTTTGCGTAATATTTCCATTGCTCTAAGGGACTTGGAGGGTGAGATTTTCAATATAAAAAACCAGCATGAAATCAACGTGGCTCAAATGAGAAGCTACATCGAAGAGTGGCTTTAAAAATCTATAGGCAAACTGACCGATGAAGGGAAAAAGGAAATTGAGATGGTTCCTGTAACCGTCGATGAAAGAAATAAAAGGACATCAACAAGCAAGTGACAGGAGTGAGATACCATCATGGTAAGTTCATACTAATTACATGCTTCTTTCTTTATCAATTCCTTCATCCAGTTACTCCACCTCTTTAAATATAAAGGTTTAACCGAAGATTGATTATTTCCTTTTTCCTCTTACTAGGTCTTGTTGTCTTCTACTGACCACTTTCTTCCTTATACAAACTTAATTCTAGAATCCCAGTATTTATGACAAGCACATTTAAATTTCAAAGAATATGTAATAAACCATATATTTTTTAGAAATTTCAAGAGAGATATTTTGGGAACAATCTTGATTGTACTTTGTAACCTAATTTTATGAATATTAATTATTTGAGGTTGATCTATCATTATCTTTGTTTGAGCTTCCCACGTATCACTCTGTCAAAGTTCTCTTATGTATGCAGATCATTTTCTTTTATTTTTTATGTGATCAGAAATATTTAGCCCAACTATGATGGATGTAAGGAAATTTTGTTTATTTATTTTAAATGTGTGAATGTGTGTGGTTCCTAGTCCACTCTTAGGAACTTTATTTAAAGAAAATAAAAATATTTTCTATTATTGCATCTTTATCTTTTCTTTAATGACCACAATGGACTTCTCTAAAAGTCCCACATTCTAAAGACCTAGAATCCCGCAAAATTCATAATAGAGGAGTACCACCTCTATAAAAGTGCAGGGGGATTTATATCCTCRTGAGGTTGTCGTTTCAGTCCTAATGGATTCAAGTGTCAACAAATGGGATGAGGATGAAAAGAATATTAAAGAACATTTCCAAGAAGTGGTTAAATCTGTCAGGTATTTACCCCTTTTTTCTATTTTTAATTGTCAAATACCAGTAATTTTTAAATTTACTTGTCATTATTGATGCTCACTTAATTTTTGAAATTGTCCATTTGACAGGAAAATAAAAAATTGCTCGTTTATATATATATATATTATCAATAATAACAATATGTTATATGAAAGTTGTCATAAACATAAACATAGAACAAACACTAACATTTGGACGACATAGAGGGCTTTGCGGCTAGGGTTTCATTAGTAGCATCCCTGACCATAGACACTTGGGCTTGGTCTTTTGTGATTGTGATGATCGTG
>JASDQU010101919.1:154107-171244 GCA_032191745.1 Picea mariana
GGGATTTATATCCTCATGAGGTTGTCGTTTCAGTCCTAATGGATTCAAGTGTCAACAAATGGGATGAGGATGAAAAGAATATTAAAGAACATTTCCAAGAAGTGGTTAAATCTGTCAGGTATTTACCCCTTTTTTCTATTTTTAATTGTCAAATACCAGTAATTTTTAAATTTACATGTCATTATTGATGCTCACTTAATTTTTGAAATTGTCCATTTGACAGGAAAATAAAAAATTGCTCGTTTATATATATATATTATCAATAATAACAATATGTTATATGAAAGTTGTCATAAACATAAACATAGAACAAACACTAACATTTGGACGACATAGAGGGCTTTGCGGCTAGGGTTTCATTAGTAGCATCCCTGACCATAGACACTTGGGCTTGGTCTTTTGTGATTGTGATGATCGTGTTCGTTGTTGGCCTATGATTGCTCCTCTCTGCATCTCTAGTTGTCATCTTCTTTGGTCAAGATCGCGTGCTTTTGGTTTTGGATGTGAAATCCAAGTTTTTTTCTAGTGGCGGGAGACAGTGGCAGAGGAGGTTTTGGGGGTAGTAGTGGCAGGAGTTCCATGCTTAGGTTCTTCTTAGACATTGTGCATGGCCTCGTATTTTTTCCTTCGGTCGTATCGATCAAGATCCCATGCTTCATGGGGTTCATCACGACCCTCCTTGTCTTCGACAAGTTGTATTGCTCTTGGTCCGAAGGTGCTTGAGTGCCACTTATTTTGTCTAAGGATTTGTGCCTCTACTTTGGTTGTTGAGGGGTCTTTGTGATGTGTATGGGACCATCTGGTTTTCTTCATGGCATTGCAGGTTTCTTGGTGTGACTTTTATCTCTTTTGTGGCAAGTGGTTGTCTCATTTTCTTGTTTCTTCAACTTTTCACTAGTTCATTCAGGATTTGATGCATATTTAGAGTTTATCTAGGTGCCATGGTGTTGATGTCGTGATTCAATGTTTTTGGTGCTTTGGGTTTGGAGTTCTGGTCCCGTTTTTTAGGGGGCCTTGTGCCGGTCTTTTTCCTGCCTCACTTTCAGTATTATTTCCCTTTTACTTCTAATCATGTTTTGGTCATAGCTTTGAGGTCCTTTTTCTGGGCATGCAGTATTGATGTTTTGAGAGGTTAATGCTTTGAGGTCCTATCCAAGGGCAGGCAACAGTTGGGACTTTCTATATATATATATATATATATATTATCAATAATAACAATATGTTATATGAAAGTTGTCATAAACATAAAAATAGAACAAACACTAACATTTGGATGACGTAGAGGCCTTTGCGGCTAGGGTTTCATTAGTAGCATCCCTAACCACAGACACTTGGGCTTGCCCTTTTGTGATTGCGATGATCATGTTCGTTGTTGGCCTATGATCGCTCCTCTCTGCATCTCTAGTTGTAATCTGCTTTGGTTGAGATCGCGTGATTTTGGTTTTGGATGTGAAATCTGAGTTTTTCTAGTGACGGAGATAGCGACAGATGAGGGTTTGAGGGTAGTAGTGGTGGGAGTTTCATTCTCAGGTTCTTCTTAGACACTGTGCATGGCCTCGCATTTTTTCCTTCGGTTGTATCGATCAAGATCCCATGCTTCATAGGGTTCGTCACGACCCTCCTTGTCTTCAACAAGTTATATTGCTCTTGGTCCGAAGGTGCTTGAGTGCCACTTATTTTGTCTAAGGACTTGTGCCTCTTCTTTGGTTTTGGAGGGGTATTTTTGATGTGTATGGGACCATCTGGTTTTCTTCATGGCATTGCGGGTTTCTTGATGTGACTTTTATCTCTTTTATGGAAAGTGGTTGTCTCATTTTCTAGTTTCTTCAAATTTTCACCAGTTCATTCAGGATTTGATGCATATTAGAGTTTTTCTAGGTGCCATGGTGTTGATGTCATGATTCAATGTTTTTGGTGCTTTGGGTTTGGAGTTCTGGTCCCATTTTTTGGGGGGCCTTGTGCCGGTCTTTTTCCTACCTCACTTTTAGTATTATTTCCCTTTTACTTCTGATCATGTTTTGGTCATAGCTTTGAGGTCCTTTCTCTGGGCGTGTAGTATTGATGTTTTGAGAGGTTAATTCTTTGAGGTCCTATCCAAGGGCATGCAACAGTTGGGACTTTTTCTATTGGTTGCATGAAGGTGTTTTTTTTTATCGTGGGTGTAGGGTTCCTTCAGTTTTTGGTCTCCCTAAGGATTGTATTCCTCTCTAACATGGTCCTTCTAGCCTTTGAAGTTTCTGTGGAGGTCGTCTCTATTGATTTTTTGTGGCAATGCTTAGGGTTTTCTCTTTCTGCAACTTTTGGTTTTGAAACTCTTGCTATCCCTATGTTTTGTCATTATTCCTAGCTCATTTATTGTATATTTCTATGTGGCTTATTAGTGAGCTTTGGGACCCCTTCGGGCTTCTATTTTCTAATCACTTTACCCATGGTTGGGTTGTTCTTAAGGCACCTACAAAATGTAATTTGGTTCTCTTCAGATGAAAAGAATTACAGTTTTTTTCATGGAAAAAATAGCAATATATTATATAATAACAATATATAATATAATATAATATAATAGCAATATATATAATATAATATAATAGCAATATAATAGAAATATATATAATATAATATAATAAAAATTTCCTAAATTTGAATGTTGATTTTTGTGTAAAGCATACATAACACAAGTTGTAAATTCTATAGCAAAGGCCATGCATAGTACAAGTTACAAATTATATAGAAGATGGAGGCTGCAACTTGCAAGTTGCATGCATAGCACATTGCATAAGTTACAAATATTATACCATAGGCTACACAACACCTGCACGCTCACAACTTACATGTCATGGGGATTCTTTCGAAATTGGACCATATCACATCCCGTGGGTTGAAAAGTGAAGGTTGAGATGGAAGAAAAGCTCAAGGATTCAAAAATACTTCCCAAAATGTGCATGCAACTATCTAGAGAGGTAAGGCTCATTAATATTAAATTGAAATTGCAGTGATGGAAATTGTCTTCACTGAAGCTAGAAAACACCTTCTTGCACACTTATTTTCTCATTATATTTAGTTTTTTAGAATCCACATTTAAATACCTTCCCACCTATGTTTGTAATGTCTTATTGAATCTTGATATAATAAGAATAAACATGGGTACTATTGGCCTCTCACAAGCTCTATTTTATTTCATTTTAGAAAACATTAGTAGTTTCAATTTAAAAAAATAAATCCAAAATAATTCAATAATATTTATTATTTCATTATGTTAATAATGATAATTATTTAAAATTTTGCAATCTATAAATTTTATTATTATTTTTACAACAACTATCTAACTACTTTTTTGCTTTTATGGTACGCTATAGCTATCTTGGCATCATTGCATGCATACTACTTAGTGTTTGGTCAATTGCTTTTGTATAGTGATTGGATCTATGCATAATTGAGGGATAGAAAGAAGTTGGAACTTCTTATTTGGTGATTTTCAAAATTGAAACTGTGTGCAAGCTGCTATATCAAGGTAATTTGTTAAGTTTTTCCTGTTAAGTTTTTCCTGTTTATGTTTTTAATGGTGTTGCATTCCATGTAAAACAGTTTGATGATGTTATATTAAATGCAATTTCATAATAATTTTATGTTGTGTCTCGGATGTTTTTGTATTTACAATAAAAATGAACAAAAAACATATAACACATAATATTTAAATGATGGGAAAAAAATAAAAATAAAATGTCACGGGAAGGGCAGTTTTAAGAAGAAACCTGTAAAAAAATATTTACTTGATGGGTAGGAGTGCCCGTCAAATTTATACCCTGTTTCCAAGGGATTAACTTGACATATCTACATTTCTTAAGAATTTTGGAACCATTTTAACGCATAAAGGAGAATGAACAAAAAATATCAATAACTTATTAGAGTAAATTTAGGTCTAAAATGAGTCTCATAAGAAACAATGTGGTTGATAATTTGAAATTAAAAAACAAGAATTTCAAAAAAATGGGTTAATGATAATCTTTAAGTTGGAACTATAAAAGTCAAAGATGATTATGTGTCGTATTTTTATTTGGAAATAGTAAACTACATATAAACCTCACATTGGTTAATATTTTAGTCAGATCATCTCGAGATATAATAAATATTCTTAAAATACTAAATTTAGAGTATTTTATATTATTAGTACTTCCAATACTTTTGAAAATAAATTTCACATTAATTCAAATCATAATTAAATCACTTAGAAATAAGATAGATGTTTTAAATTATTATTTTTTTAAAAATAAAAATGATATAGAATAAATGATTATACATATCATTAGCTAACCACCTTCATCATCATAATATATAAAACAATGAATTAGATATTTTAATAACTTTTATACACTATATAATATAATATAATATAACATAATATAATTGTAACAAATATTATATAATTTAATTAATTAGTTACAATTAACACATTATTTAATTATAATAAATAATATAGTATATTACATATTATAACTCATTAATTACAACAAATCAATTACAATATACAATATGTGGTGGTGGTGATGATGATGATGATGATGATGATTAATGTCCACTGAAACCAATTGGTATATCGGACTTTAAGAAGATAAGAGATTACTTCAATTTCTTTAAAATTGCATTTATATACTCAAAAAGCATTGAGAGAAGTGTTCCAAGATCACCATAGTTTTGATGACTTAGGAGGCTAGGAAGTGTTAGAATTTTAAATTTTCCAGTTATACAATTACAATTACTTAATCCAATAACAATTGTAGTAGGATCACTAAAAGATTGACAATCACAGAGACAATACAACACAAATATTATCCTGGGAAACCCTCGTGGGGGAGAAAACCCAACAACCAAAATCCTCAATATAGATTCCTTCAACCAGTACTATGATGCACTATAGCTCTCCAATAAAGACCAAGACCAAAACACCAAAAGAACTAATCTCTAAGACTTATGTGCTAGACCTTCTTATGCGCTCCAATATGCATAAGAGAAGTGTGTGAGTGTGTACAAATGAGAAGAACATATCATCTATTTATAATTAACAATGTCTCTTGAAGAGACATGACTCTTGACCTAACTAACCCATAAAACAAGGTCGACTAGCCACAATGGGGATTTTTACAATTATAAGTAAAATACCAATAATATAATAATTTATGTTGAGTGGACTTGTACAATATAATTATAATAACTTTTTAAAGGTTTGACTAAAACAAATATGCAATAATATCTTCCATAGTTACACCAAAAAAATTAACACTCCCTCTTAACTAGGAAGGTATTATTTCCAGACACAGACTCCAAGTCTGATACCATACGAGCTCACATCCATTGATTGTTGAACATGTGAATCTATCCATCCTCAGATATCCACAGTGAAACATGACTTCACCCCATGCAACCAAGGTCTATAGGTAGCTCTCAATAGCTACAACATGTACCCAGGACATCCACTCCCTAAGATGCATCAGTACCTGATCATGTGCACTCCTCTCTTAGTGCCAACCCTTTTTCATGCTGGATGAGACCCACCAGACTCAGTGCCAACCCTTTTTCATGCTGGATGATATTTTTCCATACTCAGTGCCAACCCTTTTTCATGTTGGATGAGTTCCACCTGTCGCTCCCTTTGAAGAGGGACCACGCCAAGTTTTTCCATAAAGTACTCAAACTTCATCCTCGGTAGTCACGAACTAGAACCTCACTGCTCCCCTCTGTACCATATCCATGATATAGTAGTATCTGATATCAATATGCATTGACATGTCATGGAACACCAGGTTATTTGATAACTTCATGCAACTCTAGTTGTCACACCAAATGCAGGCCACCTCCAATCTGAGACCAAATAACCCATATAAAAGCTTCTGAAGCCATACTGCTTCTCTGCTCATTGCACATGCTGCCACATACTCATCTTTAGTCTTACTGAGTGCCACACATGACTTCTCTTTGTTGCTCCACGAGACCATACTTGAGCCAAGACTAAAATAGTATCTGGAAGTGCTCTCTTGGTTAGGAATACTGTCGTCCCAATCTGAATCTGAGTATCCATACAATCCAAACTCATGGTTGTTGACGCCAAGAGACTAGAGAGTCTCCACCATCAACATTTTCAACCTCTCATGGGGCTAGACAAGAAAAGATGGGAATGTTACCCAAGTTTTAAGCCGCAAACAAGCAAGCACATTGAACTTTAGACTAATTTTCTTCTAATCTATAATCCAAGCATGAAATCCTTTACCCTGTAATTAAAATGTTTAACAATTTTTTAATTTTTTTTTTTATGTAATTTTATGCTATTTACAATTCAATACTTTATACATTTGAAATAATCAAAACTAAAATTAATAAAAGAAAATCAATTAAATAAAAAATTGAAAGGTAAACTTTTGTCTTTATTTTAGCAAAAAGGCAACTAAAACAAAGTTTACTAAAAGCTCGAGAAGTAAATAAACCATGAGTTTTAAAGTAATTTAAAAGAAAATCTTATCTATGTTTTAGTTTGAAGTATATATAGGAATAACGTTTTATGATATAACAGTGTTATGTTTTTGTTTAAAATAATAATAAAATTAGAATAGTAAAATAAACAAAAAAAGAAAAGGTTTAGGCACATTAACAAATTTAAATTTTATATACATGATTGTAAACAAAATAAAATGTTTTGTTTGTTTTTTTAAAAACTATATCTATATTTTTTATATTATGAAAAAAAAAATTATATTCTGAAATCAAAGTGTAAAATAAAGATGAGAAAAACTAACAATTTTAAAGAAAAATCAGGAGATAGTGTCTAGTGACAAGGAATTGATTTTCATTAAAATGTTTTTCATACAAAATCATAAATTATCAAAATCTTGTCTAGACACAACGTACAATAGAAATACCAAACATGAAGAAAAAATAAAGCTGAGCCAATGATTTCATGGAGGGGATCTTCTTGCTTCTTGTCTTCACTTATCATTCCGTAATCAGACTCCAATGTCACTCCCCTTTCTAGCGCATTTGTAAAGTCTCCAAACTTGCATAGTTATGTCGAAGAATAACATGTATGCCCGTATTTGCATGCTATAATCATAGTGAAACTTCATTTTGATAAAGAAAACTTATTCTGTAGCCGAAAAATGACTGCAATTTCTTCATAAGAAATAATAATAATAATGCTTCGTAATATGAAGCTTCATTTGTTTGTCTCCATGTATCCATTACCACTCTATAATATAAAGCCTTCGAATTTAATGATATTAAGAGGATATAATTAACCATTTTTATGCAATGGAGTTATCAAGTGGAAATAAGATGGCGTATCTTATGGTGGCCTAAATTATAATCCCAAGAAAAGAGCATGGTATGAACCTCCATAAAAAAGATTAAAATAATGGAAAGAATTATGTAACATACTTTGGAAAAGTGGGTTATGTAAACATAAGGAAGTAATATGTTGGGTTAACATTTTGATAATTATGGGTTTATTTTTTCTCTTTATTGAAAAGTCACATGTGACAAAGGATGCATAGGATGACAGAGGGTGGTGACAAGGATTTAGGATTTGTGTGGTGTTGAAACTTCAATTATAGATGTAGAATAAAGAAGAGAGAAGGAATTTTAAGTCATATGAATAATAGGTCAAGGGTCATAATGATTTCACCAAGATCTTTGTGCTAATCTTTAGCGAGAGTGAGTAAGAAATTACGCAAGTAGTGTCATTGAGGGGGAGCTTGGCAATGCTTTGCCGGCTAAGTACTGTTGACAAAAATCGTCGTCAACAATGGTCAAATCTATACCAGAGACCATGATCTAGAGTACCCTTAAGGTACCTCAAAACATGTTTTGTTGCAACCAAATGAACTTCTATGGGCTGTTCCAAATGCTAACTCAGGGTGTTCACAACAAAACATATATTCGATCTTGTGTTCGTCAAATACATCAACGAGCCCATTATCTTCCTATATAAGGTAGAATCCACAATATCCGAAGTTGTATCCTGCAACAACTTAAGATTTGATACCATCGGGGTAACCATGGCTTTACAGTCCAACATCTCGAACCTCTTCAAGATTTCCACGACATACTTTCCTTGAATTAGGAAAATCCCATCCGATCTCTGTCAAACTTCTAGTCCCAAGAAGTAGTGCATCATTCCTAAATATTTTATCTCAAATTTTACAGCCAATTTTCTCTTACATTCAGTGATGAGATTTTTCGCACCTGTTAGAAACAGGTCATCTACATACAACAGTAGAATCACTGGTTCACCATCCTCAACCTTAAAGTAAAGGTTAGGATCTGCACTGCTCTTGGTAAAACCCAAGCTCATCAGAAAATTGTCAATCCTATCATACCATGCTCTGGGTGCCTACTTCAATCCATATAAATCCTTCTTTAATCTGCACACATGAGTCTCCTTGCCATATGTCTTGAATCCAAGTGGTTGATCCACATAAACTTCCTCTTTTATTTCACCATTCAAGAAGGTTGTCTTTACATCCATCTGGTGCACCTTCCATTTCATCATAGTGTCCAATGAAATTATAATCTTGATCGAGGTATATCTTGCTACAAGAGAAAAATTTTCTTCATAGTCATTCCCTTCCTTCTGAGAGAAACCTCGAGCCACAAATCTTGCCTTATATTTTTCAATACTTCCATCAACTCTATGTTTCGTCTTGTAGATCCATTTCGAACTCACCACTGATTTTTCCTTTGGTCTGGGAACCACATCCCAGACATCATTTTGCATAATGGATTGGTATTCCTCTACCATGGAATCTGTCCATACTTGATTTTCTGCAGCCTCTTCATAACTGGAAAGCTATATTGCATCCATTATGTCGCACAAGCATGCCACATAGCTGGAATATGGCTTTGGCTTCTTACTTTCTCTGAAATATTTCTCTGGGGCACCAATTATTTTTGCATCTCTGATAAGCTCTTTTTCCCAAGATGGTCTTCTCTTGCAAGAAGGTATCTCAGCTGGTTTATGAGGTTCTACCATGTTATGATCCTCTGGAATGACTTCCTCTAGTTCAACTTCCTCTGGAACTTTAGGAACTTCATTCTCTTCTTCATGTGCCTCTTCTACATGGATCTGTTTGGATTTACCAAAAGTTGCATTCTCATCAAAGTTTACATCTCGGATGATATCCACTTTCCGGTGACCAAGAATGTATATCCTGTAAGCCTTTGATGTGTCATTGTAACCAACAAATATTCCCTTATGTTCGGAAGGGTCCAAATTTTTCTTCTTTTCCTTCGAGACGTGAACAAATACAGGACAACCAAATATTTTGAAATGGTTGACTTATGGCTTCTCTCCAGAAAACATTTCCTCGGGTGTCTTTTTTTCAAGCACCTTGTGGGGACTTTTATTCTGCACGTACATTGTCGTCTTCGTTGCTTCTGCCCACATATGCATAGGAAGATCTTCATTATGGATCATGCAATTTACTTCTTCCATGATTGTCCGGTTTTTCCTTTCGGCTGTTCCATTCTACTGAGGGTTATAGGGAGTATAAATATCCCTCTTAATCCCAAATTCCTTGCAATACTCCTTGAATTATTCTGAGGTGAATTCACCTCCATTGTCTAATCGCAAGGTATTTATCTTCCACTCTATCAATTTTTCTACCAAATCCTTGAACTCTTTGAATTTGCCAAAAACTTCATTCTTTGCTTTTAACAAATAAATCCAAGTTTTATGTGATTAATCATCAATGAAAGATACATAATATACATACCCACTTAGTGAAGCTATTGACATCGGTCCACATATGTCTGAATGCACGATGTCCAAAACTCCTTTGGCTCTCCTATCGCTACTGGGAAATGAGTGCTTCACGTTCTTTCCTTGTGCACATCCTTTGCACACACCATCTGGTTCTGCTTGGATTTCTGGAAGACCTGTCACGATTTCTCTCACAACCTAAAAAGCTTTGTAGTGTAGGTGAGAAAATCTATTATGCCATAGTTCACTAGGATTCACAATATCATGAACCATTGCGGAGTTTGAATGTCCTTTTGATTTGTAGAGTCCTCCTTCTTCAACTCCAATAACTATTGCATCATCAAGGGTCTTCCCTCTAGGCCACATAAGAACTTGACCATCAATAAATTCTACTCTAAAACCTTTCTTGTTCACGGTTGAAACTGAGAGAAGATTCTTCTTTAAACCTGGAACATAGAGAAGTTCCTTCATCTTCATTAGCTTGCCTAAGTTTAATTTGTAGGAAGCTTCTCCAACACCTTTGATTGGATATTGATAGTCATCACCCAATTTCACCTTGTTAGGTGAATCTTTATGAATAAGTTTAGATAAGGAGTCTTCATAGACTGTCATGTGCTTGAAAGCACCACTATCTATCAACCAAGTGTCACTTCCATGAGTAATAATACCTGTGAGGGTTGAGATAAGAACACAATCCTCATCACTTGATTCATATTACTTTGCAACCTTCTTGGGAGACTCATCATATTCAACTGTGTGAGCTTGATGTCTCTTACTTCCTTTCTTATTCTTAATTTCCATAATGAGGGGGCAATCCCTAACAAAGTGTCCCAATTCCTGACAACAATAACATCTGATCTTTTAGTTGTCTCTTTGACCCATATTAAAATTCTTAGGTAAAGAATTCTCCTTCTTGTTCTTTCCTTTCCTAGTGTGGCCAGATAGGGCTTAATCTTCATCTTCCATCTTTTCTTCTCTTGCAGTTGTCCTAGATTTTCCTGGTTACAATCTTCCCAAAGCCTATTGAAATTGGGAAGCTTCCTTCTTGAACAAATTCCTTGGATGAATGAATCCCATCACCATCTCTTCTCCTTCTATTGAGTCACCAATGGATTCTATCTTCTCCTTGATTTGATTCACTCTAGAGAAGTAGGAGTGAATGGTTTATGAGTTCTAAATTTTGACATTCATCAACTGAGATCTCAAATTCATTCTTCAATTTATGTTTCTTCCCTCAAATAGACGAGTTAAGGTGTCCATCATTTGTTTTGGAGAAGATAATGATGATATATTATGGATAAGGTGGTCCTTAATGGAGTCTGCAATAATCCTTTTTTTCTCTTACCATGTTCTTCTTATATTTTTCCTTAGCTTCATCTTCTTGAGGTTCTTGAACCTCTTCTATAATGAACTTATCCAGTTCATGCTCTTCAAGAAGGAGGGTTACTCTATACTTCCAGGCCCTAAAGTTATTAGCTCCATCTAGCTTCTCATCGATCTTTTTTCGATAGGCATCCTGCCTTCTGATGGTGTTGGTTTTTCCGGAAACTATCTCTAGACTGAAAACAACTCCCTTTTATGCTTCTAGATCTGCAAGTGGCTTCTATTCAAGCCTTTTGTGATACCATTTTGGAATTTTAAATTTTCTAGTTACATAATTACGATTACTTAATCCAATAGCAATTGTAGTAGGATCACTAAAAGATAGACAATCACATATACAATATAAAAAAAATATTATCCTAGGAAACCCTCGTGGGGGAGAAAACCCAGCAATCAAAATCCTCAATATAAATTCCTTCAACAAGTACAATGATGCACTATAGATCTCCAATAAAGACCAAGACCAAAACACCAAAAGAACAAGTCTCCAAGACTTGTGTGCTAGACCTTCTTATACGCTCCAAGATGCACAAGAAAAGTGTGTGAGTGTGTGTACAAATGAGAGGAAAATATCCTCTATTTATACCCAACAATGTCTCTTGAAGAGACATGACTCTTGACCTAACTAACACATAAAACAAGGCCGACTAGCCACGATGGGGTTCTTTACAATTATAAGTAAAATACCAATAATATAATAATTTATGTTGAGCGGACTTGTACAATATAATTATAATATCTTTTTAAAGGTTTGAATAAAACAAATATGCAAGAATATCTTTTGTAGTTACACCAAAAATATTAACAGGAAAGTCGGTAATGTGGTAGATATTTTTAAATTGGGATGTAATACGGGTATAGGAACGACAATCCAAGAGGAAGTGTTTTTCATCTTCTACCCACTTAGTTTCACAAAGGTGACATATTCTCTCATCCCATGGTATTTTTGGAGTTGTCCAACACCCAATTTCACTATGTAGCTCATGAGAGTTTGTTCTTAGTTTATCAATGTTGATTTTTTGCACTTTTCAAAATTGATAGGTGATCTTCTAAATTAGGGATGACCACCTCCTAGTAGTATCTTAATTTCCTTTTATCCACTAATTCTTTATCACAACACATATTCTCCTTAAATTTAGAAGTGATAATATTTGTAATACTATCAATATTTTGCATGATGGCTTCTTCTTGTATTCCCCAATGATTTCTCCAAGATTTGGCATCTCTATGCCATCATTGCTTGAGCCTTTGGTGGTTTTGGCTAGAGTTTGAAGAAATTTTTGGGAGCCTCTTGTCATCCATGTTATTTATCTTGTTCTTGTATGTTAGGTATGTGATCATAGCAATTCTCTCAATGGGGGAAAGGCTTGCTTCTATGAGGAATATAGGATATGGTGTATTTCCCTTAATTTTGAGATTATAAGTTATAAAATTCTTATAGATATGTTCTATCTTTCTCTGGGATTCTCTAGATATATTGAAACCCCAAACTTCACATCCATATAAGATAGTTGGAGTGACGAGAGTGTGAAAGAGGAGTTTTTTTTTAACCCATAGCCAAAGGTTTGTTGATTTACAATTGTTTTCAAGCCCATAATAAGCTTTCCACCCTCCATTTGTTCTTTTTGCAACGCTATATTTCCAATTGAGCTTGTGGTGGATATCGATTCAAAGATAATTGTATGAAGGTACTTCCTCCAAGATATTTTTTTCATAAAAAAAGTATCATAGGTGATCCATTTAGATTTAATTATCATAACCTTTGTTTTGTTTGTGTTCAGAGTCATGCCCATACTAGAGAAGAAGTCCTTGAGGGTTATTATTTGCTTATGTAGGTCGTAGGGACTCTTCACCATAATAACAATATCATCAACATAAAGAAGGAGGAGGATTATTATACTAGTGAGAGTCTGGCCAATACATCTTGCATCCTCCAAACAATATTCTAATTTATCAATATAGATGTCGAAAAGGGTAGGGAATAGGGGACAACCTTGTTTGACTCCTATATTACAATTAATTTCTTTCGATCAACCCTCAATGTTCCTAAACTCTAAAATAACTTTCTCATATGGCCTTACTGCAACAACTCTTAACTTGAATGAGACATTAAGCTCTTCTAACCCATTCCAGAGGTTAGTCCTAGGAATAGTGTCAAAAGATTTTCCAAAATCAATGAAACAACAAAGGAGATCGGTTTTATCATTATGACACTCCTCTATAATGATCCTAAATGTAACAAGGTGGTCCACAATGGAATGGTAGCCTCTAAACCTAGGCTGGCCTCTAGCTCTTTTTTCATGGATTTCTAGCTATGTTTTGATCTTCTTTTCCAAAATACTTCTGTATAGCTTAAGCTAAAATGGGTAATCATAATGGTCCTATAATTAAAGGGATTTATTTTATCCCCGCTTTTAAAAATAGGTACAATGAGGCTTTGAGTCCAAGGTTTTAGGAAGCCTTGTTTTATAGCTAAATTGAAGGGCTTATGTATGTGAGGGATGAGGATAGGTCCTCCAATTTTTAATATTTCGGCTTGGAAACCTTCAATGTCTTTATCTTTTCCTTTTGAGATTTGTTTTACCCCAAATCAATGTATTCTATAGAAAACAGTTCATCCTTTGTAGAGATATTTGGCATGTTGTCCATGACCTTAGGGAATTCATATAGATTTTTAAGGTAGAAATTCTAGTGCTTCAAGGAAATCTTATTATTTTATTTAGTTTTATGAGTTAGAATTTTCCTCCATAATTTCTTAGGATCTATCTTAAATAGGTGAAAAATATTCTCTTTCTTTCTATTTATATAGTCTTTTTTTTTCTTTGTTTAATTAAGGTTTTGTATCTATTTATCTTATTAGATTTGAAACATGCATTGGAAGCATCCATAATGGCTTTTCTAGCAATTTTACATTCATTATTGTAACAAGGGTTAATTGTACTATGTTTCATTATATATAACTAGTTGGTTGTAAATAACAAATTATATATAACATAGTATATTATAACTCTTTAGGTGTTATATATTATATAATACATAATAACTAACAATTAACTACTGGATATCATTTTTGGGATTAACTGTGTAGAGTAAGTCATTAATGTATGACCCATATCCATGAGTATATGATAATATATAACAATTAATCAATTATATTATATAGTTGGCCGAGACTTGACCCCTAGACCTCTTGCATTATAACCACAACACTCATCCACTAGAGCTAATCCACCGGGCTATATATATATAATAAATGATTTATTATATAAAATATTTATAAAAAGTATATTATTATTATTATTATTATTAAATCATTATTTTTTTTGTAAGTAAGAATTGGTATTACCTTCTAATGATAAAAAAAAATTACAATCATGGTCTTTGATCACTTGGGTCGCCACAAAAAGGAAACCAACCCAAGACCCAACATAGTTCCCAAAAAAACAACCCTTTAAGTATTCAATAAAAAAAATGAAAATATTTCATAACAGTCCTAGACATGCAACAAGCTATGATCAAAAAAAATGAAACAAAACAATTAATTGAAGCTACTAGGCTATGGTGTTCCCTCATGACTGACTGAATATTGATCCTTTTCTCCAAATGTTATGCCCTTTTGGTTTGACTTCATAGGAATAGGAATACCATGGATGACCATGACCTAGGCGGTCATATCCTACTCAAGTGGAAGTGACACCAAGCAAAATTAGAGGGCTAGAAATAGAGATATATTGTTTTCCAATTTCTCTACCTTAAATTTCAAGTCCGCCACCTCCTCTAAAACCTCGAAAATAAGCTTCACCTGGTCCTCTACCAAGTGGAATTCCATGGACTCAGCACAAGAATGTTCATCCTTCTATGGCATCTTAAGGGGCAGAGGCGGAGGAGGACTTCCCTCCACCAAAAGAAAAACCCCACTAGTGAGAGTGTGTTGCATTTGAATTCCATCGAAGGGAATATTATCTTTATCCAACCACTCCACCCAACTTCCCCATACTAAGAGCATCCTCCAAATCAGGTTGCACAATTACCCCACTGATTTGAAGTCCATTTCTCCACCTTTCTCATCATCTTGTACTGGTTTAATAATGTACACTTTATCCATTTCTCCATTTGAATGGGGTAGCCCTTTGGGTTGCATACCCGACCTCTAACGAGACCCTCAATCTCTATGAACAAGACCCCTTTCCCTAGCTCACAACATGAGGAAAGGAATAGAGCCAATGCCACCAGTCAGGGAGAGCGTCAAAACTCCTTCCAACCTCCAGCAAAATCAGAATACAAAGGGCTTCAAGGGTGAACCCAGATTGAAGACCGTCCCTCTATAAATTCCCCTCACCATTTCAAAGTCACTGAGCTTCGGTTGCGGATCATGTGAATTAACTATGTGAACAACCTTGCAATAAGTTTCATTCTCGCCAATGGTACTATAATGCAATGTTATGGTTCTCTTCACATGATCGAACCAACATATCACCTTAATGTTCACACTTCAATATCTGTGGGTAGTGCAGTCCACCTGCATGCCTTGAAGGAGTCGTTGGGTGGTAGGATGTGTCTTTCCCATTTCATCTAACATTAACTCTGGCATGACACCCCATCTCGAGAAAATAATCATTTAATTATAATTTTATTTCTAAATTTTAAATTTATTACTAAATATATAAAAATAATAATAATATATTTAATCAGTGATGAATTATTATAAACAAAATATAATATAAATCTACATATTTTGACACTACATTATTTATTGTGTGTACAAGAATCTATAACTTTTATTATTATTTTTTACTTTTACCTCTCAATTCTATGTTGACTCAACTTAGTTGGTGACTAATGATATAATAGAGATTAAGTTTCACTAGATAACACTTCTAATTTAGTGTGACTCAACATATACTTAGTATGATGTGACATATTCTTTTACTATTTTAATACTTTTCTTATTTTAATATTTTTCTTAAAATACCTTTTTCAAACTTAAATTTACTCTAATAATTCACCTTAACTTCATACGGAATTCCCAAAGATTTTAATTAGTTGGAGAATAGCTCTTTTGGCATCTATGTACCTGAATTTCAATTATATTTTCAAGGATAAATAAATAGTTGATTTAAATGTATCTCAAGTAAAGACTTTGGAGATTGAGAAAAATATGGAAGATATAGAAACATTCAAAGTGATCAAACTATGAACGAACTTAGGTTAAGGAAAAGATAATCATCATCAAACATGTTCTTTATGAGTATGAATAATTCCATACCAATCTCATCTAGAGGGTTTTGATGGCGAGAGTTACAGCTTTTCAAACTCAACAATGGTGGAGCAGAATTCTAGGTTAATGTCACGTAGTTTACCTAGTATGTTTCTCCAGTCTCCTTCCAGCTTAATGGTTAGTATCGTTCTGTTTACTCTTTTATGGTTTCCATATTCCACTACTTACACCCTTTTTTTTAGCCTCTTTTCATTGTTTTTCCTCTCTAGGAGTTGGAACCACACTCACCATTGTTATTGGATAAATCCGTAAGTGCAGACACAAACCGATCTCCCTAGATCCACCTGGATCTAGAACAAAGCAAGACAAAACATGACTCTTTCCATAGATTTTAACTATTGAATTAAATAGGAGGCAAGAACAAATAACATACCTTATTATCGCTTCCTATGGTCTTTGTTGCTCCCGCTTCGCTCCAGTGCTCTTGTGCAGTCAAGATCAAAACAACACAAACCAGCCAAAGTGATAGCGATAGCATAAACTCAATATAAACCTATGTATGTGATCAAGGAATCATACAATAAAACACAACAATCTTTATAGGAAAGAATCATATTACTGTATCATATTAAATGTGAAAGAGAGATTACAACCATGGCCTTGATGTCGTAAGGTCCCTTCCAACTGTCCTTCGTTCCCCACACTATTTCACTCCAAGAATTCTAAGAGCATAGATCTGATGATATTCACAATCTATCTTGACAAATCAAATCTCAAAGCCACTCCAAACAAGC
>JASDQU010101919.1:171486-207900 GCA_032191745.1 Picea mariana
ATCTCGCACCCTAGCTATAGTGCAACCTGCGAGAATGGGTCATTCTTGCACCCTGCCTATATAGCAACCTGCGAACTTCCTTTTTTATAAGGTTTTGACATAGGAAAATGCAACTTCTTTTCTCAGGAAAAGTTCTTCTCCCTTCTCTCTTTAGGAACTCGGGCCATTGACCCCTCTGAAGGCAACAGATAGGTTTACATCATTAACGATCATAGGGATGATGAAAATAATGTGTAACAATCATATCCCTCCCTCTTACTGACCATCACTCATTTATTTACCATTATTAGTCCCTGGTTCCAAGACAGGGCACATTTCCACATCCCATCATTGGAATGTTCTTGGTCTGACCTCTGGCACAAAACTTCCAATGGATCCCAGATGGAAGGGATCCACTCAACCACCAGAATCATATAACATAACACATCATGTAACAACCTTAATGAAACCTACATATGAGGTAATGTGGTAGCAGTTAGGTCTTTTCACCATGGTAGAGGCCTTGGACATGGGTACATCATCCTTAAAGTCCACTATGCCAAATGGGACAACCCTCCTACATTCTTCCTCTAACTTTTTACCCATTTTCCCTTCCCCTCATTTCGACACCCTCCCTAGTCTAAATCACTTTGCACATAAAAAATCTAAGGTTTACTTTGCAGCCAAAGGATATTTTTCACACAGTGTGAAGGATTCTCTTCCTACTTACACCAAGGTTACTTACTCTACAAGGAAAAAAATAAATACTCGGAGACTGTGGAAACCTATCAAGACACACTAGAAACTGGTTATGGGATCAGATGTCGGGCTAGAAGAGGTTGCTCGGCTCACCCTCTGCGGTCTTGTTGGAAGGGTCTCCTACCATTATCTAAGCAATAACCTTATATAGGAATGGGTCCAAACCCATTGGTTTCCCCTTCTGGGGTACACGCCAAAAGTCCTCTATTTGACCAGAGGTTGGCTTGGCTTCATTTGCAAGTCTTCGGATGACCAAACCAATATTTTAGAACACATATGGATAATGGGAGGCAACCGTCTCATGATAAAGAAATGGTGTGTAGCTTTCAACCCGACCGTCGATTATTTTCAACAACGCCACCTGTGGGTGCTCCTTCTAGGCCTCCCCATTCAATTATGGAATGAACCTGTGCTCAGGGCTATAGGAAACTCTCTGGGTAGTTTTATCTCTGTGGATAATGTCAATTTAAAATCTACAAATAGGAAAGTGGCCCGTGTTCTGGTCGATATGGATGTCATTCACCATGGTTTACCGAAAGTTTTAGAGCTATACTGGCATGGCAGGAAAAACATCCAACGACTTGATTATCTCGGCATTCCCTTCAAGTGCAGCCTCTGTCACAGAACCGGTCACCTTCGTCAGGATTGCAGCGGTTGGAGCTCTTTGAAAGAAATAAAAGAGTTAGAACAGCTAGAGTTATTATATAACTCATCTCCAGAGACAACCAGCAATGTTATCGAAGCTTTCCATTTCCCTGTAGAGATTTCTAGCCCTCACACTCCTCCGGATATGATTATGAGTAAGCTACATTCACATTTCCCTTTGTTTTTTTCTACTTTAACATGTTTGGAAAGGGAGGTTTTGGATGCTTCATATTGGTTGAAGGTGAATACTACTTTTGAGGGGAGACCCCTGGAGGGGGTTACGATGGCGGTTGGGTCCATTGATAAGGATACCTTTATACATAAGGAAAAAGAGCCTGGGAGTTTTCTACAGCCATTCCTAGATGCATAGGATCCCCCTATGGTTATGCTTCCCGTAGAAGTTTCTTCTACACCAAACGCCTCCTCTCCATCACAGGAGAACTCTCAACTTTTGTTTCCCCCCACCATTGCGCCCAATTACCACCTCGAGTCTTCTTCCACTCTTCCTAGTTATCAAGAATCTGCGGAAACAGACTCTTCTTTAAATGAGGTTCTTGACTCCTTAATTCCTTACCTTCATGACCACTCATCCACTATCCCTCTGCCAGCATACTTGGGTAAGTCAATGTATAAAAAAATGCCACTTGATGGTACATCCAGCACCTCTCGACCAATAAATTCAGGCACAGGAAAAGAATATGTTTGGTCACATGGCTTGGGGATTGAGTACTCGTCGATAAAAACCCATAGTGCCAGGAAGAAGGCCTGTAACACACCCATTATGGGGCATAAAAAAATTTGTTTTTATTAAAGGAAAGATTCTCTATTCATGGTTTCTAATTTGGAAAGTCGGGGAACCAGTCCGACCTCCCGGTCAAGGATCTCCGATTTTGAAGCCAAACGACTCTCTGAGAACCTGATGGTCTCGCTCTATAATTAAACACAGACCCTTTTGACTTCCAAGTGTCGGTCTAATGGTACCTGCGACCTTCCCTTCGCGCTTGGGGAATCTCTAAGTTTGGGCGCTAGCCCTTTTTCTGAGAAGCCCCTCCTTAAGGTGACCTTGGGCAACAGCCTCACACAAACACACAATTCTAGGCACGGCCAAAGGTGGTTTGAAACAAAACTACCTTTTAGCCTACAATTCTCCTTGAGCCTCCATGTGTCTTTTCTTCAAAACCGTGGTTTGGATTGCGTCCCGCCCTCAAATTTTTAAATTTTGTGCATCTTCGATCCTTATAATGCTATGGGACCATCGATCTCACAATCTTGATGGTGCCCCTGATCTAATGGCTCAGATCCATGCCTTTCAAAGCTGTGGATTAGATATGACCTCTTTCAAATCAATGACTGTGATTTGTTTCAGAATTTTGGACTTCGGAATTCTCAAGTCTCAAACTTTCCTTTCTTTCATACATCAATCTTTTGGAGTTGACGATTTCCAGACATGTATCCTTCTCAATCATCAGATTTGCCTCTTCTTTGGGGGCTTTACCTTCAACTAGATCAATGATCTTGGGACCCTTTTATCGATCAACGATTGAGATTTCCTTTGGGTCTCTGGACTTCTGAGATCTCAAATCTCAAACTTCACTTCCCCTCGAAGTAAGTGGATTCCTGCCACATGTCCACTTGAATCAGATGGTTGAGGCTTGCTTTGGGTCTTTACCTAAAGTCTACAAATTTATGCCACCTATCCTCTTGATCTAATGGCTATGAATCACTTCGAAACTTTTTTCGGAATCCACCGATCTACGCCACGTCTCTTCTGGATCAGACGGTCTAGATTCACCTTGGACGATCTGACACTTGATATTTACTTCGGATGATCTAACAACTGATATTTTCTTCGGATGATTGGATGGTTGAGATTTACTTCGGCTCTTCGGACTTCAGGAGTCTCAAATATCAACTGAAAACTCTCAAACATATTTCTTCGGAGTCCACGATCTATCGCCATGCGTCCCTCTGGATTTGGCGGTCCAGATTCACTTCGAGTCTTCAGGGTTCGAGAATCTCAATTCTCAACTGAAACCCCAGTGTGATTCACCCAGAGCTCGCAAGCTATTAACGTGTGTCCTCTCTAAATAAATGACCCTTGTATCCTTTGGGACTTAGGCCTTCTGAGATCTCAAGTCTCAGTTTTCCTCACTCTTTATTTCTCCCGGAATAGTTTTACCCAGAGTCAGCAATCTAAAGACATGTGTCCTCCCGCAGATCGACGGTTCCTGGCTACTTTGGTTGTTCGGGCTTCGACGATTTCAAACTCTTCTCCTTTTCGTTCTCTCAGAGTGCTTCCACTTGAAGTTCACAATCTGTCGCCATGTGTATCTCTGGATCTAATGTTTTAGAGACCTTCGGCTCTTCAGCCCTTCGACGCTTCGGCTCTTTGGTACTTCGGGAGTTTCAAACTCTTATGCACCCATTTCTCTGGAGTTATTTGACATGAAATATAGGATCTCCCGACACGTATCCCCCTGGTGATAAACGACCAATATTTACTTTGGCTATTTATCTTCCTCCTTGTCCACAAACCTCTGAAGTTGTGGATCTTATGCCATGTATCAACCCTGACGTTGGACAGTTTAGTTTGACTTTGGAACTTCAGGACTTAACAAGTCCATTGTCCTATGCACTTTCAAAGGGTTAGGCCTTGTGTAATTTATTTGGGATCCAACAAATGTTGGTCTTCGTGCTCAGATCTCCTCCTGCGCACTCTTATAATTGTCTGGACGTGGATCTCAGCGGTCCAGATATTTCACAGTGCTTGATCCAACGATCATTGTTGCTCCTCCTCCTGAGCTTTCACTTTCTTCCCTAACCTGGAATATTTCAGATGTTTTGAAGGTCTCAACCTTTGATTTATTTCCCACAAGCCCTAATGTATGGGTCTCGACTTCTGCTTCCCTCTTGAGCTTATGAACTTGAAACAATTTCACCTCTTGGACCTCATCTGTGCTTCTGAAATCACTAGTCTCTTATGAGCTTGGTTCTTGGGGAATTTTGAATTCCCATGTACTCCTTGCGTTAATCTACTTGTCGGATCAATGGTCCATGACCTTCCTTGATCCAATGGTCTAGATAACATCAAAACTTCAGGTTTCAGAATTTCAATCGCACCAACGCGCGATTCTCCTATCGTGCAAACTTCGCACTCACAGATCCGGCGGTCAAGGTGGCTCCTGATAGATCCTTGGATCTATGGTCTAGATCACATCACGACTTCGGGTTTTGGAGGATCCATCCCCTTCATGATGATTACCAACATTCGTTGATCTTGCAAAGATTGAAGGAGTTGAGGCATTAACGTCTGCACTCCTTCTTCCAATCTAGCAGTCACGACAGACCTTGGATCCTCCCGAAAGGTCTCGTCCATTCTTCTTCCAAACGAAAGAATATTCCCTTTCAATACTTAAATCTCGCTATCCTTCTTGAGCTTTGTCAGTTGTGAAGGATTTAAGAGTGTTGCACTCTTTCTCCTGAAATTAACACTTAGAAGGGTCTTCTGCACAACTCTTGCGCTCCTTCATAAAGTCTAAAAATTAAGTGGTTCTTAGTCTCTACTTGCCTCACAGAGAGCCTCTGCATATCTGCACTACCTCTCCTAAGATTAATAAACTTCATCCTCCAAGTGACTCAGAACGACTAGGAGGGTTGACATGCATACATGAAACTATTCCCACGATCGACGAACTCGCAGTCTATGGCTCTGACTTAAGCCACCACGGGATGCAAGCATTTGCGTGTATAAAAACATGTCCAATTCATACAATTTCCTACTTGCCTAATTACACAATCAAGCAAACAAAAAAGGGGTATAGTATAAATTAGTAAGAAAACATATCCATCCCTGCAACATTCATAGGATATCCAACTTTAATTCACAGTACCACTTAAATACACAACATATGCGATTACTTATCTATTACAAGTGGTAGCCAACTAATTGACTATGGGTGTTCATCCTTCCACCTGAGCATAGGCTCAAAGGCATTCATTCTTATCACTTTGGCCACCCCCGTGCCAAGCCATGATATCCCCAGGGAACTCTCGCATTTCTCAAGGATTCTTTCTCTGTTTCATCTTCCACTCGAGTTGTGTTCTCTACAAACTTTCAGAGATTTCTTTCTATGTTATGGCCCTGGGTGAGGTTTATCAGATTCTCACTCGACATCAAGCTCACAACCTTCTATTCCTCATCTACTGGAGAGATCCGCACATTCTCCTTACTGATTTTTATCATATATTTTCCCCAGGATGGTTCTCGACCCATCCTGTTCCTTCTGCCAGAAGGGAACTTGGGTCAGCTTGGTTTGTCATACCCAGTGGTACTTCGAGATGACATTCTATAGTTAGACCATGCTCCCATTCAGGGGAGTGGTTGATAATTCAACCACTGGTCCTTTCTTCATTAACCAGTTTCTCTCCTTGGGATCCAAAGGATATTTATTATCCCCATCAATGGAAATTTGGGGTTATTTGATATAATGAACCCTCTCTTATAGTTTTCACATTCTTTCCTCTAGTGATATCATGTTTAGTACTTTCAAGGCTTCACCCCCACAGTCAGTTATTGGCAACTCAAAGAATAATAGAGTTACACAGTCCACATGCCTTAGCATGGTAATCCTATTTTATGATTAATTGCAAGTTGGGGGAAACAGGGGTGTTACAATTCCCTCCTCCTTAAAGGAACATCATCCTTGATGTTCTTTCTCAAAAACACCTGCCATGCCTTTCTCATTCAGTTGTTTCAAAAATGTTGATCCTTCTTCCTTGGTCAGGCCCTTTTTCAGACCTTAAATATTGGTCATCTGATTTCAATAATTCTTGGACAACAAGCATGTTAACCATAGTCTTATGCGAAAACATTGCATAAAATTTATAGTAAAATTTCATAATCTTAGCACAATAATTATCTACACAGTTTGTGGATTTGTATCCACATGGTTGTTTTGTTGTCTAGGCTCATTGTTTTTTCCTTGACATACCCATTGGGTGCATGATCCCCATCAATAATTTACAAGAACTATCAAGGTTTCATCTTCCTTGTGGTCACTCACCCTCTAGGCCCAGGCTCATGCATCCCCTTCTCTACTATATAGTCCCTCAAGTGATCCATCTTGCCTTGCCAAGGTTTTCTTGCACAGGAAGAACTACCCATCATGTGCATGATCCCAATAGTTTACAAGAACTATCATGGTCTCCTCTTCCTTGGGGTCACTCACCCTCTAGGCCCAAGCTCAGGCATCCCCTTCTCTGCTATACAGTCCCTTGGGTGATCCATCTTGCCTTGCCAAGGTTTTCTCGCATAGAAATAATTCCAGAGACTCTATCGAGTCTTATAGTCGAGGCATCCCTCAGAATTTATCTATCAAGGCATCCCCCCAGCTTGTGTTACCTCAAAACAACATATTCTAGGTGATCATGACTTACCACGGGGTTCTTATGGCTCAACAGTAGCCATTTTTCATGCTTTTGCATCTTGATAGACTTCTGACTCAACTAAAGTTAGGGATGAAGTTTACTCTCCTTCTCTCAGTACCGTAATAGATAGGGATGAAGGTTAATCTCCTTATCCTGGTACCGTAATAGATAGGTACAAAGGTTACTCTCCTTCTCCCGAGTCAGTCTCTATTTCATGCGATCAGATTATACTCTTTCTCACAATTCTCCCTCGAACCTGAGAGATCAGTTTCTCATCTCTACACTTCTTCGCATATCTTTCCCTTTCACCCGTATCACAGGTATACAAAAATTCATGAGACATCATAAATTTTTAAATTCAAAGTTTTATTGTAAATCTGTCACCTATAGATTTCAAATTCCACATTTTATTTCCATATTTGTTCTGCATAGGAACTAGATTCATAATTATGGGACTTTCCTTCCCTTAGCGGTTTGGCTGAGAAAGAAATTGGTCTTCCTTATGGTCTTACAATTATGCCATATCCAAGACCTCTTTGCTTCCTACACTTTCAACTTCAATCAGCCAAACAAATTGTTAGCTTTTCCGTGCACATACATTTTTATTGCACCTTTACAACGTCATCACAAAAAAATTTAGAATTGTGCATACTAACAATCAGATTCACTTTCTCAAAAAGGAAATACCATTCCTTGTAGTTTGGCTCAGTAGGAAATTGGTCTTCCTTATGGGTTTACAATATCGCCATATCTAAGACACATTTGCTCCCTACAATTCATTCTTTACACAACCAAACAAATTGTTAGTCTCTCATCCATCCATGTATATATATCTATATTCAAAACCATGCATACTAACAGTTCATCACATCTATATAAACATAAAAAGGGAATCCCATTCCTTGGCTATGCCTCATTTCAACGTACCAAACCTTTCAAAACATAATTCAACATTTCAAAGGATTTTAACAAATGTGCCAATTATTCATGGCCACATTCATACCCAATGCACTCTTGCATTGTTTTCAAGTTCATCACACTTTATGATCGGTTCTTGGCCATGGTGTGTTGGAATTTAACCAACCTTTTCCTCATATGGCTTATTCATTTTCTTTCATTCTTACAGCAGGACCATACTGCCTGCTATAGGCCGATCACGATCCCAAATCAGTACACATGAACTCAAAAGTTTCACATGAATTCCTTTAAGAATTCCTTGATTGGTCAATGCATTCATGACATATCAATTCATGAATTCTTCCAAGGGTTACAAACAGTGTTTACTACCAGAGGTTCATACCTCCATCATTCAGGTTCTCCTTCCTGAATCATACCTTACTTGGGTACCCAAGGCATACAACTTCCTTTCAAAATTTCATGCATAACACTAAGACAATAAAATATTTCATAAGGGGTTCTTACCAAATCCCTTCATACCTTGTGCCACATAGGCACGAATATATTTATATTAGTTCTTGGCTTCTAGCACTCTCTTTCTAATTTTTACCTCATCAGCAATGCTTTATGGGGGCTTTTACAGCCCTGTCAACAATCTTTCAACCACAACCTTCTCTTGGTCATCCTTTGCTTGAGGTTGCCCATCATTGGAAATTGTCTTCCTCAATAGCTCCAATTCCTTTCTATACATAGCATGCATCATCATAGTCACAATTTCATTAGTTGTAATATTAAACCAAATTCATGTATCATAACATTCGAATTCATAAAACATCTTCAAAATTTCCTAGCATATATTTATGCACTTCATCACATTATCCTCAAATGTTTCCACAAGTGCAACACAAACAAATTTCGATTCTATCTTCAGCAATACAATCCTTATCACTATGGTGTCAAAACCTTTTTACTTCCATTAGCATACCATCTTTCTCATCCAAGAGAAAACATAATACTCAGCAAGGAAAGAATTGAGGACTCGCCCCTTCTTCCAACTCTTTCTACACTGCCTAGGAAATTTGATCCCAATCGAGTTATCTCTAAGGCCTCACTGCCTTTTATTAATCATGGTTTCAACCAAGCCTATTCAGTTAAACATACTCATTTATTCATTTAATCATACTCAAGGGGTTTGCTTTCCTTTTACCAACTATACTGGTTTCCACAACTGCTCTTTTAATCCTACAGCTCTGTTAAACAATTTAGGGTTCTTAGGGTGAGGAAAGTGTTCCTCCTTTTCTCCCCCTTTACCTATGCAATCTACTTCTTATTGTGATCTTTCTACTCTTTTCCTGAGCATCGCTGGGTTAGGCTCATGCTAGCTCTTAGGATACATCAGCATGATTTAATAGAAAAATATTTTTCCCATAATGAATCATGAACCTGTGCATCCTGCATGTTACCATTCTGTTATCAGAATGGTCAAGATTCATTATTAGTCTTATATTCATTACATGATGTTTTTCAAAATGTAATCCAGGATACTGGTATATATATATATATAAGGTTGTGGCTCACTGTTTAATTCTCAATAGTCATTAAGGTTGTGACTTTGTTTTCCTAACAGAGTCTTCACGCAGTTCCTCCATAAGGAACTCCTTCAGCATGAAACTTCCTTATTTCATATCCATCACTATTTGTGATGGCCTCAATCATGAGTTAGCTTCAACAGTTTGCCAAATATCCCATAAGGAATAAAAACATGCATCTTGGTCATGTACCCAAATTATGTATCCATACATATTCTGGTTTGGTTAACTTACATCATGCCTGTGCATCACTTGCACATTTAATATCATTCATACCTAACTGATATTAATATCAGGCTTCATATTAGGAAGCTCCACAATGCATTAAACCATGTACTCAAGCATGATTAAACACATATAAGTATTCATCATGCTAGCTTATTGCTTGCACCTTTTCCATGTCATTCACACACATGGACATATCCAACTTCTATATCCTTTTCCCAAGGATCTTCCAATCATCCTTATGATCATGTATACACATTCGTGTATAAGTAGGTGCATCTCTTGCACCTTTTTACCTCATGCATTCACTTGATAGTTTAATTTCATCATTAGTGTCCTTTAGTTTGAGATTTCAATCACTTACAGGACTAATCTCATAGTCATATCTCATATTGATGTTGCCTTCTCTCAAGGCCATAACCAACCAAGGTTACTTTCCTCTTTATGAGACAACGTCTGACAAGAAAACCTCCTTGCCTCAGCGTCCATAGGGTTTTACCCATCTCACTTTTCTCTGGTCCTGAGGAGTTATATACTCCGATTTAATATAAAGCAGTAACTATAACTGTCAGGGATCCTACTTGATCTTATCAGATTCCTTTAATCTCACAAAGGTATTAACCATTACATAATCTACCATCATCATTGCTTGAAGTTCCAACTACCCATGCTTAGAAGCAGTGTTACGAACACCAGGTCATTCTTCCTTCGGGCTTCAACTGCTCGTGACAGAACCCTTCCACCTTCATCTATCCATAGTCAAGTCTTATTATAAATGTTAATTAGCATATCCCTACTCCAGTATGAGTAGTTATCACTTTGACAAAGGGCTAAAGAAATTATTTTGCTAAAACTCAACAAGAATTCCCAAAATCACAGGTTCAATTTGCAGTCCTTCTCCTCAAGGAGTAAATGCAGATAACAATACCTCCTTATGCAACTCGTACATGAGCCCAAGCAGGCCAAGTGTTCTAACCATGCTATGACACCAATTTGTAACACACCCACGATGGGGCATAAAACATTTCGCTTTTCTAAAAGGACAGATTCTCTATTCATGGTTTATATTTTGGAAATTCGGGGAACCAGTCCAACCTCTCAGTCAAGGATCTCCGATTTTGAAGCCAAACGACTCTCTAAGACCCTGATGGTCTCTCTCTATAATTAAACATAGACCCTTTTGACTTACGGGTGTCAGTCTAATGGTACCCATGACCTTCCCTTCGTGCTTGGGGAATATCTGAGTTCGTGCGCTAGCCCCTTTTCTGATAAGCCCCTCCTTGAGGTGACCTTGGGTGATAACCTCATGAAAACAAACAATTGTGGGCGTGACCAAAGGCGGTTTGAAACCAAACAACCTTTTAGCCCGCAATTCTCCTCGAGCCTCCACATGTCCTTTCTTCAAAACCATGCTTTGGATTGCGGCTCACCCTCAACTTTTTAAAGTTCGTGCAACTTTGATCCCCACAATGCTATGGGACTGTCGATCTTGATGGTGCCTCTGATCTGATGGCTCAGATCTATCCCTTTTAAAGATGCGGATCAGATCTGAACTCTTTCAAATCATCAGTTGTGATTTGTTTCAGAATTTCGGACTTCGAAATTCTCAAGTCTCAAACTTTCCTTTCTTTCGTACGTCAATATTTTGGAGTCGATGATTTGTAGGCATTTATCCCTCTACATCAGTGGCTCTACCTTTGCTTCAGGGGTTTGGCCTTTCAACTAGATCAACGGTCCTGCGGCCCTTTTCTCGATCAATGGTCCTACAACCCTTTTCTCGATCAACGATCGATATTTCCTTCAGGTCTTCGGACTTTTGAGATCTCAAATCTCAAACTTCACTTCCCCTCGAAGTAAGTTTATTCTTTCCACGTGTCCACTTGAATCGGATGGTTGAGGCTTGCTTCGAGTCTTTACCTGAAATCTACATATTTATTCCACTTGTCCTCTTGATCTAATGGCTATTAATTACTTTAGAAATTTGTCCGGAATCCACCAATCTATGCCACGTCTCTTCTGGATCAGATGGTCCAGATTCACCTTGGATGATCCGACTCTTGACATTTACTTTGGATGATATGATGATTGAGATTTACTTCAGATGATTGGATGGTTGATATTTACTTCGTCTTTCCAACTCTTCGAACTTTGGGAGTCTCAAATCTCAACTAAAAACTCTTGAACATATTTCTCTGAAGTCCATGATCCATCACCATGCGTCCCTTTGGATCTGGCGATCCAGATTCACAACAGGTCTTCGGGGTTTTGGAATCTCAATTCTCAACTAAAACCCCAATGCGATTCACCCAGAGCTCATGATATATTGATGCGTTTCCTCTCTAAATAAACGACCCTTGTCTCCTTCAGGACTTCAGCCTTCAGAGATCTCAGATCTCAGTTTTCCTCACTCTCTGTTTCTCTTAGAATGATTTTACCTGGAGTCCGTGATCTGATGACATGTGTCCTCCCGCAGATCAACGGTTCTCGGCTGCTTCGGCTGTTCGGGCTTCGACGATTTCAAACTCTTCTCCTTCATGTTCTCCTAGAGTGCTTCCACCCGGAGTTCATGATCTATCCCCACGTGTCTCTCTGGATATAATGGTCTAGAGACCTTCAACTCTTCATCTCTTTGGCGCTTCGACTCTTCCATACTTTGGGAGTTTCAAACTCTTATGCACCCATTTCTCCGAAGTGATTTTACCCGAAATACACGATCTCCTGACACGTATCCCCTTGGTGATCAATGACCAGGATTTAATTTATCTTTATGTCCTCCTCCTTGTCCACAAACCTCTGAAGTTGTGGATATTATGCCACGTATCAACCCTAACATTGGACAGTTCTGATTGACTTCAGAACTTCGGTACTTCACAAGTCCACTCTCCTATACACTTTCAAAGGGTTAGGTATCGTGCACTTTCCTTAGGATCCAACAACTATTGGTCCTCATGCTTAGATCTGATGACCTAGATCTGATATCCTCTTGCACACTCTTCTAATTGTTTGGATGTGGATCCCGGTGGTCTGAATCTTTCATAGTGCTCGATCCAACAGTCATTGTTTCTCCTCCTCCTAAGCTTTTGCTTTCTTCTCTGACTTGGAATAATTCAGATGTTTTGAAGGTCTCAACCTTCAATTTACTTCTTGTGAGCGTTGATCTATGGGTCTCAACTTCATCTTCCCTCCTGAGCTTACAAACTTGAAACAAGTTCACCTTTTGGACCTCATCTGYGCTTCTGAAAGTGCTAGTCTCTTCTGAGCTTGTTCCTTAGGGAATTTTGAATTCCCACATACTCGCATTAATCTGCTTGTGTCGGATCAATGGTACACGACCTTCCTCAATCCAACGKTCCAGATCACCTCATAACTCCGGGTTTCAGAGTTTGATCGCACCAATGCACGATTCTCCCGTCGCGTGAACTCCACACTCATAGATCTGACAGTCAAGGTGGGTCCSAATAGATCCTTGGATCTACAGTCTATATCACATCACGAATTAGGGTTTCTGAGGATCCATCCCTTTCATGATGATTACCAAAATTTGTCAATCTTGAGAAGACTAAAGGAGTCGAGGCATTAACGCATGTGCTCCTTCTTCCAATCTAGCGGTCATGACAGACCTTGGATCCTCTCGAAAGGACTCATCCATTCATCTTCCAAATGAAAGGATATTCCCTTTCGATACTTAAATCTCACTATCTTTCCCGAGCTTCGTCAGTTATGAAGGATTTAAGATCATTGTGCTCTTTATCCTAAACTTAACACTTAGAAGGGTCTTATGCACAACTTTTTCACTCCTTCATCAAGTCTAGAACTTAAGTGGTTCTCGGTCTCTGCTTGCCTTGTAGAGAGACTGTGCATATCTACACTACCTCTCATGAGATTAACAAACTCCATCCTCCAAGGGACTCAGAACGACTAGGAGGGTCGACATGCATACATGAAACTATGCCCACGGTCAATGAACTCGCAGTTCGTGGCTTTGGCTTAAGCCACCACAGGACACAAGCATTTACGAGTATAAAAACACATCCAATTCATACAATTTCCTACTTGCCTAATTACAAAATCAAGAAGACACCAAAGGGGTACAATATAAATCATTAAGAAAACATATCCATCCCTGCAACATTCATAGGATATCCAACTTTAATTCACAGTACCACTTAAATACACAAGATATGTGATTAATTATCTATTACAGGTTGTAGCTAACTAACTGACTGTGGGTTTTTTTCCTTCCAGCCAACCATAGGCTCAGAGGGATTCATTCTTAGCACTTTCTCCACCCCCATTCCAAGACATGATATCACTAGGGAACTCTCACAGTTCTCAAGGATTCTTTCTCTATTTCAGCTTCCTCTCAGGTTCTATTCTCTATAAACTTTCAGAGATTTCTTTCTCTATTATGTCCCTGGGTGAGGTTTATCAGATGATCACTTGGCATCAAGCTCGCGGCCTTTTGTTCCTCATATTTTGGAGAGCTCTGTGCACTCTCCTTACTGATTTTTATCATATATTTTCCCCAGGATGGTTCTCAACCCATCTTGTTCCTTCTGTCAGAAGGAAACTTGGGTCAGCTTGTTCTGTCATACCCAGTGGTACTTCGAGATGACATTATACAGTTATACCATGCTCCCATCCATGGGAGTGGTTGATAATTCAACCATTGGTCCTTTCTTCATTAACTGGTTTCTCTCCTTGGGATCCGAAGGAGATTTATTATCCCCATCAATGGAAATTTGGGGTTATTTGATATAATGAACCCTCTCTTATAGTTTTCACATTATTTCCTCTAGTGATATCATGGTTAGTACTTTCAAGGCTTCACCCCCACAGTCATTTATTGGCAACTCAAACAATAATACATTTACACTGTCCAGATTCCTTAGCATGGTAATCTTATTTTATGATTAATTACAAGATGGAGGAAACAGGGGTGTTACAAGGCCACTTCCTCCTCTTCCTAACTACCTGATTATGATTCTCCTTCCATAGAATGTGGGGCACTTAGAGAAGTGAAGGCCTTTTCCAGAGCTAGATAATGATTTTTCTATCCCTCAATCTTCGAGGGGTGGGAGGCTCCCTAAAAACGGCCTATGTGAGATGTCTATTAGATAAGACTCATCCAGACATCATTTTATTACAAGAAACTCTGGTCCCCGAACAAAAAGCGATAACTTACATGAGTGGCCTTCGACCATCATGGGTTATATGTGTTGTTAACTCTGTAGGGACCTTGGTTGGGCTCTTGGTATCTTGGTACCCTGTTAAATTTGATCTAGTACCTTAACTTTCTATTGGTGGCATACTATTGATAGGTTATTACATTTCCAATAAGAGAAATATTTTAATACTAAAAACTTATGGCTCGTGTGCGGAGAGGAAGACATTATGGAACACGGTCAAGGAAAGTGGCAATTTGTTACATAAAAATCTAATCATAGTTGGAGACATGAATTTCACCGTCTCTCCTAATGAAATTTGGGGTGGATCGACACAGGTTGGGCCACTTTTAGAATATTTAAAAGATTTATTTCAAAACAACCATTTGGTCGATGTTCAACTAGACATTATCATCCCTACTTGGAGGAATGGCCACCAAGGGTCTAGCTCTATTGCAAAGATTTTGGACAGATTCTATGTATTGGAGGAGCTTCTCTCATATGTAGGTATACATCGCTCTTGGGTGGAATACCCCTATGTATCTGATCACACCCATATTCTATTACAACTAAAGATCGGGCCAAAACACTGACCCTATCCTTTCAAGCTCAATACACAGTGGATATCGAATAAAGACTATATCTCCCTAGTAGATGAGATATGGTCAGACACACTATATCTTTCTAAAGGTGGAAAACAACGTAGAATCATCTGGAAACTAAAGGAGCTAAAAAAAATGACCAAGCTATGGATCGGGGAAAATAAAAGGATTAACCTGTTGAGAATGGAACAATTGGAATCTGATATAAATGATATTTTATTGCATCGGGTCAATGGTGAATTAACAGAAGATACAAAAAAGTTATTAATTTTTTTGGAACATGAGCACAACAACATCCTTAGAGAAAAAGAAGAACTATGGAGGTAGTGCAGTATAGCTATATGGATTAATGGAGGAGATCAAAACATGAAGTTCTTTCACCAATACACCATCTTTAGGAGAAATAGAAAACACATTTGGGAAGTTGAAGAATCCTCTGGACACCAACACACAGGCCATGAGAATATAAAAGCTAAGGCTGTGAGGTATTTTAGTAATTTTTTCAAAGCACAGGGACAACATATAACTATGGATCAATGTAGACTTGTTGGGCTCTTTCATCGCATGGTAACAGATACAAAAGAAAACACTTTAGCTCATCCTGTCAACTTAGAAGAGTTAAAGGAAGTGCTACATTCCTTTAAGAAAGATAAGAGTTTGGGTCCCGATGGATGCACTGTGGAGTTTTTCACCGTATTTTTCGATCTTGTGGGGACCGATCTGTTGGATATGGTAGAGGAATCTAAAATTAAAGGGAAGGTAATTAGTGATCTCAACTTTACCTTTATTTCTCTCATTCTGAAGTCAAACAAGTCGATTACCTTCAACGACTACAGGCCCATCTCTGTTTTCAACCTTGTTTACAAATTAATATCTAAAATAATTGCAAATCGTATCAAGCCCATCCTATCCAGCTTCATCTCTACATAATAGATCAAGTTCCTAAAAGGCCAGTAGATACAGGATGCCATTGGCACTTCTCACGAATGTATTCATAGCATCAAGAAGAAGAATTACAAATCTATAATCCTGAAGCTAGAATCACAAAAAGCATATGATTGTGTTGACAGGGATACTTTGAGATTGATGTTGCTACAATCAGGTTTTGATGTTCAATTCTCCAACTGGATAATGAGCTTTGTTTCTTCATCTTCCTTTGCAATTTTAATAAACGGGGAAGCGACAGAATTCTTCAGGAGCGGTTGGGGTTTACATTAGGGTTGTCCTTAATCCCCATTGTTATTTATTTTGGTATTAGAAGAGCTTAGTTTGCTACTAAAAGACAACAAGGCAACTGGGAATATCACATGTATTAGAGTTCCCAGGTTAATAAAGATAATTCACATCTTATTCGTGGATGATATATTAATTATGACAAATGATACATTAAGTGAATGGATAGAAATTGAAGGTATTATCATTTTTTTCTGCAAAGCCTCTAGGTTAAAGGTAAATGTACAAAAATCCAGTGCACTATATGTCAGATTATCTGAATCTGAATTGACTCTATTTTAGAATGTTCTTCCATACAAGTTTTCTTTGCTTTCCACAGGTTTCATATATTTGTGTTTCTTCATGTCAACTAGACCCCATAGAAGCATAGATTAGAACTGGCTATTGTCTAAGTTGGAGAACAAAATTGATCTCTGGTGTAACATGTGGTTGTCCGTGGGTGGACGTTACATTTTAGTTAAGTCGACACTTGAAATTATGTCGGTTTACTGGTTGTCCTTGGCTATCATCCTGTGTTATGTTTTAAACAAGATAAAAAATCTTATGTATAACTTCTTGTGGAGAGGGAACAAGGACTTTTCACATCTACATCTGTGCAGATGGATGTCTTTGGAAAAAACAAAAATTCATGGAGGTTGGGGCTTCCAGAATATATTTATTTTCAGTAAATCTTTAGCTGATAACACTCTATGGAGGGTTCTAATGGGCGTTGGCATCTGGCATGACATAATTAAAGACAAGTAACTCTCATCCTACACTATCATTAATTGGATTAGATCTCCATCCTTCTCCTCGACATCAGTTTCCAAGATCTGGGGTGGTTTATTAAAATCAATACACTTGATTACTCATTGGCTTAGTTGGCTTTCGAGGTAGAGCCATCTTGTGCTGGTCAACATTGATAAGATTAAGGGACTGGAGGACAACTCATACCTCTCGCTAGAACTGATTATAGTCTTAAAACAAAAGAATATCATCGTGCTCTCTCATGCTTGGAAAAATGAGGAACGATCTGGGCACTCGCCCAGTTGGTACAGTTATACAGACCTGGGCCTCTCTGGCCCACTAGCGATGGAATGGGATCACTACATTAAGGCACTTATTAGCTCTGGTGTCTCCATTATGGATGACAACGACAAATTGATGTGGATGGGAGGTGATCACTCCGGTAATCTAACTGCAAATAATGTATATCTGGCTTATCTTACCACTCAGGACAACAGTGTCATAAAAGGATGGAGACGTGGCTTATGGAAGTGGTCTATTCAACTAAAAATAAAAATACTTACCTGGCTAGCAATGTAGGGGAAGATTCACACATGGGAGACTCTACAGAGGAAAGGATGGGAAGGTCACAGTCATTCCTCTCTTTTCAGTTGTTCTTCTGAAGACACAAACCACCTCTTTATCTTGTGCAGCTTCATCATTTCTACTTGGAAGATATTAAAAACACTCCTACACCTTAAGGATATTTGGAATGGCTCAACACGGTTGGATTGTTTTAATCTATGGACAATAGATAAATCAAATATCTCATTCCTTCCAGCTCTCACCTGTTGGTTTTTATGGTTGGAGAGAAACTCTGCATTATTCAAGGATACTCCTCCCTCAGTCAATCGGGTAACCATTAAAATTTTGGGCTCTCTCCATTGGAAGCAGAGCATTCAAAAGCCACTACAAACCCATCCTTGTGACTTTACACACCAAGAAGGATTCACCATAACATGTTTTGATGGGGCAACGAACGCAAATGAGAATCTTTTTGGCACAGGGGGGTATCTAAAAACACATGGTTCTTATGTTACCAGATGGATAATGAATTGTGGTCAAGGTACAAACACAAAAGCTGAGATTTTGGTTGTCCGGGCCTCACTGACTGTAGCACTACACCTTTCATGTACTAAAATGCAAATCATTGGCAATTCAAAGGTGGTCATAGACTGGCTAAATCAAAGAGGAAGATTACAAGCATGCGCCATAGAGGGATGGAAGGGAAAAGTACAGGGCCTAATAAAAACATTTCAGGATATAAGCTTCCATCATATCTATAGGGCACACAACAAAGAGGCTGACATATTATCAAAGAAGTCTTTTATGGAACTTGAAGGCATGATCACCTTTTTCAGTTGGGAAAATGGCATGGAAGGCCATAGAGAACACATCACTCTTTCCTAGTCTTGCCTTTTGATAGTGTTTGGAATTTTTATTTCTACCTTGTCATGTTAGAGCAGTGATCATGTGATTGTATACTTTTGCCTTCTCATGTTTTTTGTAACGACACAGTAACTATAGCCCTACTTGGATAGTTTTTGTGACCCTCGAAATGTAATAGTTATATTTGAAATATAATGGAGAAATTTTCTTTTCGGAAAAAAGAGTATGAATAATTCCGTGATTATCTAGATAAAAAGGTAAATGATAATCATTTTGCTAAAATACTAGAGTTTATGATATTTTTTCAAATTCAAAAATATATATCTAAAAGAAATTTCATACTCATGAATGGCGTTACACATACATGAGACATTTAGATCCAATTACTCCCAATAATGTTCCTTCTATCTCTAAAAGGGAAGATTGGAGCTAGCAAGAAATATGTCAACATAGAAACATTCTCATCGAGAAGGGATGAATTCATGATGAAAACATAAAATATAGGTGACCTAATTCATAAGGCATCTAGGAATTATGCATACTCTTTTCGTATCACATCAAAGGGTATCTCAAAATTTAAATTTAAATAAAGATATAATAATAATAATAATAATAATAATAATAATAATGTTATTTTAATGTTAATATCACAGTTTATGCGAATTTCAAATTAACGTATTCCTTTTACCTTTAAAAAAAAAGATTGAAGCTAATAAAGAATATGTCAACATGAAAACATTTCTATCATGAAAAGATGAGTTCATAATGAGAACATAGTATATAGGTAACCTAATACATAAGTTATCTAATTTTTATTTTTTTTTCTTATCCAATCAAAAATATATCAAAATTTAAATATAAATAATAATAATAATAATAATATAATTTTAATTTTAATATTACAATTTATCTAAACTTCAAATTTATATATAATAAATCTTATTATACCTAAGTTTTATAATATCATTTTAGATTTAACTAAGACCCGACCAATATAACTCTATTAAAATCTCATTATATATTCTTATAATACGAAATCTCTTATTATATATTCTTATAATACGAAATCTCATATTATATAATTCTTATTATTATATAATATCGAAATCTCATATTATATAAGTCTTATAATATGATTGAATATTTAACTAAGACCCCGACCAATATAACTTTATTGAAAGCTCTTCACATCTTGTTGATGTTTGAATATTTGTCTAAAGTTTTATAACTAACCCCTCTTCCATTTACAATTGGAGATATTGAACTCCTTTCCTTCCCTCTTAACATGATCAATTTACACCTCAAAATTTTAAATCTTTTTAGGAATATGATATCGGATTAGAATAATAATAATTAGAATGAAATTAAATTATAAATTATAAATATTTATTTATTTTTTATAAATAAGATTTATTTGATATAGTGTGTTTTTTTTCATTAATTTTAATAAGAATGGGTAGATTTAATATTATAAAAAAGAGTGCAATCAAAGCTCACAAATTTTACATTACAAAGGAGTTAGATAAACTAAGTGCAAAAATATAGGACTAAGAGAAGCTACATAATCTAAATATTTTGAGAATAGCCAAACATCTTTAGAATAGGAGGGAATACAATGTCACATAGTAAAAATCTTGTGGAAGATGTTGAGAATAAAAAGACATAGACATTGCATTAGTTATAAAACTTGGGAAGGGTCTTGTGATCTTAAGCTTCCGTCGTGGGATCGTTTGCTGGCATGTTCAAATCTAGGAGAGGCGAGGAGAAAAGTGTGAGACGAAGAGGGACGTGTCATGATGATGACATCATTCATTAGAGGATTGAAATATGATGAGACACCCCATTAATTGATATCACCGCTTTTTCCAAAGTTGTAGCTAGATTTGCTTGATGGTTCATAGGCTCATTATTTTCACAAAAGATGTGGAAAAGAGAGGCCCGGGGAATTGATTTTAACATGATCTTGGTGCTCCGAGAAAATAGCGTCTAGTTGATTATCCTTTAAGGAAGTTCCATGAATAAAATGTGTGATGGTGGATTTGGAATCACCAAGAATGTTTAGTTGTTGGAACTGATGATTCATAGCCACCTGAAACCCTTTCATCAATGCATAGGCTTTTGCTTGATTATTGGAGACAAAGTCTAGACTCCAAAATGCATAAGCTTTTGCTTGATTATTGGAGGCAAAGCCTAAACTCCAAGTGAAGCTAATCTCAATTTTCCCTATTGCACCAAATATCATCCCTCTCACTCCTACCACCCTAATATTTTATCAAAATTTCCATTGTGTTATCATTCTTTCATATTATATATCATGATAATAACTCTAAATGTGGTTTGAAACATCAATATAGAATAATAAAATACCACTAATCTTAAAACATATTTCTCAAACATCTTTAAAAGTAAAAGCTGAAAATATTAAATATACTATTTTTAACATATTTCATAATGAATCATCGCCCAAAATAACCAACAATAATACCTTATAGAAAGATAAAATTTATTTTTATTTTTAAATAACTAAGAATAATACCTTAGAAAACAATAAAATTTATATTTATTTTTTAATAAATGCTCAAAATTTAAGTTTAAGTGTGACCATTATTATGAACAAACAAAGGGTGTCATACATTTTGATAATCCAAGTTATCTCAAACGGAATGGTTTCTTAATCTTTTCATTATTTTTCAAAATGACACATCTACTCAAAATTCACCAAAATTCACCAAGCATTTTGAATTTTAGTGAGAATGATTGCTAGAATCATATGCTTTGACTAAATTATGTTGCAATCTAACGATGTGTTAGTCAAATTTTAGATATTTTGTCATAATAATCATTTCCATGAATAACATTATTTAACTCCACCTTTGCTTATACCATATTGCTTGTTTTATTTGTTGAATAAAAAATTCAATATTCAATGTGAAAACACAAAATTAATCATTTTCTTATTTTACATGAAAATAATATTGAGTCAAAGACTTTCTATACTCAATATTCCAAAGATAGGTTTTATCCATGAATTTGGATAGCCCCTTCACCAATTGTTTAATGGCCTTAAAATACATTCCTATTATTAATTGAATTTTTTTTAATAAGTGATGTATTCTTATTTATACTTAGTCTTAATAAAATGTTTAAATTTAAATAATTTAAATATGTTATTTTTTATGTCAAGTTATAACCTAAAGTTAATTAGGATAGTTAGCTATAGTCATGTTAAATTTAACTTTCATCGTTTAAAAACTAAATAGTGTATGATGTTTATTTAGAATAAAAAGATGAATTTGGAAAAATTTAATTAAAATTTTAAATTTTTTTTAATAAAAAATAGACGTTAAAATGATATTTATATATTTGAATTTTATATAATAAAAAATAAATTTAAATAAAAATTAATTAAAATTAATTAATTAATTTGAAAGTTAATTGAGATAATTTATTTATATTTATTATAAAAAGTGGATTTCAAAAATTCAAATCTTATTCTTTACTTTTATTTTTAAATTAAGTTAACACATTTTAAACTCATAAAAAAATATGGAATATATCAATCAATAATATATCCATATTTTCCTATTAACCGAATTACATATTTTGCGATCAATCCATAGCGTAGAGAGAAAAGGTACGTATTTGACAGCACATTTAAGGAGCTATGATGACCATGTTTTTATGAAAACTTACCATAAACTTTTTATCAGATGGGATGATGGAAGTATGGTTATGGAAGCCGAGTTAAAGGTTTCTGAAAATATATTTATTTATGAACGACAATTTTTTTAATAAATTATTCTTAGTGTTATCTCTTTACTATTTGTACCATAAATAAAATATTTATGGTGTAAGTAATTTTTTTTTTTTTTTTTTATATAGGATGGTAGATTAATGGATCTCAATGAACTTTAATCATTATGATACTCTGATGTTGGATAATTTTATAATTAAATATTATTATTTAAAAAGATTAAATTATATTAATTTTGAATTTTAATTATGTAATTTTTAAAATATATTGGAAAATATTTCATTATTAAAAAATTAAATTATAATTTTTAAATAATAAAAAAATTAAAAATAAAAATAAATAAATTATAGGATTAAGAGAAGTGATTAAAAATAAAATAAAATAATAATTAAACAAATTATTATTATAAAAAATTAATCAAATAAAAATTTATTATTAAATTGGAAAATTAATTTAATTAAATTAAAAATAAAAATAAATTTTATCTATAAAATAATTAAGAAGATGATGATGATGATGATGATGATGATGATAATGATGATGATGATGATGATGATGATCATCATCATCATCATCATCATCATCATCATCATCATCATCATCATCATCAAGTAAGACCAAATTGGTTTATTAAGAGGGTAAGGGATTACTTGTAATTCTTTAGAATTTCATTTCTATGCTAGAAAAGCATTAAGATAAGTTTTCCAAGATCACCATAGTTTTATTGAGTTAAAAGGTTAGGAAGGTTGGTAGGGTGACAAATATTTTGAAAGTGAGATCTAATCTTGGACAATCTAAGAGAAAGTGTATTTTATCTTCAACTTTCTTAGTGTCACAAAGGTAACACACTCTTTTGTCCCATGGTGTTTTAGGAATGGACCAACGCTCAATTTCACTATGGAGCTCATGAGAACTTGTTCTTATCTTAGAAATGTTTTTTTTTTCTTTTTTTTTTCTTTACACTTGTCAAAATAGAGAGATAATTTTTATCTTCTAGATTAAGGTTGTGTTGGCAGCCAATTCACATTTTTTCACTGTCTTATAAGCTGCCTACACCAATGTTTTGCAAACATTATTTTTTCATCACAATTCTCAAATAAACGACACTTTTATTCTTTGCGATATTTGCACACTTACCTTCGTTTTTGTTTTCACGACTGTAAGCGTGAAAACTTGGTCTTTCGAAGTCGCATTAAAATCATTATTGAATTGTCGTTATCCCTCTTGTCGATATGCCTATTGCGCTTACATTTTACTTATCATTGTACAGTTGGCAAGACCTTTTGATCTGTACTCATTTGACATTCTTTGATTGATTATGTGATTTCGTTTCATGAGTAATTGAGGTTGTGATGCATTGGTAATTCGATTTATATGTTCTTTGATTTGATCTACTTGACCATTGGTTTCATAAAAATACATAGGTGTTATGGTTAAACCCTTGATATATATCATTTAATATGACACCTAGTTCATGTTATCAAAACGCATTGGCGCATTGGTCCAACACTTGGTATTGGTTTCGATTTGTATGTTTGGTTTTAAAACTATGGCATAACGTTTGATTCTGTGCATGGTTTATCCACTTACCAAAGGATTTGATTGATTGAAGTGGCATAGTTATAACACATGTGCGTTGTGATTTGAACAGTTGAAAGCGTCGGCGGTTGTACCTTGGTAATGACTATTCTGCATGGCCAACAAATAGCTCCACCACCTTCACACGATGTCATTAATGTTTCTCCTATCCCTGTTTCACCTCTGCTAGCTTCGGTAATCCTTCGAGATTTCTGCTCCTGTGTGTGCTACGTTCAAACCCTGGCTCATTTACATCGCTTACCGTGAACCCTGTCTATGGCACCAGTGGTGCGAATTGAGCCAAACGGTAGCCAAGCCTTGCTACTTTTCGATAATGCCCGGAAAGACTTAGAGGATAGTGGTTGGCTCACCTTTGTACAGCGGTTTGATGGTTTTAATCTATTTGTTGCATAGCAGTTCGCCCTTACTTTTGATGGGTGTAGGGACAAGGTAGGTGACATTCAGCTTGAAATCAGTGAGGAGTTCATCAGCTCTACCACCGGGTTAGCAGCCACGGGCCAGCGATGGTTCAAAAACTCTAAAGTTGAGGAGGTTCCATGGCCACTACTGTTCGTCTCACGAAAGGTTACATCCTGCGACAGAGGTATGCCGATTTCCACGCTTAAACCAAGATGGCATGATCTTTTGATGGTGGTTAAACAATTCGTGACTTGTGAGGGTCATTACGGATTGGTTTTCCTTTATCACCTTCGATTGTTAATGAATTTTATGGGGTATCCATTGAATATGCCTTTTTATTTTCCAGCGAAGTCTTTATAAAATGGCTAAGAGGTTTAAAAGAGAAAAGGCTGATAGTAGCTTGTTCCACCACGGCCTAATCAGACTCATCGTTGTTCATCACTTAAATCTTCACGGTGATAGTTGGTGAGCTTTTATCTCTCGAAATGGTTTTGATGATACAGAGCCTATCCAAATTGACAAGCCTGTGGTTAATGAAACTAAGGTCGAGCCACCCGTGCCTTTCCATGTCCTACTTCCCTCTCCTAAACCCTCGGTCGACCCTGATATCGACCTACCCGACGTTATAACTGAGAAGGTTGAGGCTATAAAAAATCCTGTGAGCAAAAAGGTTAAAGGTAACCCTACTGTCGACATCAAAGGTAAAAATAATGCTCGACTCATATCGAGACTGGCTAGGAATAAGCCTAAACCTAGTGCTGAGCAGAAACCCATAGTCCTCAGTGAAGACTCGGACTCTGACATCGAACTCTTCCTAGCTAGTGAGTACCCTTACTCCCAAGGCTTGTGCTCCGAGCCACCCTATGACTTTGTTTTTAATCTACCCCCTTGCCTAAGGAACAATCCTAGCTACCCTGGGATCAAGCCACCTAACGAAACCCTCAGCAATGTAACCAAACCCTCACCTGCATTTTCGAAGCCCCAGTAGTCATCATGACCCTAGTGTAATGTGTGGTTGGAACAATACTATACAAACGTTCCCTTACTTCAATCGAAAATCAAATCGTTGGAAAACCAAGTTGCAGTATTGACAAGTCAAAGGGACAAGCTTCGAGCTGGTGACAAGAAACAGAGAACCGCTGGTTCCATCATATTTAGGAATGTTGAATCGGCTACAGCCGTCTTCAATTCCAAAATGTCATGATCAAGCTGTCTGCTCGTCATCCAGGTATGAATTTAGGTATCAATTTCGTTCTTTGAATTGCTCGGATTAATATAATGATGTGAGTTTGGTTTTCAAATAGCTCTATCCATCATTCGAAATGGCTCTGTCATAATGTTGTTCATCATGTACATTGTTTTCGCTTTGCTAAAATTAAATCAAGTTTTGATTTGATACACGATTTGCCCGTGCCCAGTTTAGCAATTGATTGGTTTTTATTGGATTTGATTCGTTTGTCTGTTGAGTTAACGAAATCAGTGGTGTTTTCTTTCGCTTGGATTTGGTTTGTATCTAATCTGAATAAGAGGTTTTCATGCTAAAATTAGAGCATGACCATGTTTTGATTTGGTATGATTTCGTTGTGGTCAGATCACATCGACCCTGATTTCGTTCTGGTGATTTGATTGTTAAAACGGTTTCATAGTAATTGAATTGGCTTGATAAATATGATGTAACCTATTAAAAAAACGACTCTGTTCTATCAACATTTTCATTTGGATTTGGATTATATCTGACCTGTGCTAAAGATCTGCGCCTGAATCATGGAATTGTTTTGATTCACAACGATTATGTCAAACTTAAACTGTTCAATTCGCTCTTGTTTTGATTGGATCGCTGCGTTAGCACGATTGTTTTTATGAGTTGGATTCGTATAAAAAATAGACTTGATGTTGCTCTGTTTGACTTTAATTTTCAAAACGACTTTGTTTACTCAGATCGATATATGTTATCTATGTTGAATTCGTACGAGAAAATTCGGTTAATAGTTCGTTTTGAAATGAATGCGACTAATAATTTTGTTGAATGTTAATCGAATTCATCTGCCCCAATTAGCAATTGGACAACTCTTACACACCCTGTTATCAACTGATTGATCCTGTTATGATTTCATTTGAGTTAATTTACGCACCAGTTTTGATTTGATTCGCTAATGACATGGATCGTTGGTTTATGTTAATACAATTATATCAATTTGAAAATGATCTTGCTGTTTTCATATGGATTCGATCGTGTTTCCTGTTGATGAGACAACATAAACGATTGCCTATGATTTGTTTAACTGTATCGATTTCAATTTGATATGAAACGATTTCATTACTGTTCGATACGATTTTGTATACCTGAATTGGTAACGAATTAAACAGAGTATAGGTATCTAGTTTATCGTTTGATTTAGTTTGTTCAATCTGCATACAAGTGTCGATTTGAATGAGGATTTTAATCAAATTTTGATAGTTTGAATGTATTTTCAAAGATTTGAATTGATTTTAATGCTGATTCTGTGTCTGATTTAGACCAGCTACAGAATCACAAGATTCTGTAGCTAGTCTATAGAATTAGATTTTTATCATTTTCATTAACAAAATATCCGCCTAACTTGTCCATTTTTTACCCCTTCCAAGTACATCCGAATTGCATTGGGCATGCTGGACAGTCTAGAAGATATTTGTGTGATACAGCTTTATTTTAGGTTCTTAGTTTTAGAGATAGAAACTTGGGATATTTTCCCAGATTTTCTGTAAATAGTTTTGATAACTTCCATAGGGATGTTTTACCCTGTGGAAGGTCTTTAAATACTTATTATTTTTGGTAATAAAGGGCATCCTCACTTGTGGGAGAACGAGGCTATGGATTTCTAATACAAACTGAGACGAGAGTTGATGTTATTGCAAAAACTTTCGCTTTCAATATATCAATCTTTTGTTTCATGTTTTATGCGTGTCAGTTTGCAGTCGATTATAGACTACTTTAGCTATCATAATCTATTGCATGATGATATGATTTGATTAATGTGCTATCCATATCTGATCTCTTTCATTAATTTTTAATGTACAACAATTAATTTGTTTCAGTTAATGAATCACAGATTTCTCTTCTTCGTTAATTGAATCATTTCGTATAGATCTTTGCATACAAGTTTATCTAACTGTGAAAATTTATAAATCATAAGATTGTTGTAAATTTTTATGTCTTTTTTGTTCTGTAATCATATTTGAAGAGCACTGCATCTTATCGTTTACGAGAAGCTTCTGGATAATTCGGTGCGGGTTTCCTCCCTCCGATCAGCTAAGACAATCATTACATGCAGGACAAACCTGGAGCTTTTCTTCAGGTCAGTTTGTTAGTTAATTTGTTAGTATAATTTAAGTAGTTTAGTTAGATAAATATATTAGTTTAGGTTTGTAGTTAGAGTTAGTATTTTAGTTGTTTAGTTTAGTTAGTTTTTGTTTTATTTCTTTTCATAAAATTATAAAATAAAATAAAACAATACCTCTCACTATCTTAGGACAGAATGCAAATGAGTTTTTTAGGTTTCATTCAAATCTGTGAATTGTAGATATTGTACATTTTGTGAATAAGATTTATTTATGTTAGTAGTTAGATTTTTAATTTCTTTAGAGTTAGCATAGTATTAGATAGTAGATTAGAATAATTAGATTAGTTTATTGGTTGTTTTAAATAGTTAATTAGATTAGTATATTAGTTTGTTTTAATAGTTGTTTTTAGTTAGATTAGTTAATTTAGAGGAGTTTTCTTTTTGTTTTCTTAGGACTTAGATCGGCTAACGGAGCCGCTAAACTCGTCAGGGTGGTTCATTCCAAACGGCTTGGGTTATTAGACAACCCCGGACCAGTTCCACTCTCCCAGTTGATGGATGGTCAATTTCGCCCGTCAACAAATGGCGCTAGAAGGAGGGCCTGAAATTAATTAATGGCACGAGGCAGTCGCAAGACTCCTCCACCACCTAATTGCTCACCTATAGTGACTAGAAGCCATTCAAATGATAATATTCCCCTTCAAACAGCAGCCACATCAACCGATGATCCACGGGTCACAGTTGAGCCAGTAACCCCTAATCCTATAGGTGGTGATATACAAGAGATTGTGCGTCAATCTCTTATAAGAACTCATAGTGCCTTAGCCCGTTTGAGGCAACCAAACCGTCCGTTGGATGAACCTTTGGATTTCTATGATATCAAAGAACAATTAGGAGGCACTAACCTCACTGTGAATCCTACAGATCCAATCCTAAATCCTGCTGCAAGAGGATATGGGATACCTCCTTCACCGCCTCCATCATCTCCTTCCTCTTCGGAAGGAGATTCCTCTAACGAAGGCAGTTCCCCTTCTCAGCCTTCCACACCCACTACACCAATGGCAAATCAGAACAACCCTGCTAGACCTTGGCTTGATCAGGATGTCGTAGCTGTACCTGGAGCTCAACATCCTTTACCTAAACACCCAGAGAAATGACTTCCCAAGTTTGATCCTGACTCAAAACAGATCGCTGAAAATCACATTAAAATTTTTATGTTAGCAATAATACTCCGCAATGTCGAACACGAAGACATTGTCTGTAGGTTGTTCCCCTATACTTTTGAGGGCAATGCATACACATGGTACTTTGCCCAGCAACCCCATACCATCGTGTCTTGGAAAAAGTTTGAGTCATGCTTTTTGGAAAAGTTCGGAGACGGTAAGCCTCCAGAAGTCCTAGTCATGGACCTTTCTAGCTTAAGAATGAACCCAAAATAAAAAGTTAAAGACTTTAATCAAAGATTCTTAACACTTAAAAACCAAATCCCTATGGATTCCATGCCCGCTGAGAATCTTATAATAGCATACTACACTAAAGCTTTGCATCAAAGTATAGCTATTTGGGTTAAACAATCCAAGAAAGCCACGTTGTTAGAAGCCTTCGAGGAGGCCAGCCAGATTGAAAAAGACATACTTAGTCTTAAAGACTCCACTAGCAACGAAACAGAGACTAGTTCTTCTTCCAAAAAGAAAATCGAAATCCTCCCTAGACCTACTCAAAGTAAAACATAACCTGAAAGCTCGGATTTAGAAAAATTAACTAAAGTTGTTCAAAAACTGTCAAATCAAGTTATAGACTTAAAAAGGACGACCGAAGAAGCTTCCTCGAGCAAAGGACCTTACAAACCCCTGTTCCAGAAGCCTTTTCCTACCAACCGACCTAATCCAACCACCGAAGGCCTTAATCTAGAAAGTCTGAAATGCGCTCTCCAAACAATTCTAGAAGCCCAAGATAACTTGATGGCTCCTGAGATTCCTAAGGAGGTAGTTGAACAAGAGACAGTTCAAGAAGAAGAGTCTTCTCCAAACATTTTTGGACACTTCTTAGATAGCATCTTTCAAGCTAACTTAGAGAAAGTACATCCCTATAATACCAGGAGCAAGACAACAAACAAACCTTCTTCCGAGAACACTACAACTTTGCCTCCAAAGCAGTCTAAACCAGCTGAAACTAAACAGAGTAATGTGAACCCCAAATTAGATTATGATTTAGTTGAAGATCTTAAAAAGTTGAGAGCTAACATTTTTGTTTATGAGTTATTGAAATTTCCATTTCTGCGACAAAAAATGTTACAGAATATTTCAGAGAATGGCAAAAATGGTAATTCAAGTGGTAACAAGGTTGTGCAGAACAAAGTTTCCCAGAAGAATTCCACTAAAAACAATATTGATCCTCAAGATAAAGGAATCCTTCCTGTAAGTAATGTAAATAATGTAAATAATGTATATAAAGTAGCTTTAGAAACTGCGAGTAAAAAGCCTCAAGCTACCACTCTTATTACTCGCAAAAATGTACCTCCATTCTCGTTAACTTTAGAAATCTTTAATAGAAACGTGCACAATTGTATGGTAGACTCAGGAGCGTCATCCAATTTGATGCCATGGTCTGTTTGCCAGAAGATTAACGCTGAAGTTGAACCCTCCACCTTAAAAATCATACAACTTGATCGGACCAATGTTAAAGTTATAGGCAAACTAAAAAATGTGATTATAAGATTATAGTCTAACCCCAAGGTTCATCAAGTCATTGATATAATTTTTGTGGATATTCCAGAAGTGTATGGTCTATTTTTAAGAAGGGACTGGTCGGAGCAGCTACACGGTTATTTCGCGACAAATTGGTCTCACCTATGGCTTCTAGACAACGGCAAGCCTAACAAAATCAAGGTAAATTGTGAACGCTACCTTAAGTTCACGGTCACAGATTTGAATGATCCCAACGAACCATTTACAACTTCTGTTGATTCACCTGAAGTACAAGGGATGGACACCTTTTTCGGCAACTTCATGGTTGAGGCTTCAGCTATCACCAATCCAGAACAGCAGTCCAAGATTGTAGCATATATGCAACCAACAAATTCCACGCAACGGTCCCATGTGCCCGATGGAAATCAAACTTGGTATCTTTATTTTGATGAGTCAAAGTCCAAAGAAGGAGTTGGAGCAGGCTGCGTTATTATCAATTCGGCAGGTAACAAACGTTGATTGCATGTAGGTTAGAATTTGACTGTACTAACAACACTGAAGAATATGAGGCTTTACTGCAAGGTCTCAGAAAAGCTTTGGATATGAACATTCAAAGTTTGACCGTCTTTGGCGACTCCGAAATAGTGGTTAGACAGGTAAGAGATTCTATCCACTGTCTATCTCCGCATCTCAAAAGATACCAATCCGAGGTATGGAATTTAATGAATAAATTTTCTGCTTTCAATATAAATTCTATTCCTAGATTAAATAACCCTGAAGAAGATTTATTAGCTAACGTAGCTTCTAAACTTCTTCCTACAGAAGGCTTGTCCCCAGACGCATTCTTCGTCGAGCTGTTGTTTCGGCCATCCGTTCCTGACAACATCACGAACTGGAGAGTCTTTGACGATGATTAGTAGATTATTAACTTTCTGCACATGGAAGAAACTTTTCAAGGCATGGTGATAGACGAACACACACATGACGACAATTTGCGCGATTTCACGGTAATACCAGATCTGAGAACTCCTAAATCTTCGTCGGATATGGTAAACTCGATCCCTAAATCTGTAGTTAGATTAGAGAAATTTTATGATCTTCAAGATAAATTCAAAAAATTGGTCAACTGTAAAACCAATAGTTCCTCGTTATCTTATGAAAAAGTAAAATTAGGAACTAAGGACAATCCACAGTGCATTAATCTAGGGGTAGAATGTTCTGAACAAGAAAAAGTTGCATTTATTAAATTGTTCAAAGATTTTAAAGATGTCTTTGCATGGACGTATGATGACCTTAAAACTTTCGACCCTAACATCATATAGCATGTCATTCCTATGAAGCCCCAAACCTTACCCTTTCAACAAAAATTGAGAAAAATGCACCCTAAGCTTGAACCGACCATTCAAAAAGAATTGAATAAGCTCCTAAATGCTAAGATAATTTTTCTTGTTAGGCACACTCAATGGGTTTCTAACCTTGTCCCAGTCCGGAAGAAAAGTGGCGAAATCCGACTCTGTGTCGATTTCCGAAACCTTAATAGAGCGTCTGATAAAGGCAACTATCCTATCCCACCCATGGTATAGATCCTTCAACAGGTATCTGGTTCTAAGAGGCTATCCTTACTAGATGGTTTCTCGGGGTACAACCAAGTCCTGATGTCTCCACCAGACCAACTTAAAACTACCTTCCGTACCCCGTGGGGCACTGACGCTTATTGAAAAATGCCCTTTGGATTGATTAATGCCGGTGCCACTTTTCAGAGAGCAATGGAAATTTCTTTCCGAGGCTTAATCAATCAATCCGTCATAGTTTACTTAGATGATGTGACTATATTTTCTAAAAACAAAAACGATCATCTAGCTCATTTACGAGCCGTTCTACAGCGATGTCGTAAATACGACATCTCCTTGAATCCAAAAAAATCCATCTTTGCAGTAGAATAGGGTAAACTCTTGGGATTTATTGTGTCAAGCGAAGGGATGATTATCAACCCCGAAAGGACTCAAGTCATCGTGAAACTTCCCCCTCCTACATCCAAAAAATCTATGCAGTCTTTCTTAGGCCAGATTAACTTTGTGAGAAGATTTGTCCCCAGCTTCTCTGAAATGGTCAGACCCTTGCAGAACCTAATTAAGAAAGACACCCAATATCACTGCGGATCCCTAGAAAATCAATCTTTTAATGCAATAAAGAAGGCCATAATAGACGCTCTGTCTCTCATGAGCCCCGATTTTTCTCAAGACTTTACACTCTACACTTTTGCTTCTGACCATTCCTATGCCGCCGTCTTAACCCAAAAGAATGTCGAGAATAATGAAGTACCCATTGCCTTTATGAGATCTGCTTTCAAAGGCGCTGAACTTAATTACCCAGTGGTAGATCAACAAGCCTATGCTGTTTTCAAAGCAGTCAAGAAATTCCGGTCCTATATTTTGAAGTTGAGGACGAAAGTCATTGTCCCCTATCAAGCCGTGAGGAACCTGTTAGTGCAGAAGGAACTAGGTGAAAAGAGAGCTAACTGGGTCACCTCCTTGCAGGAGTACAACTTAGAAATCACCCCAGCTCAGATAGTGAGAGGCCAGGGGTTATGCAAGTTAGTTGTTGATTCAGCAACAGGACAACAAGAAGAAAGCGATAAGTCAAACCTAGGACAACATGATCAAAATCTAATCTGTTGCGCACAAAACCCTGTCATTCCTTGGCATGACGATATAAGATTCTGTCTTGAACATTGGTCATCCCCTCGTCACCTGGATCCCGCTAAGAGAATAGTGTTGAGATTAAAGTCTGCCTCCTTTCATCTGGTTAATGGTATCCTATTTAGTCAGAGTTTTGACGGCGTACTAATGCGCTGTCTTGAAAAAGATGAAGCAGAAAAGGTCTTGCTAGAGTTGCATGCAGGAGAAGCTGGTGGTCATTTTGGTGGTGACACCACTGCCCATAAAGTTTTAAGAGCTGGTTATTACTGGCCCACGCTTTTTAGAGACGCCCATTCCTTGTGTCGTAAATGTATCATTTGTCAGAAAGCATCAGGGCGGTTACAAAAACCAGCCTTTCGTTTGCAACCCGTTTAAGTAGATTCTCCTTTTCAGCAGTGGGGCCTTGATATCATAGGTCCGATCAACCCCCCATCTTCACAATAGCACAAGTTTATTGTGACAGCCACAGATTACTTTACCCAATGGTCTGAAGCTGGTGCGTTAAGAACCGTCAACACCAGTCAGGTAATTGCCTTTCTAAACTCGAATATTATCACTTGTTTTGGTATCCATGACTGTTTAGTATTCGATAATGCTTCCTACTCCTCCTCTCTTGAGATGAGCGATTTCTCTTTGGAAAAAGGAATTAAATTGAAGTATTCTGCTAGCTATTACCCTCAGGGCAATGGATTGGTAGAATCAACAAACAAAAACTTGATTAAAATCATCAAGAGAACGGTGGTTGAAAATCACAAGAATTGGCACAATGCACTGTTAAATGCGCTATGGGTTGATAGGGTAACACCAAAAGCTGTTGTAGGTAACTCCCCCTTTTTTCTCGTTTATGGCAGAGAAGCAATTCTGCCAGCTCACATTCTTCTTCCTTCACTACAGTTGTCGTAGAAAGTCCAAGAAGAAGATTGTCCCCCTTTGGAAAACCGAATTAACGCTTTGATGAAGCTAGAAGAAGTAAGATCCCAAGTTAAACGTAAGTTAGATCAGCATCAACTATTGGTTAAAAGCTAGTTTGATTCTAACTCTGCTTCTGATAGGAATTTTGAAGTAGGTGACCTCGTCTTGAAATGGGACAAACCGCATGAGGGAAAGGGAGAACACACTAAATTTCAAAACTTATGTCTTGGACCATTTTTTAATTGCTGAAAAGTTGGGTCCCAGTTCTTTTCGATTGCAAAATCTTGAGGGGCAGCCTGACACCTACCTGGTGAATGGCCAAGCCTTGAAAAGATACTTTGTTTGATGACAACCCTTGTATATTATGTACATATTTTTCTTTTGTTTTCTTTTTCGTTTTCTTTTTGTTTTTGATTTCCCCTTTGATTTTATCAGCTTGTGTTTTTTGAAATACACATACCTGTATACCGAGCTATTCAGACAAAGAGAACAGAAAATTCCTTCGCTGAAATTACTGCTAAGAAAATTGTATAAACATCAATGGTATATTTCTGAAATTTATATCTGTGTTGGCAAAAAGTCTGTTGTTTGAAAGAAGATGACTGATTTCGATCTCTGAGTAAAGCTTGTCATGATCATCTATTATCTTTTTACGCTGTCCCTATTCCTTAAGGGAATGACTCAGAAGATGTCTCCCTGCCTTAGGAAGTTGTTTTTGTAAATAAAACATTTATGGATCTTAATAAAGGACAGTGCTAAAAAATTTCTGATGAGGTCTAAAAAAATATGTTAAAATATCATGATTTTCAGCGTCACCCCGCTCAACTATATATATTTGAAGAAAAACAAAATAAAATAAATTATTAATAGAGCTGTGGGAAGTGCTTGTAAACCCACCGGGATACTGAACAGGTCTGCTGGCAGCAGGTAAATGCATGCATGACGCCAAGACAAATTCGTCAGGGTACTGAACAGGCCCGCTGGCAGCGAAGCAATGTCGGGTATATGAAAATTTGCAAATAAGAAACCTCTTTAATGTCCTTTATTTTGATCTAGAACTTCTTGGCATGATACAAATGTTAGAGTGGGTTAAATGGCAACCCTGTCGAGGCTATGGAAGCCTGCTGGCAGTAGTGGCTCTGTCAAATGTATTGGATATTTTATCTTTAATGTCGTGACTTGCTGGTCTTAAGACTGCTATTTGTTTTCATCTTTTAAAACACTGCTGGAATAGTTGGTTAATGATGATGTTTATACGATTTTCTGGTTGTTGTTTTTGAGTTGGAATTATCTTTGTTGTCCTAATCTGAATTTGTCCTTTTGGCAGAGATAACTGCTTCTAACAGTGTGTCACCATTGTTGGTAGCCAATTCACATTTTTTCACTGTCTTATAAGATGCCTACACCAATGTTTTGCAAACATTAATTTTTCATCGCAATTCTCAAATAAACGACACTTTTATTCTTTGCGATATTTGCACACTTACCTTCGTTTTTGTTTTCACGACTGTAAACGTGAAAACTTGGTCTTTCGAAGTCACATTAAAATCATTATTGAATTGTCGTTATCCCTCTTGTCGATATTCCTATTGCTCTTACATTTTACTTATCATTATACAGTTGGCAAGACCTTTTGATCTGTACTCATTTGACATTCTTTGATTGATTATGTGATTTCGTTTCATGAGTAATTGAGGTTGTGATGCATTGGTAATTGGATTTATATGTTCTTTGATTTGATCTACTTGACCATTGGTTTCATAAAAATACATAGGTGTTATGGTTAAACCCTTGATATATATCATTTAATATGACACCTAGTTCATGTTATCAAAACGCATTGGCACATTGGTCCAACACTTGGTATTGGTTTCGATTTGTATGTTTGGTTTTAAAACTATGGCATAATGTTTGATTGTGCGCATGGTTTATCCACTTACCAAAGGATTTGATTGATTGAAGTGGAATAGTTATAACACATGTGGGTTGTGATTTGAACAGTTGAAAGCGCCGACGGTTGTACCTTGGTAATGACTATTCTGCATGGCCAGCAAATAGCTCCACCACCTTCGCACGATGTCATTAATGTTTCTCCTATCCCTATTTCACCTCTGCTAGCTTCGGTAATCCTTCGAGCTTTCTGCTCCTGTGTGTGCTACGTTCAAACCCTGGCTCATTTACATCGCTTACCGTGACCCTGTCTATGGCACCAGTGGTGCTAATTGCGCTGAATGGTAGCCAAGCCTTGCTACTGTTCGATAACGCCCGGAAAGACTTAGAGGATAGTGGTTGGCTCACCTTTGTACAATGGTTTGAGGGTTTCAATCTATTTGTTGCACAACAGTCCGCCCTTACTTTTGATGGGTGTA
>JASDQU010101919.1:214662-271512 GCA_032191745.1 Picea mariana
GCCCTTACTTTTGATGGGTGTAGGGCCAAGGTAGGTGACATTCAGCTTGAAATCAGTGAGGAGTTCATCAGCTCTGCCACAGGGTTAGCAGCCACGGTCCAACGATGGTTCAAAAACTTTAAAGTTGAGGAGGTGCCATGGCCACTACTGTTTGTCTCACGAAAGGTTACATCCTGTGACAGAGGTATGCCGATTTCCACACTTAAACCAAGATGGCATGATCTTTTGATGGTGGTTAAACAATTCATGACCTGTGAGGGTCGTTATGGACTGGTTTTCCTTTATCACCTTCGATTGTTAATGAATTTTATGGGGTATCCATTGAATATGCCTTTTTATTTCCAGCGAAGTCTTTATAAAATGGATAAGAGGTTTAAAAGAGAAAAGGTCGATAGTAGCTTGTTCCACCATGGCCTAATCAGACTCATCGTTGTTCATCACTTAAATCTTCACGGTGATAGTTGGCGAGCTTTTATCTCTCGAAATGGTTTTGATGATACAGAGCCTGTCCAAATTGACAAGACTGTGGTTAATGAAACTAAGGTCGAGCCACCCGTGCCTTTCCATGTTCTACTGCCCTCTCCTAAACCCTCAGTCGACCCTGATATCGACCTACCCGACGTTATAACTGAGAAGATTGAGGCTATAAAAAATCCTGTGAGCAAAAAGGTTAAAGGTAACCCTACTGTCGACGTCAAAGTTAAAAAGAATGCTCGACTCATATCGAGACTGGCTAGGAATAAGCCTAAACCTAGTGCTGAGCAGAAACCCATAGTCCTCAGTGAAGACTCGGACTCTGACATCGAACGCTTCCTAGCTAGTGAGTACCCTTACTCCCAAGGCTTGTGCTCCGAGCCACCCTATGACTTCGTTTCTAATCTACCCCCTTGCCTAAGGAACAATCCTAGCTACCCTGGGATCAAGCTACCTAATGAAACCCTTGGCAATGTAACCAAACCCTCACGTGCATTTTCGAAGCTCGAGCAATTGTCATGCAACCAGTGGAATGTGTGGTTGGAACAATACTATACAGATGTTCCCTTACTTCAATCAAAAATCAAATCGTTGGAAAACCAAGTTGCAGTGTTGACAAGCCAAAGGGACAGGCTTCAAGCTGATGACAAGAAACAAAGAACCATTGGTTCCATCATATTTAGGAATGTTGAATCAGCTACAGCCGTCGTCAATTCCAAAATGTCATGATCAAGTTGTCTACTCGTCATCCAGGTATGAATTTAGGTATCAATTTCGTTTTGTGAATTGCTCGGATTAATATAATGATGTGAGTTTGGTTTTCAAATAGCTCTGTCCATCATTCGAAATGGCTCTATCATAATGTTGTTCATCCTGTACATTGTTTTCTCTTTGCTAAAATTAAATCAAGTTTTGATTTGATACACAATTTTCCCGTGCCCAGTTTAGCAATTGATTGGTTTTTATCGGATTTGATTCGTTTGTCTATTGAGTTAACGAAATCAGTGGTGTTTGCTTTCACTTGGATTTGGTTTGTATCTAATCTGAATAGGAGGTTTTCATGCTAAAATTAGAGCACGACCATGTTTTGATTTGGTATGATTTCGTTGTGGTCGGATCACATCGACCCTGATTTCGTTCTAGTGATTTGATTGTTAAAATGATTTCATCGTACTTGAATTGGCTTGATAAATATGATGTAACCTATTAAAAAAACGACTCTGTTCTGTCAACATTTTCATTTGGATTTGGATTATATCTGACCTGTGCTAAAGATCTCCGCGCCTGAATCATGGAATTGTTTTGATTCACAATGATTATGTCAAACTTAAACTGTTCGATTCGCTCTTGTTTTGATTGGATCGCTGCGTTAGCACAATTGTTTTTATGAGTTGGATTCGTATCAAAAATAGACTTGATGCTGCTTTGTTTGACTTTAATTTTCAAAATGAATTTGTTTACTCAGATCGATATATGTTATCTATGTTGAATTCGTACGAGAAAATTTGGTTAATAGTTCGTTTTGAAATGAATGCGACTAATAATTTCGTTGAATGTTAATCGAATTCGTCTGGCCCAATTAGCAATTGGACAACTCTTACACACCCTATTATCAACTGATTGATCCTATTATGATTTCATTTGAGTTAATTTATGCACCAGTTTTGATTTGATTCGCTAATGACATGGATCGTTGGTTTATGTTAATACAATTATATCAATTTGAAAATGATCTTGCTGTTTTCATATGGATTCGATCGTGTTTCTTGTTGATGAGACAGCATAAATGATTGCCTATGATTTGTTTAACTGTATCAATTTCAATTTGATATGAAACGATTTAATTACTGTTCGATACGATTTTGTATACCTGAATTGGTAATGAATTAAACAGAGTATAGGTATCTAGTTTATCGTTTGATTTAGTTTGTTCAATCTGCATACAAGTGTCGATTTGAATGAGGCTTTTAATCAAATTTTGATAGTTTGAATGTATTTTCAAAGATTTGAATTGATTTTAATGTTGATTCTATGTCTGATTTAGACTAGCTACAGAATCGCAAGATTCTGTAGCTAGTCTATAGAGTTAGATTTTTATCATTTTCATTAACAAAATATCCTCCTAACTTGTCCATTTTTTACCCCTTGTAGGTACATCCGAATTTCATTGGGCATGCTGGACAGTCTAGGAGATATTTGTGTGATACAGTTTTATTTTAGATTCTTAGTTTTAGAGATAGAAACTTGGGATATTTTCCCAGATTTTCTGTAAACAGTTTTGATAACTTCCACAGGGATGTTTTACCCTGTGGAAGGTCTTTAAATACTTATTATTTTTTGTAATAAAGGGAATCCTCACTTGTGGGAGAACCAAGCTATGGATTTCTAATACAAACTGAGACGAGAGTTGATGTTATTGCTACAGCTTTCGCTTTCAATATATCAATCTTTTGTTTCATGTTTTATGCATGTCAGTTTGCAGTTGATTATAGACTACTTTAGCTATCATAATCTATTGCAGGATGATATGATTTGATTAATGTGCTATCCATATTTGATCTCTTTCATTAATTTTTAATGTACAACAATTAATTTGTTTCAGTTAATGAATCACATATTTCTCTTCTTCGTTAATTGAATCATTTCGTATAGATCTTTGCATACAGGTTTATCTAACTGTGAAGATTTATAAATCATAAGATTGTTGTAAATTTTTATGTCTTGTTTGTCCTGTAATCATATTTGAAGAGCACTGTAGCTTATCGTTTACAAGAAGCTTTTGGATAATTCGGTGCAGGTTTCCTCCCTCCGATCGGCTAAGACAATCATTACATGCAGGACAAACCTGGAGCTTTTCTTCAGGTCAATTTGTTAGTTAATTTGTTAGTATAATTTAAGTAGTTTAGTTAGATAAATATATTAGTTTAGGTTTGTAGTTAGAGTTAGTATTTTAGTTGTTTAGTTTAGTTAGTTTTTGTTTTATTTCTTTTCATAAAATTATAAAATAAAAAAAAAACAATACCTCTCACTGTCTTAGGACAGAATGCAAATAAGTTTTTCAGGTTTCATTCAAATCTATGAATTGTAGATATTGTACATTTTGTGAATAAGATTTATTTCTGTTAGTAGTTAGATTTTTAATTTCTTTAGAGTTAGCATAGTATTAGATAGTAGATTAGAATAATTAGATTAGTTTATTAGTTGTTTTAAATAGTTAATTAGATTAGTTTATTAGTTTGTTTTAATAGTTGTTTTTAGTTAGATTAGTTAATTTAGAGTAGTTTTCTTTTTGTTTTCTTAGGACTTAGATCGGCTAATGGAGCCGCTAAACCCGTCAGGGTGGTTCATTCCAAACGACTTGGTTTATTAGACAACCCCGGACCGGTTCCACTCTCCCAGTTGACGGACAGTCAATTTCGCCCATCAACAGGTTGATTACCTCCTTATAATACCTTAATTTTCTCTTTTCCTCTAACTCTTTATCACACCAAATTTTCTCCTTAAATTTTGATTTAATAATATTTCTAATAGTATCCTTATTTTGCAAAATGGTCTCTTCCATGATTCCCTAATGGATTAGCCAAGGATAGGCATCTTAATGTCATCCCCACTTGAGTCAAAGGTGGTTATGGCTGGATTTTGAGACAACTTTAGGAAGCCTCTTGTATTCCATGTTGTTTAACCTATTCTTATACATTAGGTATCTAGTCATAGTCATGCTCTCAATGAGGGAAAGGCTTGCCTCTAGGAGGATAGGATAGGGCATATTTCCTTTAATTTTGAGATCATAGGTTATACAATTATTTTGTATTTTCTCTATCTTTCTCCAGAATTCTCAAGAGATACTACATCCCCAAACCTTGCATCCATATAAAATAACAAGCATAACAAGAGTCTCAAAGAGGAGTTTCTTCTTATCCCATATCCAAAGATTGACTAATTTACAATTGTTTTCAAGTCCATAATAAGCTTTCCATCCTTTAATGATCTTTTTCTCATTGCTATAATTCCAGTTCATCTTGTAGTGAATATTGATTCCAAGATATTTGTATGAGGTCACTTCCTCCTAGTTGTTGTTTTCGTATATGAAGGTATCATAAGTGATATTGTTGGATTTAATGATCATGACCTTAGTCTTGTTAGCATTAAAAGTTGTACCCATATTGGAACAAAAATCCTTGAGGATTATTAGTTGCTTTCCAAGATTTTGGGGACTCCTCGCCATAAGAATGATATCATCAACATAAAGAAGAAGATTAATGACTATACCAATGAGAGCAGGGCCAACACAACCTCCTTCTTCCAAGAAATCTTTTAACTTGTCAATGTATATGCCAAAAAGGGTAAGGGACAAGGGACAACCTTGCTTGACTCTAATATTGCAGTTAATTTCTTTCGACCATCCCTCGGTGTTATTAAACTTGGAAATAATGTTCTCATACAATCTTATTGCAGCGACCCTTAACTTGAAAGGAACTTTTATCTCTTCCAACCTATTCCAAAGGTTTTTCCTGGGAACTATGTCAAAATATTTTCTAAAGTCAACGAAACAATAAAAAATATTGGTTTTAGTATTGTGGAAATCCTCCATAATGACCCTAAATGAAACAAGATGGTCCATAGTTGAATGATATCGCCTAGACTCGACCTGACCTTTATCTCTTTTAACATGAATTTCTGGCCATAAGCTAATCTTCTTTTCCAAAATAATTCCATATAGCTTGGCTAAAATCAGGCTAATCATAATGGTCCTATAATTAGAGGGAATGTTTCTATCCCCACTTTTAAAAATAGGAACAAAGCCCTAACTAGATTATGGATGTGAAAATTCCTCCAAACTTCGGAACTTCAAGAGGTTTTGGGGTTGTATTAAACTGATAGAGGGAAAAAAGCCTAACTACCGGCCCTTTCAGCAACACCAACAAAGCCCTAACTATCAGCCCTTCTGGCAACACCTGTGAAGCAGACGAAGTCTCACCCGAGGTAGAGGCAGGGGTGGTTGAAAGACTCAGGTGTCTGCAACCTTAGCTGGGATATTGATCTGTGATTATATCACTTACAACACAGTTAGCATCGATCTTTCATCAATATTCAACCCTTATTATACTTCGCAGATAGCACAGAGCATTGTAGCATTCACTTAGATCTAAGATATTTTAGCACTTAGCAATAGTAAAATAGATCAGATCCAGTAGATTGGCACTAATCATCTTCATACATATCAGATCTAACATTGATACATCTAAGAAGCACAAAGCATAATTATATCTATCTAAATATATCAAAGAACTTGGTAAACAAAGAGATAAACACATCAAGTCAAAGAACAAAGCATAATACACAAGTTTACGTGGTTCACCCCCTCCTTGGGGCTACATCCACCAACTCTTCTTCTTTATTAGTATCTTCAATCGTCAGTTACAGCACCGAGCCTCAAACCCTTCTTTGCATAGGACAAAATATCTACGTAGCTCGCTATATCCTTCTTCCTTACACTTCAACACAAATCCTTCTACAACCTCTTACAACAACTTGCACTTAGCTCTACAAGACTCTTACAATAATGCACAGAGCATTTACAATCCACATCTGATCACACAGATCTAACTACTAGCACTAAGCCATTGACCATCCTTACAATGCCTAAGTATCTAATTATAAATTACAAAAGTAGGCCTAAGCGTGGGTAAACCCACGGGCCAACATCCCTATCCCATTACATTAACCCAGAACCCTAAAAGAGGCCCAAAAGTGGACCGAGGTATCGTGATCTCTGCTTCTCTTGGCACTCCTTCTTCGACTAGCTGTGGAAGTCCTAAAATAGGTCAAAATGACCAAGGTTGTCCCAAAACTTGGTCAAGGGCCAACAGGCTACGACAACACACCAACGAATCCCTAACTACTGACCCTTTCAGCAACACTTGCGAAGTAGATGGAGTCTCACCCGAGGTAGAGGCAAGGGTGGTTGTAAGACTCAGGTGTCTACAACCTTAGCAAGGACACAGATATGTGATTATATCACTTACAATGCACTTAGCATTGATCATTCATCAATATTCAACCCTTATTATACTTCGCAGATAGAACAGAGCATCGCAGCATTCACTTAGATCTAAGATATTTTAGCATTTAACAACAGTAAGATAAATCAGATCCAGTAGATCGGTACTAAGCATATTCATACATATCAGATATCACATTCATACACATCTAAGAAGCATAAAGAATAATTATATGTATCTAAATATATCAAAGCACTTAGTAAAGAAAGAGATAAACACATCAAGTCAAAGCACAAAGAATAATACACGGGTTTATGTGGTTCACCCCCTCCCTGGGGCTACGTCCACCAACTCTTCTTCTTTATTAGTATCTTCAATCGTCAGTTATAGCACAGAGCCTCAAACCCTTCTTCGCATAGGACAGAAGATCTGCATAGCTCGCTAGATCCTTCTTCCTTACACTTCAGCACAAAGCCTTCTACAACCTCTTACAATAACTTGCACTTAGCTCTGCAAGCCTCTTATAATCATGCACAGAGCATTTACAATCCACATCCAATCACACAAATATAAATACTATCACTAAGCCATCGACCATCATTACATTGCCTAAGTATCTATTTATACATTACAAAAATGGGCCTAAGTGTGGGTAAAACCACGGGCCGACATCCCTTTCGCATTACATTAGCCCAAAACCCTAAAAGGGGCCCAAAAGTGGACCGAGGACCTTTGATCTCTGCTTTGCTTGGCGCTCCTTCTTTGACTATCTTTCGAAGCCCCAAAATAGGTCAAAATGACCAAGGTTATCCCAAAACTTGGTCAAGGGCCAACAGGCCCCCAACACTCACCTATGACTCGTCCCGAGTCACTCTGGTCTACACAATTATGCTTAGAAATCCTTGAGCTTGGCTCGAGCTACTTCGACCTATTGTTTTGTTGTGGCCTCCTGCTAGGTGAATTCCAGGATCACTGTGTCATTTACTGGTCCTTCCAGGCATTGTTCTACAGTGATAACGAATTTCTCAAGCTCTTCTCCCTAGCTTTCGATATCGAAAAATAACATGCATGCCTTGTCTTGCACCAGTTGGATTCATTGAGTGATTTCCATCATTTTTCTCTGGATCATATGTATCTGTTGCTGAGCTATGCATTGTTCATGAGATCTTTTCATTCTATCCACTACATACAGGGCCTTAAGTTGAGCTTATAATGTATTTGCATGTTTCTTTGCTTCCTGAAGCTGCAACTCCAGTGCCTGTAACTCCGGATTCTCTGTAAGGTTCTCATAATTTTGGTCACTCTGTTTACTGAGATTCTTACACTCCAAGGAAATATTTTTCAATCGTTCAACTGTACTACGAGCATTTGCTTCTCATTGGTCTCTTATCTCCTAAGGGGTCTGTGGCACAGCGCAGAGTTCTATATCAGCAATGTGTTTCTTAAGCTTTTGTATAACTTCTTCAATCTCTACCACCTGCTGTGGAACTCTATATTTAGCCTGTACTTTGATAACAATCACAGAGCAGAGTGCTCTGTTGACTAGTTCCTTGACTTCAAGATGCTCTGTGAGCAACTGTTCCTTTCTTTGTTGTAGCTCTAATTTCTCTTTGTCCCACCGTACTTGAAGAGCAAGTTTTTCTCATTCGGTAGCACTGCATTTCTTGACAAATACTCCCTGTACCTGTGTCAAAGCCTGGGTGTCTCATGTTGTGTCTTCTTGAGCTTGTCAAAGGCGAGCTTCGACCATATCAACAATCTGGTGAAGTTGAGCTAGCTCATCTCCTAGTTCTATTGTCCCTGTTGTCAGAGGCACAGTGGGGACTGCGTGGCTAAACTGGAGTACCTGTTGCACTCCTTGGAGTTCAATCTCTATACGATTATACATTGCTCCTGCTTCACCTCCTGCTTCTCTACTATCTCCTTTGAAGCATCATTTACCACTGCAATGATGAAATCAAAGTCATCCAACATGAGGCTAGTTCACATCTTGGTTACATGGGTTCTAGGTTTCTTTCGGGAGGAAGATTTCAGAGGTGAGACCTTCCTTTTCTTCAACGAGTCTTCTTCGTCCCTAGGCGGTGGTACTTCACCTTTCTGTTGCTCAATTTATGCACCTTCTATCTCTTCGCCATCACCTCCTTCGTATGGTGTGATAGAGGCAGTCCTTGCAGATGCACTATCTACTTCGTGAACCTCTTCAGGATTCTTCATTTTGATTGGTCTTGGTGTATCCGGTACAGTCTTTGGGCTATCAATATTGGACATCTCTACAGGGTTCGCTAGAATGAGAAGGTTTGCTGACCAATCCTTGGTGATCTGTTCGATGTCTTCCTCGGTCAACTTGTAATAAGACTACAACAGTTGCTTGTGTTCATCAGCTCGCGTTGTTATATAAATGAAGTGGCGATCCGCATTGAACTTCATTAAGGGTCTGAATCTATGGAGCGTGTTTGGGGTAATGTGAGGCATAGACTAGATGGCAGTCTTTAATTGGTTGTAGTATATGTGGAAGACGACATTCGACTATCATTGCTTGCTCATATCGGATAAGTACCACAGGGTACCAAACCTTGCAACCAAAGGTTCAAATGGCTCGGTCTCTAGGAAAATGGCACCCTATGGCATCTCCCATGCTATGAAGATGATCAATATGAGAAACCAACTGAAATGGAACTTAAACCCTTGGTTTTGTGCTTCCCTGCAATCCAATTTGAGTTGATTCACCAAGTACTTCGCCCAATTCATTTGAAGTCCTTCTGCACACTTCCCTGCAAGATCAACTACGAATTCGGTCACTTGGGTGGGCCGGTTCTTGTGAACTAGCTTGCCTGTGATCAACTAATAGGAAAGGAACACTACGCCTCTCTGAATAGAGGCTACCTTGTACCCTCGCGTTCCCTTCTCGACATCGCCATAGGTTTCTTTGATCTTCACTACTAGCGCTCTATCTATGGTCTTTCCAAGATAAAACTCCTATGGGTCAGGGCCTTGCATGCTAAGTCTTGTGATATGATTGATCAAGGTTGGATCCACTATGAAACGGTGGTTCAACCACAAGTAGCCTCCATGATAGGAAGATAGAAGAAACTTTACGCATGCATTCACCTCCCGGTGCCTGCCAAAGTGCGGGATCTTCATGGCATTCAACAATGTTGATTGCGTGAGGTTTTGGGTCCAAGACTGCGGGACAATATTCAAGTTCTTTCCCTTATTCTTCATTAGATAATTGTGTGGGGTGAGCATACTATAGACTTTCCTGTCACCAAGGTTGAAGTCGCTAAACTTCAATGCTGCGAGCTTGTCCTGATCGACACGAAATGCACGCACCCCTTTTGGCAGGTACGCAGTGATCATAGGATACTTGAATTTTTGGGGCACACTGTCACGGTTGATTTCACCACGCAAAGGGGGTAGGTAAGAGAACAAAATGATTGGAATCAGTTTACCATTCACAATATCATCCTTATGCTTCATTCAATTCTCATCGACCTGTCGGGACGGTCCGACTCGAATAGTGGATGGAGAAGAAGCTACTCCTATTGTCGATGATTCTTGGACTCTGGTGGACATTCCTCTTTTCGACATGACTCTCTCAGTCCTTAAATCAAGGAGGACCTCTGTGATGGATTCTTCAACTGCGGTGAGCTCGTCGGACATACACACTCGGAAAAAATAATCAGGGTTATGATGATCTCAGATACTACACTAGGATGAACAATCATATCACAATGACCATTGTATACAATCACTAGTTCTGTGGGCTTCAAATTCTCAGTTGGAAAAAGTATTCTTCGGGCATGGCGCAACGAGCTAAATAAGAAATTTGGCAACGGTCTTCTTGAAAAGGGTATGAAGCTTCCATTAACATTGATCTGTCTATTATGGTGAGGTCCAATGGTCTAGTGGCAATCCTGTAATGCTTTTATGTCCGTTCGGGGTGAAAGTCGAATGGGTATATTGGTCCAATGGCTATATTGCTTCTCCATGACGAAGTGTCATAGGTCATTGTTCTGATATCCCAGTGAAGCTCCCATTCTACAAGTTTTCTTTCTACGATGTTCCATCTGGAATCTTCTGTAACTTTTCAATCTTCACCCTCTTCTTACTTAACTTTCTAGCCTTCTTCCTAGTAATCTTCAACTCGGTCTGTCTTTTTCCGTTCTGAATCCTATCTTCTTTTAGCATAGTCACTGTGCGTTGTTGAGATTCTCTCCAGGGTAATAATTCTTCTATCTCTGGGACAGGTGCTTCAGTCTTCTGTGAGCCTTCTGAAATTCTTTCAGCTACGCATTGGGGTATCTAGTGTCAAGGAGCTTCGATCTGTTCTTCTATTCTTCAATCAACTGTGTAATCTTTTTGGTCATAAAATATTTTAATTCTTGTTTCTTCTATTCCAAAACTTCTGCTTCTTCCTTCTGTCTAACTTGATCTCTGTCAATCCAAGGTTTTTCAAGTAACATAGTAAACGGGGTGTTGTCCTCAATAAATTTAATAATCTCAAAATCTTCTTCAGTCAAAGTTCCATTAACATTTGTAGATATCTGAGTGATCCTTCCACATAGGCTTACCAAATTTCCTCTAAAAATTCCTATTCCTCCTAGTGAAGGGATCATGGTAGGCTTCCCTATAGCTTCCCACGTTCTCTCTGTCATGATGTTCATCTGTGTTTCCTCATCTAGAACACAATCAATGTCGAAGTCCCCTATCCTTACTTCGATGCATTATTTTTCTTTAAAGATATCTGATAATCTGACATATCAATGTTCATTCAGGGTTTCTTCCATCTAAATTAATACTTTCTCTGATTCTTTCTAAGGTTTTTCTATCATTGGATCTGCCATAGATTTCAAATTCATTCCTTTGAGCCTAGCAATCATTCTGGGGAAATCCAATACTTCATGATCTAGAGATTTGCAACAAAGACAACTAGGTCCTCCACCAGGGCATTCCTTAGCTAGATGTCTCAGTTTTCTACAACTGTAACAGAGGGTTAATCCTCTCTTTCTTGTAACTAATCCCCAACCTCTTCTGTACTTCACACCATGAGCATAGGGGCCAATCTGCAACAAATTCTTTCTAGGATCCTGCATCCATTTGTTATCCCAAACATTCTTTCTATGCATAGGTATAACATATCTATCACTATTCTTATCAGATCTATTCATATTAAACCTTCTTTCATCTAACAATGCCCTAGTTTTCAATCTAGAACAAAATCTATCAAAAATAGCTAGATCCATACTCTAGAAACAAAAATTTCCACTTATCTTACTTCTACAGAGCACAAAGCTTTTAGATCTAGAACTTTCTTACCTTAATCAGAGAACAAATCTTTTAGATCTAGAACTTTTTTACCTTAATCAGAGCACAGAGCTTACATATCTTACCTCTTTTAATCAGAAAATTCCACTTTTACCTTCTTAGAGTACAAAGCGTTTAGATATTGCTTCTTTTCTTTAGTATCAACATCTTTTCTTGCAGATCTGACCTCTTTTCTTCATATATGACCTTTCTTTCTTGGCACAAAGCTTCACAGGTCAAGTAGAACACTGCGTACTAGGGCAACAGATCTACGCACAAAGCTTTCTTTCCACAAAGCTTCTTCTTCTCTAGTTCTTAGCAATCACAGTTTCAGTCCGAGCAACAAAACCATTTGTTGGCATAGAGGAAGATCCAGGGTTCAATGCTACAACAACACACCAACAAATCCCTAACTACCAGCCCTTTCAGCAACACTTGTGAAGCATATGAAGTCTCACTCAAGGTAGAGGCAGGGGTGGTTGCAAGACTTAGGTGTCTGCAACCTTAGCTGGGACACAGATCTGTGATTCGAATTAGTTTACCATTCACAATATCATCCTTATGCTTCATTTAATTCTCATCGACCTGTCGGGATGGTCCGACTCGAGTAGTGGATGGAGAAGAAGCTACTCCTATTATCTATGGTTCTTGGAATCTGGTGGACATTCCTCTTTCCGACATGACTCTCTCAGTCCTTAAATCAAGGAGGACCTCTGTGAAGGATTCTTCAACTGCGGTGAGCTTGTCGGACATACACACTCGAAAAAAATAATCAGGGTTATGATGATCTCAGATACTACACTAGGATGAACAATCAGATCGCAATGACCATTGTATACAATCACTAGTTCTGCGAGCTTCAAATTCTCAGTTGGAAAAAGTATTCTTCGGGCATGGCGCAACGAGCTAAATAAGAAATTCGGTAACGGTCTGCTTGCAATGGGTATGAAGCTTCCATTAACATTGATCTGTCCGTTATGGTGAGGTCCACTAGTCTAGTGGCAATCCTTTAATGCTTTTATGTCCATTCGGGGTGGAGTTCGAATGGGTATATTGGTCCAATGGCTATATTGCTTCTCCACGACGAAGTGTCATAGGTCGTTGTTCTGATATCCCGGTGAAGCTCCCATTCTACAAGTTTTCTTTCTACGATGTTCCATCTGTAATATTCTGTAATTTTTCAATATCCACCCTCTTCTTACTTAACTTTCTATCCTTCTTCCTAGTAATCTTCAGCTCGGTCTGTCTTTTTCCGTTCTGAATCCTATCTTCTTTTAGCATAGTCACTGTGCGTTGTTGAGATTCTCTCCAGGGTAATAATTCGTTTGTCTATGAGATAGGTGCTTCAGTCTTCTGCAAGCCTTCTGACATTCTTTCAGCTTCGACATTGGGGTCTCTAGTGTCAAGGAGCTTCGATCTGTTCTTTTGTTCTTCAATCAACTGTAAAATATTCTTGGTCATAAAAATTTTTAATTCTTGTTTCTTCTGTTCCAAAACTTCTGCTTCTTCCTTTCATCTAACTTGATCTCTGTAAATCCAAGGTTTTCCAAGTAACATAGTAAACTGAATGTTGTCCTCAATAAATTTAATAATCTCAAAATCTTCTTCAGTCTAAGTTCCATTAGCATTCGTAGATATCTGAGTGAGCCTTCCACATAGGTTTACCAATTTTCCTCTGAAGAGTCCTATTCTTCCTAGTGAAGGGATCATGGCAGGGTTCCCTATATCTTCCCACGTTCTCTTTGTCATGATGTTCATTTGTGTTTCCTCATCAAGATAACAATCAATGTCGAAGTCCCCTATACTTACTTAGATGCATTATTTTTCTTTAAAGATCTCTGATAATCTGACATATTTGTGTTCATTCAGGGTTTCTTCCATCTGAATTAATACTTTCTCTGATTCTTTCTGAGGTTCTGCTATCTCTGGATTTTCCTAAGGTTCAGATTCATTCCTTTGAGCCTAGCAATCTGATGCAGGAGCATCCCTCCTTGTCATCCAGCCAGCCACGTCAAGAACGTGCATTCAAAGGCTGAAGAGAGGCGCAACCCTCATCTTCAGTTTTGTAATTGAATGTAATTAATGTTTAGGTTGTTGAGCCATGGAGCCATGCCTTTATGTAGGCATTAGGTAGATAGGCCTTTAATGTTTTGTAAGGCTGAGATCTAGATCTGATGCTGGACTAGACAACCCATTCAATGTAATTGAATAGGGTAGGTAGATTGGAGGGAAGAGCTCGAAGAGCCTCCTCATGTAAAAAGATGAATTGTATCTCTTTAGTAGTTAGTGGAGTGTGTGTAGTGGATATAGAAAGAATCTGTGAGTAGAGAGCATAAGGGAGAAGAGTCGAGACCTTGTTACAGGCCATGCTCAGGAACACCTTTGTAAAGAGGCATTTTTATTAATATAAACGGAAGCAGTTTTTCCTGCATGTATTTATGTATTATGTGGATGCCTTGGTGTGTTCTATTTTATGATGTGAATTCATGCTGTAGATGTATGCTAGGCATTTGCAGGTTGTTTTGATTTCAGGCTTGAGGTTCTTTGTGGTTTCATGCCAAGAGGGCGTGACAGAGTACCGCGGTCTCTGAATACCAGTGCACTGAAGCACTTCTGAGCTTTGCGGATTCAGACAAAGACGTGCTAGGTGGGAATAGAAGTTGAAATAAACAACTCAGGAGAAAGAGCTCAAGGTTGTTGAATACCTTGGAGGCTAGGCTGTGTATGTGAGACACAGCTGCAGACAGAGACTCTGTTGTGAGTTCTGTGAAGATCTACCAAGTGGGCATTGAGCATAGGCACAGAGTGCTACAGAAGAACTCTACTATGAGTTCTTAAGGAGAACCAGAGTCACTAAGTATTCTGAAGGGCTCTGCCAAGTGGGCATTGAGTAAGTGCAAGGAGTGCATAGAGGACAGAACTGTTGAACGTCCTATGAAAAGATACTCTGCCAGAAGGGAATTGAGTAAGTGTGCAGATAGAAGAAAAGAGAACTCTTTGATTTCTAGAATTTAGAGGAAGAATCCACTGAGGGATCTTTGTGGGGTTACTGAATACCCATAAGCACTCAGCAAGAGGTTGCTTGAGGCAGAGGATAGCCCGGGGGGCATCCTAATACTCTTCATCTGAAGGAGGAAAAAAAAAAGGATTTATTTCCTTAGAGAACTGAGTGTTTGACAAGCTCAGGAGAGATAGCACTATGTGTGCGTGAAGACTCTGCAGAGGCGCAGAAGTCAAAGAATCCCTTGTGGATTCAAAGGATAAGCTCAGGAGGGCGAGTGCTTTCAGGCACAGAGTCATGGCTGCAAGGAGTGCAGAGGTTTAAGAACTCTTTGGAGGAGCCCGGAGTTTATAAAGCTCAGGAGAGACAGGCATTTTCATACATGGAAGTGAGAACTCTCGATCGCAGAGTTCACAGAGGAAGGGATAAAATATTGATGCCTTTGGTTCTCGAGATTATTCCAAGTGCAGGAGGAAAGTGCGCAAGCTCAGGAGGGAGCACAACTGCCGTTGGATGGGCCAACAGATTCTGGACCGTTAATATTTCCACGTCCAGGAAGGAGCAAGAGGAGCGCACAGAAGAGGAGATTGTGAGCCATCGGATCTCACTCAGATACCCATCAGCCGTTGGATCGGGTGAAGACGTGCGGATTTTAGCCTCTGGAGTAAGTGCACAGGAAGAACGGATCTGGACCGTCAGATCTTGAGTAAATTACCCGTCAGCCGTCAGATTTGACAAGGTTTACCTTCATGAATAGGAGGTTGAAAGTCTCGACGAGAGGCATGGTCATCAGGATATCGGCATTCATGAAATCCGGAGTCACGATGACATGAGATCGGGAATTTTCAAGGTGAAAGTCCCGGGAATGATCTGAGTCATCCATCAGTTGGGACACGTGGGCGAGATCGGGAGCCTATCAGCATTCGAACATTGAAGGGACAAGAAGACGGAGCATTTCAGCATCGAAAACTCCAAAATCCTGAGATTGAATCTGAACCGTCCGTTTGTGAAGACACGTGGTCGAGAAGGAGAAACCCGTCGGTATATCAGCTACCGGGGTTTTGAGCAGATAGAGGATTTCTGTCATCGGGGTACCGAAAGTCCCAAAATCGTGAGATTGGATCAGGATCGTCCATCTGTTGGGGACACATGGTGAAGATCCAGACTATCGGGGAAAGTCCTGATAGAATAGTCAAATTGGCGCATCAGGGTTTGGCGTTTCGTGAATCCTGAAGACGAGATGCCTGAGACATTTGGAGTCACGAAATTGCAAGAGGTGATCAGGACCGTTCATCATAGGATGACACGTGGAGGACATCAGAGCATTCAAGAAATTACCTGAAAGGAAAGCTATCTATCAGTGTTACGGGGATTAGGATGTCGTGAATCCCGTGGACAAGAGGTCGGGGAAATCCATAGTGAAAACCCTGATACAATCAGAGTCGTCCATCTATCGGGACAAGTGGAAGAAATCAAGAACCTTCGACATATCGAGAGTCTCGAGACCAAGGGTATAAGACTTGTTGAACCCCGAAACTGTGAGAGAACCACAGCCATGGATCTCGGGAAGGACGCGTGTCGCATGATCATCCAACATCGGAGATCTAGACACCAGAGGTTCAGAGGTAAGAGTTTTTGGTTTGGCGTTTGGAAAAACCTGAGGGTTGATCTGAACCATCCATCCATTTGACACGTGTCAGGAATCCGAAGAAAGTCGGGGTTCATCATTTTGTGAGTCCCGGTGACAAGGAGGAAAGCTCCGTCGTAGGGCCAACTATCAGCATAGCGGAGAATTTGGATTCGAGAGATCGGCAGTCCCAAGAGCAAATGGATTTTGGCATTTGAAACCCTGAAGTCCCGAGAGAGATCAGGGACCGTTGGTTTCATAGGCAATCGTGGCCGTTGATCATGCTAAGGGTGAAAAGGGGTTATTATCTGACGTCATATTGGGAATCGGGAAATCAGGAATTCCATGGACAAGAGGTTTGATACATTTTAACCTTCGAAACCTCGAATCCCGATAAGAAGTATGATTGCGGTCATATAAGGGAAGGTCGTGTGGACCACAACTCTAGCCTGGAGGGCTAATGGAAATTGGAGCACATCGGGATTTCGAAGCCCAAACCCCAGAAAGGGATAAGGCTGCGGTCTTATGAGAATGGGTCACATGGACTAGGTCATAACCAGACAGGGCTAAGGAAAAAGGAGGCGCATCGGCAAATCGGAGATTGGGATTCAAGAGGTCAGGTAACTCTTGACATTGGGGATCACGAAACCCCGAAACCCAAAATTGTGAATCGGGGAAAAGTCATAGGTGCGTGCAGAGGCCGTGACAGGGAAAGAAGGACCTGTGGATTGGGTTTTGACAGAGATTCCAGCAGGGAATCAAAAGAGCTAATTCGGCTCGGGGAAGAGATTGAATGATCCTTAAGATCGGGAGGTCAGCGCAGGGGGCCCTTGCTAAGGCAAGACGGTGCGGCTGCGTCACAATCATTCTGGGGAAATCCAATACTTCATGATCTAGAGATTTGCAACAAAGAAAACTAGGTCCTCCATGAGGGCATTCCTTAGCTAGATATCTCGATTTTCTACAATTGTAACATAGGGTTAATCCTCTCTTTCTTATAATTGATACCCAACCTCTTATGTACTTCTCACCAAGAGCATAGGGGCCATTCTGCAACAAATTCTTTCTAGGATCATGCACCCATTTGTTAGCCCAAACATTCTTTCTATGCAGGGGTATAACATATCTATCACTATTCTTATCAGATCTATTCATATCAAACCTTCTTTCATCTAACACTACCCTAGTTTTCAAGCTAGGATAAAATCTATCAAAAATACCTAGATCCATACTCTAGAAACAAAGATTTCCACTTATCTTACTTCTACAAATCACAAAGCTTTCAAATATAGAACTTTCTTACCTTTATCAGAGCACAGAGCTCACATATCTTACCTCTTTTAATCAGAAAATTCCCCTTTTACCTTTCGTAGAGTACAAAGCGTTCAGATCTTGCTTATTTTCTTCAGTATCAACCTCTTTTCTTGCAGATCTGACCTCTTTTCTTTAGATTTGACCTTTCTTTCCTGGCACAAAACTTCACAGGTCAAGTAGAACACTGTGTACTAGGGCAACAGATCTACGCACAGATCTTTCTTTGCACAAAGATTCTTCTTCTCTAGTTCCCAACAATCACAGTTTCAGTCCCGAAAATGGAACCATTTGTTGGCATAGGGGCAGACATGGGTTTCAACGCTACAACAACACACCAACAAAGCCCTAACTACCGACCCTTTCGGCAACACCTTCAAAGAAGATGAAGTCTCGCCCGAGGTAGAGGCAGGGGTGGTTGCAAGATTCAGGTGTCTACAACCTTAGCTGGGACACATATCTGTGATTATATAACTTACAACGCACTTATCATCGATCATTCATCAATATTCAACCCTTATTATACTTCGAAAATAACATAGAGCATCACAACATTCACTTAGATCTAAGATATTTCAGCACTTAGCAACAATAAAATAGATTAGATCCAGTAGATCAGCACTAAGCATCTTCATACATATCAGATCTAACATTTATACACATCTAAGAAGCACAAAGAATAATTAGATCTATCTAAATATATAAAAGCACTTAGCAAACAAAGAGATAAACACATCAAGTCAAAGAACAAAGCATAATACATAGGTTTACGTGGTTCACCCCCTCCTCGGGGCTACGTCCACCAACTCTTCTTCTTTATTAGTATCTCCAATCGTCAGTTACAACACAGAGCCTCAAACCCTTCTTTGTATAGGACAAAACATCTACGCAACTCGCTAGATCCTTCTTCCTTACAGTTCAGCACAAATCCTTCTACAACCTCTTACAACAACTTACACTTAGCTCTGCAAGCCTCTTACAATCATGCATAGAGTATTTACAATCCACATCCAATCACATAGATCTAACTACTAGCACTAATACATCGGCCATCCTTACATTGCATAAGTATCTATTTATACATTACAAAAGTGGGCCTAAGTGTGGGAAAACCCACGGGCCGACATCCCTTTCCCATTACATTAACCCAAAACCCTAAAAGGGGCCCAAAGTGGACCGAGGTCCCGTGATCTTTGCTTCTCTTGGTGCTCCTTCTTCGACTAGCCATCGAAGTCCCAAAATAGGTAAAAATGGCCAAGGTTATCCCAAAACTTGGTCAAGGGCCAACAGGCTACAACAACACACCAATAAATCCCTAACTACATGCCCTTTCGACAACACCTGTGAAGCAGATGAAGCCTCACCCGAGGTAGAGGTAGGGGTGGTTGCAAGAATCAGGTGTCTACAACCTTAGCTGGGACACAGATCTGTGATTATATCACTTACTACGCACTTAGCATCGATCATTCATCGATATTCAACCCTTATTATACTTCGCAGATAGCACAGAGCATCGCAACATTCACTTAGATCTAAGATATTTCAGCACTTAGCAACAGTAAAATAAATCGGATTCAGTAGATCGGCACTAAGCATATTCATACATATCAGATCTAACATTCATACACATCTAAGAAGCACAAAGCATAATTAGATCTATCTAAATATATCAAAGCACTTAGCAAAGAAAGAGATAAACACATCAAGTCAAAGCACAAAGCATAATACACAGGTTTACGTGGTCGACCCCCTCCCTGGGGCTGCGTCCGCCAACTCTTCTTCTTTATTAGTATCTTCAATCATTAGTTATAGCACAGAGCCTCAAACACTTCTTCGCATAGTATAGAATATCTATGCAACTTGCTAGATCCTTCTTCCTTACACTTCAGCACAAATCCTTCTACAAACTCTTACAACAACTTGCACATAGCTCTGCAAGCCTCTTACAATCATGCACAGATCATTTACAATCCACATCCGATCACACAGATCTAAATACTAGCATTAAGCCATCAACCATCCTTACATTGCATAAGTATCTATTTATACATTACAAAAGTGGGCCTAAGCGTGGGTAAACCCACGGGCCGACATCCTTTTTCAATTACATTAACCCAAAACCCTAAAAGGGGCCCAAAAGTGGACCAAGGTCCCATGATCTCTGCTTCACTTGGTGCTCCTTCTTCGACTATTTGTCGAAGTCCCAAAATAGGTCAAAATGACCAAGGTTATCCCAAAACTTGGTCAAGGGCCAATAGGCTACAACAACGCACTAACAAAGCCCTAACTACCGGCCCTTTCAGCAACACCTGCGAAGCAGATGAAGTCTCACCCAAGGTATAGGCAGGGATGGTTGCAAGACTCAGGTGCCTACAACCTTAGTTGGGACACAGATATGTGATTATATCACTTACAACGCACTTAGCATCGATCATTCATCAATATTCAACCCTTATTATACTTTGCTGATAGCACAGAGCATCGAAACATTCACTTAGATCTAAGATATTTCAGCACTTAGCAATAGTAAAATAGATTAGATCCAGTAGATCATCACTAAGCATCTTCATACATATCAGATCTAACATTCATACACATTTAATAAGCACAAAGCATAATTAGATCTATCTAAATATATCAAAGCACTTAGCAAAGAAGGAGATAAACACATCAAGTCAAAGCACAAAGCATAATACACAGGTTTACATGGTTGACCCCCTCCCTAGGGCTATTCCCACCAACTCTTCTTCTTTATTAGTATCTTCAATCGTAAGTTACAACACAGAGCCTCAAACCCTTCTTCACATAGGACAAAAGATCTGCGTAGCTCGCTATATCCTTCTTCCTTACACTTTAGCACAAATACTTCTACAACCTCTTACAACAACTTTCACTTAGCTTTCAAGCCTCTTACAATCATGGACAAAGCATTTACAATCCACGTCCAATCACACAGATCTAACTACTAGCACTAAGCCATCGACCAACCTTACATTTCCTAAGTATCTATTTATACATTACAAAAGTGGGCCTAAGCATGGGTAAACCCACAGGCCAACATCCCTTTCCCATTACATTAACCCAAAACCCTAAAAGGGGCCTAAAAGTGGACCAAGGTCCTTTGATCTGTGCTTCACTTGGCACTCCTTTGACTATCTGTCGAAGTCCCAAAATAGGTCAAAATGACCAAGGTTATCCCAAAACTTGGTCAAGGGCGAACATGCTATAGCCATGCACCAACAAATCCCTAACTACCGGCCCTTTCGGCAACACCTATGAAGTCGATGAAGTCTCACAAAGAATAATTAGATCTATCTAAATATATAAAAGCACTTAGCAAACAAAGAGATAAACACATCAAGTCAAAGAACAAATCATAATACATAGGTTTACATGGTTCACCCCCTCCCCATGGCTAAGTCCACCAACTCTTCTTCTTTATTAGTATCTTTGTGAGATACTAATAGGTAAAAATGGTTCATCTATCTCTACTTTGCTTGGCTCTCGTTCTTCGACTAGCTGTCAAAGTCCCAAAATAGGTAAAAATGGCCAAGGTTATCCCAAAACTTGGTCAAGGGAAACTAGGATACAACAACGCACCAATAAAGCCCTAACTACACCCCCTTTCAACAACACCTGTGAAGCAGATGAAGTCCCACTCGAGGTAGAGGCAGGGGTGGTTGCAAGATTCAGGTGTCTACAACCTTAGCTGGGACACATATCTATGATTATATCGCTTACAACGCACTTAGCATCGATCACTCATCGATATTCAATCCTTATTATACTTCGCAAATAACACAGAGCATCACAGCATTCACTTAGATCTAAGATATTTCAGCACTTAGCAACAGTAAAATAAATCAGAAACAGTAGATCGGCACTAAGAATCTTCATACATATTAGATCTAATATTCATACACATCTAAGAAGCACAAAGCATAATTAGATCTATCTAAATATATCAAAGCACTTAGCAAAGAAAGAGATAAACACATCAAATCAAAGCACAAAGCATAATACACAGGTTTACGTGGTTGACCCCCTCCCTGGGGCTACGTCCACCAACTCTTCTTCTTTATTAGTATCTTCAATCATCGGTTATAGCACAGAGCCTCAAACACTTCTTCGCATAGTATAGAATATCTATGCAACTCGCTAGATCCTTCTTCCTTACACTTCAGCACAAATCCTTCTACAAACTCTTACAACAACTTGCACATAGCTCTGCAAGCCTCTTATAATCATGCACAGAACATTTACAATCCACATCCAATCACATAGATCTAAATACTAGCATTAAGCCATTGAGCATCCTTACATTGCATAAGTATCTATTTATACATTACAAAAGTGGGCCTAAGCATGGGTAAACCCATGGGCCGACATCCCTTTCCGATTACATTAACCCAAAACCCTAAAAGGGGCCCAAAAGTGGACCAAGGTCCCATGATCTCTCCTTCACTTGGTGCTCCTTCTTCGACTATTTGTCGAAGTCCCAAAATAGGTCAAAATGACCAAGGTTATCCCAAAAATTGGTCAAGGGCCAATAGGCTACAACAGTGCACCAACAAAGCCCTAACTACCGGCCCTTTCAGCAACACCTGCGAAGCAGATGAAGTCTCACCTGAGGTAGAGGCAGGGGTGGTTGCAAGACTCAGGTGCCTGCAACCTTAGCTGGGACACAGATATGTGATTATATCACTTACAGTGCACTTAGCATCAATCATTCATCAATATTCAACCCTTATTATACTTCGCAGATAGAATAGAGCATCGAAACATTCACTTAGATCTAAGATATTTCATCACTTAGCAATAGTAAAATAGATTAGATCCATTAGATCATCACTAAGCATCTTCATACATATCAGATCTAACATTCATACACATTTAAGAAGCACAAAGCATAATTAGATCTATCTAAATATATCAAAGCACTTAGCAAAGAAAGAGATAAACACATCAAGTCAAAGCACAAAGCATAATACATAGGTTTACATGGTTGACCCCCTCCCTGGGGCTTCGTCCACCAACTCTTCTTCTTTATTAGTATCTTCAATCGTCAGTTACAACACAGAACCTCAAACCCTTCTTCGCATAGGACAAAAGATCTGCACAGCTCGCTAGATCCTTCTTCCTTACACTTTAGCACAAATACCTCTACAACCTCTTACAACAACTTTCACTTAGCTTTCAAGCCTCTTACAATCATGGACAAAGCATTTACAATCCACGTCCAATCACACAGATCTAACTACTAGCACTAAGCCATCGACCAACCTTACATTTCCTAAGTATCTATTTATACATTACAAAAGTGGGCATAAGCATGGGTAAACACACGAGCCAACATCCCTTTCCCATTACATTAACCCAAAACCCTAAGAGGGGCCCAAAAGTGGACCAAGGTCCTTTGATCTGTGCTTCGCTTGGCACTCCTTTAACTATCTGTCAAAGTCCCAAAATAGGTCAAAATGACCAAGGTTATCCGAAAACTTGGTCAAGGGCCAACATGCTACAACCGTGCACCAACAAAGCCCTAACTACCGGCCCTTTCAGCAACACCTGCGAAGCCGATGAAGTCTCACCCACCGCTCTGAATAGAGGCAGGGGTGGTTGAAAGACTCAGGTATCTGTAACCTTAGCTAGGACACATATCTATGATTATATCACTTACAATGCACTTAGCATCGATCATTCATCAATATTCAACCCTTATTATACTTTGCAGATAGCACAGAGCATTGCAACATTCACTTAGATCTAAGATATTTCATAATTTAGCAATAGTAAACTAGATCAGATCTAGTATATCGGCACTAAGCATCTTCATACATATCATATCTAACATTGATACACATCTAAGAAGCACAAATCATAATTAGATCTATCTAAATATATCAAAGCACTTAGCAAAGAAAGAGATAAACACATCAAGTCAAAGCACAAAGCATAATACAAAGGATTACATGGTTCACCCCATCCCTGGGGCTACGTCCACCAACGCTTCTTTTTCATTAGTATCTTCAATCATCAGTTACAACAAAGAGCCTCAAACCCTTCTTCGCATATGCTAGAAGATCTGCGCAGCTCACTAGATCATTCTTCCTTACACTTAGTACAAATCCCTCTACAACCTCTTACAACAACTTTCACTTATCTCTACAAGCCTCTTACAATCATGCACAGAGCATTTACAATCCACATCCTATCACACAGATCTAACTACTAGCACTAAGCCATCGACCATCCTTACATTGCATAATTATCTATTTATACATTACAAAAGTGGGCCTAAGCATGGGTAAACCCACGGGCCGACATCCTTTTCCCATTACATTAACCCAAAACCCTAAAAGGGGCCCAAAAGTGGACCGAGGTGCCATGATCTCTCTTTCACTTGGCCCTCCTTCTTCGACTAGCTGTCAAAGTCCCAAAATAGGTCAAAATGACCAAGGTTATCCGAAAACTTGGTCAAGGGCCAACAGGCCCCCAACACTCACCTGTGACTCATCCCGAGTCACTCTGGTCTGCACAATTCTGCTTTGAAATCCTCGATCTGGGCTCATGTTGTTGTTTTTCTATGGCCTCCTACTGGGTGAATTACAGGATCATTGTGTCTTTTACTGGTCCTTCCAGGTGTTGTTCTACAGTGATAATGACTTGCTCAAGCTCTGCTCCCTGGCTTTCGATCTCGAAAAATAACATGCATGCCTTGTATTGCACCAACTGGATTTGCTGAGTGACTTCCATCAATTTTATCTGGATCATATGTATCTGTTGTCGAGCTGTGCATTGTTCATGAGATCTTTTCATTCTATCCACTATAGACAGGGCCTTCAACTATGCCTGTAATGTATCTGCATGTTTCTTTGCTTCCTGAAGTTGTGACTCCAGCGCCTGTAACTCCAGATTCTCTGTAAGGTTCTCATAAGTCTAGGTGCTCTGGTTACTGAGAAGCTTGCACTCCAAGGTAAGAGCTTTCAATCGGTCAACTATACTATGAGTAGTTGCTTCTCACTGGTCTCTTACCTCCTGAGAGATCTCGGACACAACACAGAGTTCTAGATCCACAATGTGCTATTGAAGCTTCTATATAACTTCTTCAAGTTGTGCCACCTACTATGGAACTCTCTCTTAATCCTGTACTTCAATAACAGTCATAGAGAGGAGTGCTCTGTTGACTAGTTCCTTGACTTCAAGCTGCTCTGCGAGCAACTGTTCCTTGTTTTTTTGTAGCTCTGATTTCTCTTTGTCCCACTGTACTTGAAGAGCAAGTTTTTCTCGTTTGACAGCACTCCATTTCTCGATAAGTACTCCCTGTACCTGTTTCAAAGCCTAGGTGGCTTGCGTTGTGTCTTCTTAAGCTTGTCGAAGGCGATCTTCGACCATATCGCCAATCTGATGAAGTTGAGCTGGCTCATCTCCTGGTTCTACTGTCACTGTTGTAAGAGGTGCAGTGGGGACTGCGCAGCTAGAATGGAGTGTCTGTTGCACTCCTTGGATTTCAATATCTATATGGTTATACATCTGCTCCTACTTTGCCTACTACTTCTCTACTATCTCATTTGAAGCATCATTTACTATTGCAACGATGAAATCAAAGTCATCCAACGTGAGGGTAGTTCGCATCTTGGTTACAGGGGTTCTAGGTTTCTTTCGGGAGGAAGATTTTAGAGGTGAGACCTTTCTTTTCTTCGATGAGTCTTATTCGTCCCTAGGCGGTGGTACTTCACCTTTCTGTTGCTCAATTTCCGTGCCTTCTATTTCTTCGCCATCACCTCCTTTGTTTGGTGTGATAGAGATAGTCCTTATAGATGCACTGTCTACTTCGTGAACCTCTTCAGGCTTCTTCTTTTTGCTTGGTCCTAGTTTATCCAGTACATTCTCTGGGCTATCAATATCGAACATCTCTGTGAGGTTCACTAGAATGAGAAGGTCTACTGACCAATCCTTGGTGATCTCTTTGACATCTTCCTCAGTCAACTTGTAATAAGACTGCAACTATTGCTTGTGTTCATCAGCTTGCACTGTATATAAATGAAGTGGCGATCCCCGTTGAACTTCATTAAGGGTCTGAATCTATGGATCATGTTCAGGATAATGCAAAGCATAGACTAGATGGCGATCTTCAACTGGTTGTAGTATACGTGGAAGATGACATTTGACTGCCATTTCTTGCTCATATTGGTCGAGTACCACAGGGTACTGAACCTCACAGCCAAAAGTTCAAATGGCACGGTCTCTGGGAAAGTGGCACCCTCTGGCATCTCCCATGCTATGAAGGTGATCAGTATGAGAAGCCAACTGAAATGGAACTCATACCCTTGGTCTTGCACTTCCTTACAATCCAGTTCGAGCTGATTCACCAAGTACTTCACCCAATTCATTCAAAGTCCTTCTGTGCACTTCTCTGCGAGATCAACTACGGATCTAGTCACTTGGGTGGGCTGGTTCTTGCGAACTATCTTGCCTTCAATCAGTCGATAGGAAAGGTGCACTGCATTGCTCTGAATAGAGGCTAACTTGTATCCTCACGTTCCCTTCTCGACATCACCATAGGTTTCTTTGATCTTCGTTGCTAGCGCTCTGTCTATGGAATTTCTAGAATAAAACTCTTGTGGGTCAAGGCCTTACATGTTGAGTCCTGTGATCCGATTGATCAAGGTTGGATCCACTATGACAAGGTGGTTCAACCACAAGTAGTCTCCATGATAGGAATATAGAAGCAACTTTACACACACATTCACCTCCTGGTGCCTGTCGAAGTGTGAGATCTTCATGACATTCAACAATGTTGATTGAACGAGGTTCTAGGTCCGGGACTGTGGGATGATCTTCGAGTTCTTTCCCTTCATCTTCGCTAGATACTTGTGCGGGGTGAGCATACTGTATAATTTACTCTCACCGAAGTTGAAGTCACTAAACTTCAATGCTGCGAGCTTTTCCTGATCGACATGAACTACACGCACCCCTTTCGATAGGTACACAGTGATCGTAGAATACTCAAATTCTTGGGGCACACTGTCACGGTTGATTTCACCATGTAGAGGGGGTAGGTAGGCAAGAAAAATGCTCAGAATCAGTTTAGCATTCGCATGATCATCCTTACGCTTTGTTTGCTTCTCATCGATCTGTCGGGATGGTCCGACTCGAGTAGTGGATGGAGAAGCTACTAATCCTCTTATCGATGATGCTTGGACTCTGGTGGACATTCCTCTTTCCAACATGACTCTCTCAGTCCTTAAATCAAGGTGGACCTCTGTGACAGATTCTTCAACTGCGATGATCTCGTTGGACATACGCACTTGGAAAAAATAATCGGGGTCACGATGATCTCAGATACTACACTAGGATGAAAAATTAGATCGCAATGACCACTGTATACAATCACTAATTCTGCAGGCTTCAAATTCTTAGTTGGTAAAAGTGTTCTTCGGGCATGGCATGACTAGCTAAATAAGCAATTCGGAAACGGTCTTTTTGCAGTAGGTATGAAGCTTCCATTAATGTTGATCTATCTATTATGGTGAGGTCCAACAGTCTTGTGTCAATCCTTTAATTCTTTTCTGTCCATTCGGGGCAGAAGTCAAATGGTTATATCGGTCCAACGACTATATTTCTTCACCACGACAAAGTGCCATAGGTCGTTGTTCTGATATCCCAGTGAAGCTCCCATTCTACAAGTTTTCTTTCTGTGATGTTTCATCTAGAATCTTCTATAAATTTTCATTCTTCGTGCTCTTCTTACTTAACTTTATATCCTTCTTCCCAGTAATCTTCAACTCGGTCTGTCTTTTTCCATTCTAATTCCTATCTTCTTTTAGCATAGTCATTGTGCATTGTTGAGATTCTCTCCACGGTAATAATTCTTCTATCTCTGGGACAGGTGCTTCAGTCTTCTGCAAGCCTTCTGAAATTCTTTCAGCTTCGCATTGGGGTGTCTAGTGTCAAGGAGCTTCGATCTGTTCTTCTGTTCTTCAATCAACTGTGTAATCTTTTTGGTCATAAAATATTTTAATTCTTGTTTCTTCTATTCCAAAACTTCTTCTTCTTCCTTCCGTCTAACTTGATCTCTGTCAATCCAAGGTTTTCCAAGTAACATAGTAAATGGGGTGTTGTCCTCAATAAATTTAATAATCTCAAAATCTTCTTCAGTCGAAGTTCCATTAACATTTATAGATATCTGAGTGAGCCTTCCACATATGTTTACCAAATTTCCTCTGAAAATTCCTCTTCCTCCTAGTGAAGGGATCATGGTAGGCTTCCCTATATCTTCCCACTTTCTCTCTATCATGATGTTCATCTGTGTTTCCTCATCTAGAACACAATCAATGTCGAAGTCCCCTATCCTTACTTCAATGCATTATTTTTCTTTAAAGATATCTGATAATCTGACATATCAATGTTCATTCAGGGTTTCTTCCATCTAAATTAATACTTTCTTTGATTCTTTCTAAGGTTCTACTATCATTGGATCTGCCTTAGGTTTCAAATTCATTCCTTTGAGCCTAGCAATCATTCTGGGGAAATCCAATACTTCATGATCTAGATCTTTGCAACAAAGACAACTAGGTCCTCCACCAGGGCATTCCTTAGCTAGATGTCTCAGTTTTCTACAACTGTAACAGAGGGTTAATCCTCTCTTTCTTGTAACTAATCCCCAACCTCTTCTGTACTTCACACTAGGAGCATAGGGGCCAATCTGCAACAAATTCTTTCTAGGATACTGCATTCATTTGTTAGCCCAAACATTCTTTCTATGCATAGGTATAACATATATATCACTATTCTTATCAGATCTATTCATATTAAACCTTCTTTCATCTAACAATGCCCTAGTTTTCAAGCTAGGACAAAATCTATCAAAAATACCTAGATCCATACTCTAGAAACAAAAATTTCCACTTATCTTACTTCTATAGAGCACAAAGATTTCAGATCTAGAACTTTCTTACCTTTATCAGAGCACAGAGCTTACATATCTTACCTCTTTTAATCAGAAAATTCCACTTTTACCTTTCTTAGAGTACAAAGCGTTCAGATCTTGCTTCTTTTCTTCAGTATCAACATCTTTTCTTGTAGATCTGACCTCTTTTCTTCAGATATGACCTTTCTTTCTTGGCACAAATCTTCACAGGTCAAGTAGAACACTGCGTACTAGGGCAACAGATCTACGCACAAAGCTTTCTTTCCACAAAGCTTCTTCTTCTCTAGTTCCCAACAATCACAGTTTCAGTCTGAGCAACAGAACCATTTGTTGGCACAGAGGAAGATCCAGGGTTCAATGCTACAACAACACACCAACAAATCCCTAACTACCGACCCTTTCGGCAACACTTGTGAAGCATATGAAGTCTCACTCGAGGTAGAGGCAGGGGTGGTTACAAGACTTAGGTGTTTGCAACCTTAGTTGGGACACAGATCTGTGATTATAGCACTAACAACGCACTTAGCATCGATCATTCATCAATATTCAACCCTTATTATACTTCGTAGATAGCACATAGCATCACAACATTCACTTAGATCTAAGATATTTCAGCACTTAGCAACAGTAAAATAGATCAGATCCAATAGATTGGCACTAAGCATCTTCATACATATCAGATCTAACATTCATACACATTTAATAAGCACAAAGAATAATTAGATCTATCTAAATATATCAAAGCACTTAGAAAACACATAGATAAACACATCAAGTCAAAGCACAAAGCATAATACATAGTTTTACATGGTTCACCCCCTCCCTGGGGCTACGTCCACCAACTCTCCTTCTTTATTAGTATCTTCAATCGTCAATTACAGCATAGAGCCTTAAACCCTTCTTCTCATAGGATAGAATATCTGTGCAACTCGCTAGATCCTTCTTCCTTACACTTCAACACAAATCCCTCTACAACCTCTTACAACAACTTTCACTTAGCTCTGTAAGCCTCTTACAATCATGCACAGAGCATTTACAATCCACATCCGATCATACAGATCTAACTACTAGCATTAAGCCATCGACCATCCTTAGATTGCCTAAGTATATATTTATACATTACAAAAGTGGGCCTAAGCATGGGCAAACCCACGGGCCGACATCCCTTTCCCATTACATTAACCCAAAATCCTAAAAGGGGCCCAAAAGTGAATCGAGGTCCCGTGATCTCTACTTCGCTTGGCGCTCCTTCTTTAACTAGCTGTCAAAGTCCCAAAATAGGTCAAAATGACCAAGGTTATCCCAAAACTTGGTCAAGGGCCAACAGGGTGTCCACAACCTACGCTCGACGAAGGTCCCACACTTATTTCACATCCAGTCCCACATTGACACATGGGTTTTCTATGATATGCCACTTCATTATAGCAGACAAGGACTCGCCCAACCAATAGTTGACACTTTTCTATCTCTTATAGGCCTATTAAATTAATTAATCATTGTCATAATAACTTCCTGCTCTTTATTTATTAATCATTTATTTAATCCCTATTAGGGATAATTAATCTTCATTAAAATTAATTAATGTAGTAAATATCTAGACTTCGACATACTTACTCTCCACACTCTTGTGGACATACCCAGAACCCTCGAACACCAAAGTTCCAAAGAGGGTCCCACGTATATTATATCGTGATGTAAATATAATTAATTATATTAAATTATAATATAATTAACCACGTGAAATGTTTATTGCAAATAATTACATTAATTTATTTACATTAAATATAATATAATGTAGTTAATTGCATTTAATATTTATGAAACTTTGGAACACGAAAGGTAGGTTCAGGTCTTCGGCCATTTTAGCTCATGCATTTTATCACGCCAAACATCTCGGAGTCCCAAAGTACCGAAGTCCCAAAGGGGTCCACACTTATAAGTGTTATGAATTAAATAATAATTTTAAAAAGGGAAAAGGATTGGCCTCATCCACGTGTAAATATTATAATAAAATTCTATTATTATAATATATTATATTGGAAACCACCTCCTTGAGAATTTCACCTAGGTTTAATAAATCCTCAATATTGTCTTTTAATATGGAATGAGGGAGAATCTTTGGGTCAACTACTTCGGCTCTTCAACACACTCTCCAATCCTCAAACATCCTAGAATCCCAGAGTCCCATAGTGGTCCCACACACATGGGTTATAATATGTATATAATATAATTATTTGGGAAAAGGTTGACCTCGTCCATGTAAGGGTTTTATAATATTATAATATATTATAATACCATAATCCCCTTTAAAATTTGTACCTAAGAATTATAATTCTCCATTAAATACTTTCCTAAGTAGACTCTGGGTCGGAAGCCTTCGAGAGTTATCACAACAAAATCACTTCAAAATCTCGAAGCCTCGAAGTCCTGAAGTCCCTATGTTCCACGTGCATACATTACACGTTAAATAATAATTTAAATGGAAAAAGGGGTTGAGCTCGTTCATGTGATCATTGTAATATATTAATTTATAATAAACCCCATCAAAATTCATGCCCAGGTTTCATAAGTTTCCAATATATATATATATATATATATATATATATATATATATATATAACAATTTCACACATCTTTCACTCCCTATGCTCGAAGTCTCAATAATTACACAATTATTAAGAGGTTGATCATGGGTGGATTAATCTTGTTTAGTATGTAATCCTCTGACCTTCGAGGAATTCTCAAGTTCAGTCTCCACTTCAAACCTCTAAAGTCCCAAAGCTGTGAAGCTCTGAAGCGTGTTAAGAAATGATCATAGTGGGGTTTATTAATATGTACATATATATTTATTTTCTAAAAATATGTATATATATATATATATATATATATATATATATATATATATATATATATATTACCATGTCCTTGCACAAAATCAATATTTGGTAAGGTTTAAATAAAGTTTGTTTAATTAAAACTGAAATAAAGGAAAAATGGAAATTAGTTTCCTTATTCCATACTTTTAAAATAATAAAATAAAATCGTATGACCAAAATTTCTCCATTTAAAATATGGTATATAATTTCCCCTCCTCATAGGTAAAAAAGTAAACTTTCTTTCTATTTCTTTTCTTTATTTCCCTTACCTAAATTTAAGGAAATTGGCCTTAAAACAAGGATTTTTCCCCATAACAAATTCTGGTGTTTTTACTATTAGTTACAACTCCCCAATTTACGGGGATTTCTTCCAAGTTTGTAGGGATTTTAGCCCATAATTAACTTAAGTGTTTATTAAAGTCTATAATTAACATAAAAATTTATTAAATTTGATACAATTTTTAGGTCTGTTATTTACTAAGTATTCTATTACAAAACTCGAGAGCATCTTTAGATCATAATTAGTCTTATGTAGAAAGTTTTGGATCATGTTGTCATTGATGCCAAAGGTTTAATTAATTGATTTCAAAGGATTGATGTCAAGTGATAGATTGATGCCAAAGGATGCTTGATTGAGTGATAAGGATTGATGCTAAAGGATGCTTGATTGAATGATAAGTATTGATGTCAAGGAATTGATTGATGCCTAAGGATGATTGAATGATGTCAAAGGTCAAAGGTTTGATGTCAAATTATTGATGTTGATTGATGTATATTGGAATCATAGTCAGATGATGGCATTGATACAATGCATAGATGAAGATGAATCAATGAGTTGTCATTGATACATGATGCATAGATGAATATGGATCAATGTGGTTTCATTGGTATATGATGCATTGTTGGATTGATGTAAATATGAATCATTATTGTCTTATCATAGTTGATACGGTGTACAAATGGATGAACTCCAAAGTGGTCCTCTTATGGTGAAAACCCTCACGGGAAGACGCTTTACGGTTGAGTTATCCTATAAGTATGGTTGGAGAACCCATGTTTATATGTGGAATAATGAGATGATGATCAATGAATTTTTTAGTGAACCTATCCTATATGGATATTTCTTGTCATGCCATTTTCGGTGGTATGTGGAATGTCACATAACTCCTCATGGTTTGAGATTTATGGCCTTATGAAGTTGGAGGACCCTCATATGTAGGCTTGAAGCCCCAAAAGGTCAAATAGGTCAAAGAGCTTGCAAAGAAGAAATTATTATTTGAATGATAAAGTGAAGTGACAAAGTCAAGGAGGATTATTTAAATAATAAAATGAAGTGACAAAATCAAAGAAAATTCTAAAGTGAGGTGACAAAGTCAAGGAGGAATATTTAAATAATAAAGAAATGGAGAACTTTCTAATTATGGAAAGTGGTTAACCCTAAAAATGAGGAAAATAGGTTAAGTGACCTAGAAATGGGTTAAGTGACCTAGAAGTGGGTTAAGTGACCTAGAAGATGCTTCTAGTGAAGCTACTTGGAGATTATAAATAAGAGTCAAGGGTATCTTGTGTAGATCATATCTTAGGGGATCTCTTATGTGTATCTCTTGAGCATGCATTGAAGATTTATTTTGAGAGAGAGATGATCTGGAGGATCTCATGGACGCATCAAAGTTTCGGTAAGTCTGAAATCATGACGACAAAAGTTTCGGAAGTTTAGAAACCCTAGTTTTTGAGGTATACGCGGGCTGCAATGAGCTAGGGCATGTACATACATGGGTTGAATGAGGACAGGGTGCGTACAGTGGATGAAGTCATGAAGACTTCTGTGTAAGATGGTGCTAGGCTCTTCAGGACTGAAGCAAGTTCCAGATCTACATTCTATGGGCCCTGATCTGCCATAGAATTTCTGGTATGGTTACATTGTTTTCTTGATGAATACTCTTGATTGTTGTGTGGTGAATGCTTAAGGAATTCTTGGTATGACTGTTGTGATTTGGTTTGTGTTGGTTTATGGAGTGAGAAACACTCTTATGATTCAGTACTGATGTGATTTCTATAGTATATTGGTTTCTTATACATGATTGAGTAGCATTCATATTGTATGGTTGAGGAACATGAATAAATTGTTGGAGAGCTTGGATGTGTTGTGATTGGTTATGGGTCAGATTGGACAGTGAAAGACAGAAGTGAATGTGATTGAAGGTTGCAGAGGATCTAAGTTTGTCTTGAAGAGAAAACCCTAAGTAACTCAGAAGTGATACGTAGACTATAGTACAGATTAGCTGCGTACATACGTGAGTTGTACTACTGGTAGGGAGCGTACATACTCATGTTGCACTACCGACAGGTCATGTACCTATTGACAGATTGATATCTGTTGAGGATTGTTGCCTCATCTCAGTTGGTGTTGAGGATGTAAGATGAATCTTGCATTATAGAGCTGGTTCTCTTGTAGAGTTGTACTCTATTCAGTTGTTGTTGATAAACCCAAGGATTGTAGTCTGTAATAAAAAGAAAATTGTGCATACATCTTGTGTTCTGTGTGTTCCTTGTGGTGATGATTTGTTGATGATATATTGTTGATATATGCTGTTGAGATATGTTCACATTTAACTGGTTATAAATGATAGGAATAAGTAATGAGTAAATGGTGATTGCTAACTAATGATTTTTGTGAAGGGGAAGTTTTGAGAAAAATAGTCCTACACTGTTCACCCCCCCTCTCAGTGTAGTCAGTGTTTCCAACAATTGGTATCAAAGCAGGCCTTTAGTATAAGCCTTAACAAGCTTGGAGGATATCCATGGACACACAAATGGATGATAAAGTTCCAATCCTTGATGAGGAAAACTATTCTACATGGAGAATAGAAATGAGAGTGCATTTGTGCAATATACCAGATATAAAAAGTATGCAGAACAAAAATGAAATGCTAGAAATGGCAGAATAATAGTAATATAACCAGCATAAGCTCCACAATAACATAGAAATGATATAAGAACAACAACAGAAATAACACTTTGATTTAGAAAGAAATGTTCACAGGCCTCTTCGAGGGGGCAACCTCCAATCGAGCAGCACTCTGTTACAATAATATTCAAGCTAGGGTTTTCATACCCTCGACCCGTATTTATACTAAATATGTATATTAAGAGAAGCATGTAGAGGAAGATCCTTCTAGAAGCAAAAGCTTCTATTAGGTCTTCTTACATCCTCTTTATTCTATTTTATTGAAAGGCCTTATTAATATTTACCTTTATTACATCCGAATATATTGATCTACCTATGTGCGGGTTAGGACCCTAACATGTCTGCCCCCTTAAAAAAAACCTTGTACTCAAGGCTTGAGATGTGGAAACTGCTGCAGAATGGTAGCTGGTTCCCAAGTGGTATCTGCTGGAGTCGTATATTTCCACTGGACTAGCACTTCCTTGATGGTTCTCTGATGCAAGCGACGCTCACGCTGGTCCAAGACTGCTCTTGGTTGTAGCCAAATGGATCCTTCTTCAGCTAACTCTGGAAGGTTGGTTTGAATTTTGCAGCTAGTTCCAATCACCTTCTTTAAGCATGAAACATGAAAAACAGAATGTAGCTTCGACTGACTGGGCATAGATAACGGATAGGTGACTTGCCCAACATGCTTGAGAACTGTATAAGGACCATAAAATTTGGGTGCTATCTTCTGACAATGCTCGGCCTTGAGGGAAGTTTTCTTGTATGGTTGTAGTCACAGAAACACCTGATCCCCTTCTGCAAATTGACATTCAGAGTGACCTTGATCTGCTTGTTGCTTCATGCGATTCTGTTCCATGACCAAGTTCTCTTTAAGGGTATGAATAATATCCTCTCAAACTGTAAGTGTTTGGTCAACTGCCTGGACCTTCGAGGTACCTGGTAAGTATGAGAGAACTAAAGGTGGCTTCTGTCCATATACCACTTCAAAAGGAGTCATGTGCGTAGTTGTATGGTAGGAAGTGTTGTACCACCATTCAGCTAGGGGTAACCATTGAGCCCACTGATGTTGCTTCTTAGAGGAAAAACACCTCAGATATGTTTCCAAACACTTGATGACAACTCCATTTGACCATCAGTCTAGGGATGATAAGTTGTGTTGAGATGCAATTGGGTGCCCTGTAGCTTAAACAGTTCTTGCCAAAAATTGCTTATGAAAGTTGGGTCATGATCAGAAACAATAGAGTGTGGCATGCCATGAAGCTTGAAGACCTAGTCCATGAAAATTTGAGCCACCGTGGATGCAATAAATGGGTGTTGAAGAGTGCAGAAATGAGCATACTTGGAAAGGTGATCCACAACCACCATTATGACTAATTTATTCCCTGATTTGGGTAAGCCAGTAATAAAGTCCATAGAGATGTCCTTCCAAATAGAAGGTGGAATTGAAAGCGGTTGTAGTGTGCCCGGAGATTTGACTGTTTCTCCCTTGTTGTGTTGATACACCTCACATTCAGTGAAAAAATTACGGATGTCCTGTTTCATACCACCCCAAAAAAAGAAACGTTTGACCCTATCATAGGTTTTGGTGAACCCTGAGTGTCCCACTGTGGGTGTAGCATGAAGCTTAGAAAGTACCGTGGATTTAATCTTTGATTGTTTACTTAAATACAAATGGCCTTTGTATCAAAGCTCATCGTGGAGCCAAGAGTACCCTGGGGGATTCGGAGCATTGGTCTGCAATTGCTGGATCAGATGTGAACTTTTGGGATCTTGTAGCCATTCCTGGCACACAGCTTGGAGCCAATTGGGTATAATGAAGGAAAGAGAAAAAAGGGATCCTTCTTCTTCATATTTTCGGTACAGTGCATCCACCACTACATTGTCTTTTCCCTTCCTGTAAATGATTTCATAATCATATCCAAAGAGTTTAGTCACCCATTTTTGTTGCTCCGGGGAGGAAATGCATTATTCCAGAAAGTACTTGAGGCTTTGATGGTTGGTCTTAATTTGGAAGCGTTGCCCCAAGAGATAAGGATGCCACAAATCAACGGCATGCAGAATAGCCAACATTTCCTTTTCATAAATGGGTTTGCCCAAATTCCTTTCAGATAGTTGCTTGTTGGTGAAGGAAAAAGGTCAACCCTCTTGCATAAGAACAACATTGATTCCTTTCCCTGATGCATCACATTCCATCACAAAGGTCTTTGTAAAATCAGGAAGGGCCAAAACCAGAGTGGTGCACATGGTCTTCTTCAAGGTTTGAAAAGCTTGAGCAACGAATGGAATCCAAATGAAAGAGTTCCTTTTTAGCAGAGCAGTGAGAGGTGCTGCAATCTTTCCGTAGCTCTTAAAAAACTTGCGATAATACCCTATTAAGCCTAGAAATCCACGCAATCTTTTGAGAGTCTTTGGGTGTGGCCAGTCTTGCATAGCTTCATTCTTTTTCGGATCCACCCTGATGCCATCCTTGCTAACCAGATGACCTAAGTATTCTTTTTCTGAGGCACCAAAAGCACATTTAGATTGTTTCAAGAAAAGTTGGTGCTGAGAGAGTAGATGGATAACTTGATCCACATGAGTAAGATGGTCTGTCCAGGTTTTTCTATAGATGAGGATATCATCAAAGAAAACTAAGACAAAATGACAGAGAAAGGGACGGAAGACATGGTTCATGAGGCTTTGGAAGGTGGAGGGCACATTACACAATCCAAAGGGCATGACCAAAAACTCATAGTGGCCCTCATAAGTTTGAAAGGCCATCTTGGGAATGTCTGCCTCTTTCATATGTATCTGGTGATAGCCCAAGCAAAGATCAAGTTTAGTAAATAATTGGGCGCCACTCAATTCATCCAGGAGATCATCATTGATAGGAATGGGGAATTTGTCTTTAATGGTTAGTTTGTTGAGGGCACGAAAGTCAGGACACATTCTCCAAGAACCTTATTTCTTCAGGACCATGACTATAGGAGAAGAGTAAGGGCTCGTACTAGGGCGGATAACACCTACATTAAGGAGTTCCTGGACCATTTTCTCAATTTCATTTTTTTGTGAAAAGGGGTGGCGATATGGATGGATATTGGGAGGAAGGCTTTCGGGTACAAGGGGAATGGAATGATCATGAAAGCCGTGGGAAGAAGGGATTCCTTGGGGACTGGAAAATAACATTTGATGTTTAGAAAGGAGGGCTTGGAGGTCTTGTGGCACCGGGGGTGTCTCTATTGCATGTATGGCATGGAGTTGGGCAATGACACTAGAATGACCTTTCTTGAGCAGCTTTTCCATGTGATGGGAACTAATGACTTCAGTTGAACCAACAGTGATGCCATGGAATTTATATTGGTGGGCTTCCTGGTTGAATTGCATGGTTAATGCCTTAAAATCCATGAGAATGGGAACCAAAGTTCTTATCCAGTTTGCACCGAACACAATGTCACAACCACCCATGTCGATAGCAAACATATGGGATTTTAGGTATTAGTCACCGATTTGGAGATGCACATTTTCTCAGCGCCCTCCACATGTCATGGAACCACCATTGGCAATCATGATTTGGAAATTGTTGACAACATGGATGTAGCAATGAGTTTCTTGGGCAATGCGGAAATGAATGAAATTATGGGTGCTTCCACTATCAACCAAAATGATGATCTTTCAATGTTTGATGTAACCTATTAACTTGAGGGTTTGGGGAGTGGAGAAGCCAGTGAGAGCATTGATGGAAATGATGGGTTCGACTTCGAGGGGGTCTGACGGAGGGGTTATGTCAGTGATTTCAGGTGACTCAGACACAAGGGGAGTTTCAACATCCTCTTCCGAAATATCCTTAGAGATGGCCATAAAAAGATTTTGTTCCTTACACTTATGTCCCGGGAAATATTTGTCATCACAATTATAACAAAGGTCTTTGAGTTGGCATTCATCCATTTCAGCCCTAGTCAATTTTTGGATCTTTAATGGGGTGGAGGGAGTAGTGGGAGTTATGGGTTTAGGCTGAGGGATAAAGGAGGGTTTTTTGTTTTGAGAGGATACAGCCTGTTGTGATTCTTTATCTCTTTTAGTAGCCTCCACCCAACTCGAGGGTCGAGCCATGAGGACATGGGCCTGAATCTCCTCCTTAAGGCCACTGATAAAACACTCTCGAAAGAAAGCATCAATCATGCCCTCTATTTGAAAATCCAGGCACTCAAAGGAAGCTATGAAGTCTTCTAATGTTCTTGATTGTTTCAACTTTGTCAAATGGCCCAAATGGTTGGTGTCCATGTCAAAGCATTCATAAAGCTCAGTCACAAATTGGGTCCAAGCAATATACCCTTGATGGGAAGTTTTTCTCCATTGCCACCATTGCCAACATTATTGATCTAGATGGAGAACACCATACCGGAGTTTGGCCAAGTCATATGTAATGCCGTATAAAGAGAAATAATGTTCCATTTGGGTTACCCAACCAGTGGGGTCTGAGCCATCAAATTTTATCACATCCACCCATGGAAGGCATAGGTCACGTTGAAAGTGATGGGGCTGAAAGGTATGGGAATGGGAGGAATGTTCACCTTTAGTATTTGGAGGTGCTTCAGAGAAATGGTCATCTATAGGGATCTTCAGTTTGGTGCAGAGTGATGCAAAGATAGATTCAATATGGGTGGTCATTTCTTCTTTGACTTCCTCCATTGAGGACTGCATGGTTGTATTTATGGTAGAATTGATGGATGAATCGATGGAGGCAACAGTAGCACTGAGTCGTTTCACTTGTTTTTGGGTTTCGAGGAAACCAGATTGCAAGGTGTTGAAGCGAGCTTCCAGGTCTTGGCTATGGGTATGGGCCATGAGGATGGGTGAACTGAAAAGGGGCGGGCGGGGTAAAAATTTTTGCTGAAAAATGATATGGATGAATGTGATGAGGGAGAAGAGATGAATCCAATGGAATAGGTCTCAAATAATGGTGAAAAAATTTCTAGTTTTTTTTTTTTTTACACCTGCGGAGTTATACTCTGGTCTAAAGAATACTGCACTGATGAAATCCCCAAATGCTTAACCAGAAAGAAATGCGTATTTACTTGGAAACCCAAACACAGTTGTGTGGCAAGAGATCTTGTTTGTTTTAATTTGTTTATGTTTCTGTCCCCCAAGGGTTAGGTATTCAAGGGTTCTACAGACAAGGGTTTGCCCTGTGCCATAGCTCTCTGATATACGTGCCGGGTCCAATAGTAGTACTCGGCCCAATATCTCAGGGCAATAACTAAGGAGGATAGACCGTACCCTTAGCCGTACTACCCAACTACCCAGGTACTAGAGAGTATCTTCCCAAGTGTTGTTCTCGGTGACACTATAGCAGTCCGGCGGTTGATAGGTTTATCTAAAGAGGGCTTCAGGAAATCTAGGTTGATCCATACATAGGTGTTGTCTGATGTGCTACCACTCGAAGGGGTACCAACATGGGTTACAAGGGTGGCCAACATATGCGCTCTTAAGAACCACTTGTATTTTCTGCATGTATGAATCCATCAACCGTGGGTTTATGCACATAACAATAGATCTCTATGGCTTAAAGATGTCGGAACACGTTTCTACCCTGAAAAAAAAATTCCCACAATTTCTGCCAAGGAAAGTGCTCTGATACCACTTGCAATATACTAGATATAAAAAGTATGCAAAACAAAAATGAAATGCTAGAAATGGGAGAATAATAGTAATATAACTAGCATAAGCTCCACAATAACACGGAAATGATATAAGAACAACAACAAAAATAGCACTTTGATTCAGAAAGCAATGTTCATAGGCCTCTTCAAGGGGGCAACCTCCAGTCGAGAAGCACTCTGTTACAATAATCTTCAAGCTAGGGTTTTCATACCCTCGACCCTTATTTATACTAAATATGTCTATCAAGAGAAGCATCTAGAGGAAGATCCTTCTAGAAGTGGAAGCTTTTATTAGGTCTTCTTACATCCACTTTATTCTATTTTATTGAAAGTCCTTATTAATATTGACCTTTATTACATCCGAATATATTGATCTACCTATGTGTGGGTTAGGACCCTAACAATTTGAAGGAAATGGGAGTGGGTATTTGGAAGGCAACCATTAGTGGATCAGTTTCCTTGAATAACAAGTCAAAATTTGCAGCTCAAAGGGAAGAAAAGAAGAATGATGCATAGTTCTCAAGACCATTCTTAGTGGACTCTCAAACCCTATCAAAGAGAGCATGGGACAATGCACTTTGGCCAAGGATCTATGGATAAATCTAGAGGAGAGATATCAAAGCAAGAAGGAAAATATTGAAGACCACTCCATCAAGATCATTAAAGGTAAAGAATCTCCAAAAAGTCTTGATTTCATTATTTCTAAATTTGATCTTGAAAAATTTTCAAATGAAGACAAAGAATCATGTAATGATGTTGGCAAAAAGGAATATAATGAATATATTTCAAATGAAGGTAAAGAATCCTCAAAGACCCTTGATTTCCATAATTCAAACTATGATGATATTGAATATTTCTCTACAAGTGAAGAAGAAAATCTAGAAATAGTTTTTGTAGAGTTTGATGGTAGTTATACCATGGAAATAATAGAAGAAGAACTATTAGAACTTCAAAATAAAGTTGAAGATGGTCTATATGAATACAACAATGACCATTATTATATATACTATGGCTATCTTTCCGATAACACTAAAAAGTTTCTTAAGAAGAGTCAAAATCACATCTTGAAGTTAAAGGAAATGCTCAAGGAACAAAAAGAGAGTAATAAGACTCAATTAAATGAAAAGGAAGAAGAGATCACAAGACTAAATAATGAAAAAGAATATAATAAGGTAGATGATGAGATTAGCAGAAGTCTTGAAATTATTGTCAATGTCAAGACCCAAATTGAAGAATCCAAAAGGATAGAGGAACTATTGAAGAATCAAGTAAATGAAAAGGAAGAGTCGTTTCATAAGTTAGAAGCTGAATTTGTTGATCTTAGAAAGAAAGTAGAGAAATCAAACAAATTCTTGAATAGCTCACATATCTTGAATGAGATCTTGGAAAGTCAAAGATCACCAAATGATAAATCAGGTCTTGGATACAAGGGAGAAGCTACACATGTTTAAGAAAGCACCTGAAAGAAGCATGAGGCAAATCCCTCACTCTCAAAGAATGAAAATAATGTTGCAAGTCAACCACCTACACAAGAGAAGGAAAGTTTCAAAAGAACAAAGCAGGTAATACATCAAGAAGCCATCTTTATGTAGAAATTTGAATACACTTAATGTATTTCTGTGATTCTCCTGATCTAACAATTATATGCCACTGTTAAATATAGAATCGCCTCTACTATTATTCTTGCGAAAAATTAAACCATGATCACAACCACAATCACAAAGTGAAATATCAAGAACACATAACACATAAGTTTTACCGGGAAAGCGTAAGGCTAAAAACCCCACTATTATATATTATGTATATCATGAATCATGAAACAATATCATACAAAACTCTAATCCAAGAGCTCTTAGTACAATACAATCATTTCACACTGTCATACACAAATTAGCAAATACATGTGCCGATTCTCCGTGTCCAGACAACCTGCCTCCTCTGCACAATATCTGCAATTCAAATTCTCACAATCGAATCATATTGCCTCGTTTGCACATGCTCATAAGCATATTCATTGCATGTGTGATCAAATCACAACTAATAGCCAAACTGTCCCTTTCACCTGTTATCTCAACTGGCTCTCCACTAGATCTGACATGCATGTAGTTAACCATGGTAAATCTTCAGTTGCATGTGAGTTCACTAATTAACTGAACTCTCACTAGTGCATGTTTAGTTACAACTAGTACAACTGATCTTAACTCACTTAACTACACTTATAATTCTGTTACAAATCCAACTCACTCAGTTATGAATGAAATAATAGATTAATATTTATTTTCTAATTTATTTAAGGGAAAAGTAAATTAGACACATGTTTCTTGTTGACTTTTCAACACTCCCTCTCAATAAGAAAGGGATTATCCTTCACCCCAATCCTGTCTCTATGATATTTGAATTTTCTCCTGGTGAGCGCCTTCGTCAGAATGTCAGCATCCTGATCTTTCATAGGAATGTATTGAAGCAACATGATATTCTGCTGCACACAATCTCTGAGATGATGATACTGGATATCTATATGCTTAGATCTGTCATGAAACACAGGATTAATCGAGAGTTTAATGCAACTCTGATTATCACAATAAATCACTGTCAGATCTAAATAAGAACCAAACAAACCAACCAAGATCTTCCTCATCTAGATAGCCTCACATGCAGCTTGATTGGCTGCCATGTATTTTGCTTCCACTGAACTAAGTGCCACAGATCTATGTTTCTTGTTGTACCAAGAAACAACTATAGATCTGATACTAAACATTCCCCCTGATGTGCTCTTTATGTTCGTTGTGCTACCTGCCCAATCTGCATCCGTGAAGCCATGCAAATTCACCTCATCTGTCTGTCTGTACCATAATCCATACTCAAATGTGCCCTTCAAATATCTCAGGACATGCTTGCCCACCTTCCAAAAGAGTTTGGTAGGCTTAACCATCGCTTGACTTAGCTAGTTAACCGCATAGCAAATGTTCGGTCTCGTATTCACTAAATACATTAGCGAACCCACTAACTGTCGATAGAAAGTAGCATCCACTACCTCTCCAGAAGTAGCATCCTCTTTCCTCCAGTTTCCTAGAAGAGGAGTATCCATGGGTTTGCAGCCCTCCATGTGAAACTTACCTAGTTTCTCTCTTGCATACTTTCCTTGAGACACAAAAAGTTCACCATCTCGCTGCCATATTTCCAATCCAAGGAAATAATGAAGAAGGCCCAAATCCTTCATCTCAAACTCATTTGCAAGGTCCTCCTTGCATGAGTGTATCAGCTGCTCATCACCAACAAGTATTAAATCATCAACATAAAGCACAATGATTAAAATCTTGCCCTCCACAACAATTTCGTATAGGTTTTCATCCACTTCACTTTTGGTGAAGCCTAATCCAGTGAAATAGTTGTCTATCCAAATGTACCAAGCACGGGGTGCTTCCTTCAGCTCATACAGTGCTCTCTTGAATATGCACACATGCGACTCTCTGTCAAAGGTCTCAAAACCTTCTAGTTGTTCAATGTACACTTCTTCCTTAATGATCCCATTGAGGAATGCAGTTTTTACATCCATCTGATGAATGCACCAACCCATCTGCATCGAGAGTGCAAGGATGGATCTTATGGAAGAGTACCTTGCGATAGGTGCAAAGGTCTCATAATAATCTATCCCCTCGATATGTGAGAAGCCTCGAGCCACAAACCTGGACTTGTATTTCTCCACACTCTCATCAGCAACTTGCTTTACCTTGTAGATCTATCTCAAATCTACCACTGATTTATCAACCAGTCTTGGGACAATTTCCCATGCACTGTTTTTTACAATGGAGTCATACTCCTCTACCATAGCATCAACCCAAGTGGGGTACTGCAATGCTTCCTAAAAGGAAGATGGTTCAGTCACAATACATTTTCTCATGAGAGCCATGTATCCAGTAAATCGATCAGGAGACTGTCTCTGTCTGCACTGTGAAGTAGGGGCTCCTACATTCTGTGCAACATCTAGTCTCAATCTATCAGTTTCCATGGTGCGCTTTCTACCATTTCTGATGGATGGCTCTGCTTGAGTGGTTTCCTCCACTCCATGAACCTCCTCATGTGGCTGATCCACATCTTGAGACTCATCCTTGGGAACCAACAGTTCCTCTTCGGCATGCAAGTCTAGCTCCCTCTCAAGTGACAACCGCATGGATTTCCCCTCATCAAATTTTATATCCTGTCGCATAACAATCATCTTACTGTTCAACAAATACACATGATAATTATGGAGTGTTTCTGTGTACCCCAAAAATATCTCAACTTCAGCAATCGGTTCCAACTTCTTCCTGGCATCCTTGTTCACATGCAAAAAAACAGATGAGCCAAAAAAATTTAAATGCGAAACTTCAGGTTTCTTACCAGTAAAAGCTTCTTTAGGTGTACTCATGCCAAGTACTCTATGAGGACAACGGTTCTGCACATAAAACGCAGTATTGCATGCTTATTCCCACAAATGCACTGGTAGGCCTTGATCATGCAACATCGCTCGTGTTACACCCACGATTGTTCTGTTCTTTCTCTCTGCGACCCCATTTTGTTGTGGGTTATGAGGTGCTATGAGTTCTCTTCGAATTCCTTCTCTGCTGTAGAAGTCTTTGAATTCATTAGAGATGTATTCTCCACCATTATCGCTCCTTAGAGCCTTCACTTGCTTCCCCGACTCTTTCTCCACCAATGCTTTAAACTCACAGAACTTTGAGAACGTTTGATCCTTCTTCTGCATGAAGAATATCCATCATTTACGAGAAAATTCATCAACAAAAATAAAATAATACCTATGTTTTGTTGTTGAAGAAACCGAGAATGGTCCACACACGTCCGTGTGAATTCTCTCGAGGATCACCAAAGCACGGTTCTCCTTTTCATGAAAGGTGGAATTTACATACTTCCCTAGGGTGCACCCCTTGCACTGATCTAACTGAGCAAGTGTTCCCCTTGGAAGTCCAGTAGATATTTGCTGCATGATCTTCAAGGCTCCATGATGAATATGGCCCAATCTCCTGTGCCATAATTCATCCTCATCCCAGCTCACCACTATTTTTGCCTTGCCTATCATGGCACCGCAACCATCTACCTCCAACATGTAGAGATTCTTAACTTGAATCCCTATCTTCTTGACTTGACCCATTGCTTTATGTCGCAGGTAGGCTTTACCACTGCTAAAAACAACATCATAGCCTCTATCCTCCAACATTGCGACTGAGACCAAGTTTTTCTTCAGACCTAGAACATGCATAACATTTTTCAATTGAAATGGTTTACTTGACTCTGTCTGAAAGGTAATGGTACCAATACCAGTTGCACTATATCGTCCATCATCACCCATCTCTATATGCATTCTGAGATCTTTCTCCTCCAAGTCAATGAAAGACTCTTTATCTCCCATCATGTGGAAGGAAGAGCCACTGTCCAAATACCACACTGATCTCGATGCACCTGAAGCCATGCATGTGATCAAAGCGAAGTCAAGTTCAAATTGTGAGACAAGAGCCTCACTAGTTGTAGATCCAACAACCATCTTGTTATTCTTCTTCTGTGGACAGTTAGTAGTGATATGCCCATGTTCGTGACAGTGAAAACACTTCACTTTGGACAAATCCATCTTCTTGACTTTAGAATCGGATTTTGGATGGAATTTCTTCCCTTTCCCTTTCCTTTCCTTGGCAGTCAAAGAACAATCTTCTTCATCATCACGCTTTGATGAAGATCCATCTTTGTTTTTTTGCCTAAACTCCTCTTGCACTAGATCCTACCATAGTCATTCCCAATCCGACAATTTTTCCCTTCCATTGACAGAGTCTTGATAACTGTGCCAACTCTTAAAAATCCCTAGGAGCACCAAGCTCACCAAATCATCAGCAAGGACTGTTATTCCCACACTTTCAAGCTCATCCCGACATTGGACAAACTTTGTGAGATATTTTGGAATGGTGTCGCCTTTCTCCATCTTGATCTTCCTGAGTTTATCTTTGAGCGCCAATTTCCTATGGTCGCTACTGTTTTGGAATAGATCTGTCAAAACCTTCCACATTGCATATGGTGTGTCTTTCCCATGGAGACTTGAGACAATGTGGTCTCATACTCCCTCCAACAGAATCTTCCTCGCCTTTTCTACTTTCTTTTGCCATGCATCAAGATTTGCAGTGTCTGTCGCATCCGGCTTAGGGACATCATTATCAATGTAACCCTTCAAGCCATTGTCTTCGAGTACTACCTCCATCATATCCTTCCAAGCAATGTAGTTATATCTTCCCTCGAGTGCATACTCCAACCTCAAGCCATTGAAAGACATTTTCGATCTTGAATCAAGTGTCACACCAAGAAAATATTGCAAATTCGATTGTTATCCAACCCAAAACTCAACTCCTGCAATCCCTCTTCCCTGGGAGGTTTTCACCCCACTTGAGAGTAGCCTGAGGGAAGTTTTCACCCTGCCTGTGTGTAGCCTACAAACTTGCCTAGGAAGTTCGCACCCTGCTTCACTATAGCCTGCGAGAATGCCAATGAAGTTCACACCCTGCTTCACTATAGGGTGAGGGAAGTTCGCACCCTACTTCACTGTAGCCTGCAAGAATTCTAATGAAGTTCACACCCTACCTTTGTCTAGGGTGCGAGAATTACTATTCCTGAAAATGATGGTAGTTTTCAGTACTAGGGTTCGCACCCTGCTAGAGACGGGACCTGCGAGAATGAAATAATGTTCGCACCTCACTTTCGTAGATCTGTGGCCTCCGTGGCTCTGATACCATGTAGAAATTTGAATACACTTAATGTATTTCTGCGATTCTCCTGATCTAACAATTATACGCCACTGTTAAATACATAATCGCTTCTACTATATTTCTTGCTGAAAATTAAACCACGATCACAACCACAATCACAAAGTGAAATATCAAGAACACATAACACAGAATTTTTACTGGGAAAGCGTAAATCTAAAAACCCCACTATCATATATTATGTATATCATGAATCATGAAACAATCTCATACAAAACTCTAATCCAAGATCTCTCAGTACAATACAATTGTTTCACACTACCATACACAAATTAGCAAATACATGTGCCAATTCTCCGTGTCCAGACAACCTGCCTCCTCTGCACAATCTCTGCAATTCGAATTCTCACAATCAAATCATATTGCCTCATTTGCACATGCTCATAAGCATATTCATTGCATGTGTGATCAAATCACAACTGATAGCCAAACTTTACCTTTCACTTGTTCTCTCAAATAGGTCTCCATTGGATCTGACATGCATGTAGTTAACCATGGTGAATCTTCAGTTGCATGTGAGTTCACTGATTAACTGAACTCTCACTAGTGCATGTTTAGTTACAACTAGTACAACTGATCTTAACTCACACTTATAATTCTGTTACAAATCCAACTCACTCAGTTATGAATGAAATAATAGATTAATATTTATTGTCTAATTTATTTAAGGGAAAAGTAAATTAGACACATGTTTCTTGTTGACTTTTCAACACTTTACACCTCAAAGAAGATGGACACCAAAGCAAAGGTAAAGTATTTTTCATAGTCAATGTTATTCATGTAATGAATATGGTCACAAAGATTTGGAATGAAAATATTATGCAAGAAGAGATAATAGAAGATTTTATAACACCATAAAGTTTTCGAGATGTGATCAAGTGGGACACATTGTTGTTCGTTGTCACAGCATGAGATGCTACAATTATAGTGGGTTTGGCCACAAATCCTAGGATTGTTGGAACACAAGAAGAAACTCCATGATGAATACTTCATATAGCATGACTAGAAGAAGGAATGAAGTAAGGAAGGGAGACATATTTAAAAATATGGAAGCTCATAGTTCAAGTTCAGAGAAGCAAGGACACCTTCAAGAGTGGGTGAAGAAGACTGAACAACCAGAGAAAAATATAATCCTTAAGGGAAGCTCAAGTGTGTCATCTACTGAAGCATATGTGGGTGACAGTGGTAACATTCATGTACATACGTAGGCTGACCTTGAATAGGTCACATGCATACACGATCTATCTGTGCAGCAGTCCGCGTATATGTGGTAAAACCTTGGGAAAAAGGCTATGCACATGGGTTGCAACTTGATGTGATGTATAATTCTATGTTGCAGGGTCTGACATAGTTTGTTGCAGGTTCTGACATTCTTTGTTGTAGTTTTTCATGATTACATATTGGATTATGTATGGTGATGATATAAAATGAAAGGCTATCTTGGATGCATGGAACTAACCCATGAGTATGGATTGAGGCATTATCTGTTGAAGAAAAATGTTGGTTATGACAGTGAAGTTATGGTACCTTGGTTATATGATATATATTGATGATGATAGCTAGATATATCATTGATCTATTGAAGCATACTACTAGTACATGTATTGTTGGATGCTTAGTATTTGTTGTAGTGAATGGAGGATAGCAGCTGATCTGTTGGGGTACATGACTGGTGCATATTTGAGTTTCATTGATATATCTTATGATGTATTATTAGAAGCATATTTTTTGGATATCTTGGTGCATGCATTTGGCATATGTATGGGCTACATATTGGGACATTTAGTTGGTGAGTTGATGAGATGATCATGTTATACATCATTGATGAGTCATATCTTGATCTATAGTTGATGCATTATTGGTACATTTCTAGTACATTGGTAGAGGCACCTACTAGCAGTTTGATTGGCACATGTTTTATGGAGAATTTGGCATACATGTATGAGGATTCACCATGTTGTGGTATTGGTGCATGGTTGTTGTACTTTCTTGGTACAAGTGGTGATATATGTTGATGTACTAATTTGGTACACTCATAGATAGTATATGTTCGGATGATAAGTACTTGGCTAAAAGTACACCATTGGTATTACTTGATTAGCATATATTTTGGTACATGAGACATTTGATGGTTGTGGCACTTGGTTCATGGTAGAAGTATATCATTGGTGATATGACACTTGTTTTGAAGCACATGGTTGACATGTTGGTAGAGGCATATGGTTGATACACTTCATTGATGATATCTTATGCCACATTGTATGGTATTGATGTACATGGTTGATGTACATGGGTGTTGTGCATGGTGGGTACAAAATTTGGTAGATGATGTACTTGGTTAATGTTCTATTCATGATTCTCTATTTCATTGTTGACATATCTTTTGCTTCATGATGTTTGGTATGGCATACGTTTGATGCATGAACAGGTCCAAGGATAATCATAGAAAGAGAAGTTGATCTATGATGCGGTTTTAGCAATAGCATTTGCAGCAGAAGCATGTGATCATATTGGAAAGAATATAGGGGGAGACATACCCATAGGGGGTCTCATTCTTCTTCCCATGATTCTAGGAGGAAAAATCCCTATACTTGAAGAAAGAGCACAAAGGCATAATTCCAAGGGGAGCAATGGTCACAGGGGGATTATGAGTGATGTATCTTCAGCATAACATCAGAGCGATATCCCTTGTTAAAAAAGGAAGAGATTATTCAGAGGAAGATCAAAGACATTCAGACAGGGGGAGAAACCCCAAGGAGAGTTCAATCAAGGGGAGCAGCCCCAAGAGGAGAATGATCCTTTTCCATTGATGTCAAAGGGGGAGAGATAGTCACATTGATGTGATTGATGACTATTGATGTAGAGAAATTCTTTGTCTACATGTTGACATCAATGATTGGTGTTGATATGAATGTTGGTATTGCCATCAATGCCAAAGGGGGAGATTGTTGGATCATGGTCTCATTGATGCCAAAGGTTTAATTAATTGATGTCAAAGGATTGATGTCAAGTGATTGATTGATGCCAAAGGATGCTTGATTGAGTGATGTCAAGGAATTGATTGATGCCTAAGGATGATTGAATGATGTCAAATTTCAAAGGTTTAATGTCAAATGATTGATGTTGATTGATGTATGTTGTAATCATAGTCATATGATGTCATTGATATGATTCATAGATGAAGATGGATCAATGAGTTGTCATTGATACATGATGCATAAATGAAGATGGATCAATGTGGTTTCATTGGTATATGATGCATTGTTGGATTGATGTAAAGATGAATCATTATTATCTTATCATATTTGATAAGGTGTACAAATGGATGAACTCCAAAGTGGTCCCCTTATGGTGAAAGCCCTCACAGGAAGATGCTTTACGGTTGAGTTACCCTATAAGTATGGTTGGAGAACCCATGATTATATGTAGAATAATGAGATGATGATCAATGAATTTGCTAGTGAAACTATCCTAGATGGATAGTGCTTGTCATGCCATTTCCGGTGGTATGTGGAATGTCACATAACTCCTCATGGTTTGAGAGTTATGGCCTTATGAAGTTGGAGGACCCTCATATGTAGGCTTGAAGCCCGAAAAGGTCAAAGAAGTCAAAGAGCTTGCAAAGAAGAAATTATTATTTAAATGATAAAGTGAAGAGACAAAGTCAAGGAGGATTATTTAAATAATAAAATGAAGTGACAAAATCAAAGAAGATTATAAAGTGAGGTGACAAAGTCAAGGAGGAATATTTAAATAATAAAGAAATGGAGAACTTTCTAATTATGGAAAGTGGTTAACCCTAAAAATGAGGAAAATAGGTTAAGTGACCTAGAAATGGGTTAAGTAACCTAGAAGTGGGTTAAGTGACCTAGAAGATTATTCTAAGGAAGCTACTTGGAGAGTATAAATAAGAGGCAAGGGTCTCTTGTGTAGATCATCTCTTAGGGGATTTGTTGTGTGTATCTCTTGAGCATGCATTGAAGATATATTCTAAGAGAGAGATAATATGGAGTATCTCGTAGATGCATCAAAGTTTTGGTAAGTTTGAGATCATGATGAAAAAAGTTTCGGAAGTTCATAAACCCTAGTTTCTGAGGTATATGCCCTTGCAGTGAGCCAGGGCAGGTACATACACGGGATGAATGAGGACCTGACGTGTACAGTGGATGAAGTCATGAAGACTTGTGTGTGAGCTAGTGCTAGGCTCTTGAGGAATGAAGTGGGTTCTAGATCTACATTCTATGGGTCGTGATCTGCCATAGAATTTATGGTATGGTTACATTGTTGTCTTGATGGATACTCTTGATTGTTGTGTGGTTAATGCTTAAGGAATTCTTGGTATGATTGTTGTGATTTGGTTTGTGTTGGTTGATGGAGTGAGAAGCACTCTTATGATTCAGTACTAATGTGATTGTTATAGTATACTGGTTTCTTATACATGATTGAGTAGCATTCATATTGTATGGTTGGAGAGCATGAGTAAGTTGTTGGACAGCTTGGATGTGTTGTGATTGGTTATGGGTAAGATTGGACAGTGAAAGATAGAAGTGAATGTGATTGAAGGTTGCAGAGGATCTGAGTTTATCTTGAAGAGAAAACCCTAAGTAACTTAGAAGTTATACACAGGTTGTAGTACAGACTAGCCGTATACATACGTGAGATGTACTACTGGTAGGGCACGTAGATACACATGTTGTACTATCGACAGATCGCGTACCTATTGACAGATTGATATTTGTTGAGGATTGTTGCCTCATATTAGTTGGTGCTGAGGATGTAAGCTAAGTCTTTCATTATAGAGCTTGTGCTCTTGTAGAGTTGTACTCTATTCAGTTGTTGTTGATAAACCCAAGGATTGTAGTCCGTAATAAAAAGAAAATTGTACATACATCTTATATTCTTTGTGTTCCTTGTGGTGATGATTTGTTGATGATATATTTTTGATATATGTTGTTGAGATATGTTCACATTTAACTATAAATGATAGCAATAAGTAATGAGAAAATGGTGATTGCTAACTAATAAGTTTTGTGAAGGGGAAGTTTTGAGAAAAATATTCCTACATTGTTCACCCCCCCTTCTCAGTGTAGTCGATGTGTCCAACAGAAATTCCATCTCTTTGTTTTTAAATTTCTATAGATCTTCAAGTTAATTTGTTCATTCTCATTAGAAACAGAAGATGAGTTGTAAATATAGATCATGCTTAACAATTACACCCATAATTATTCATTTAGAACACAAACAAATAAGAAGTAAGGAGATAAGTTAAAATAGTACTTCACTGAAAGCTTACTCATAAATTCACTTAAGTTCATGAACTCATTTAAAAGAGGCTAAATTTTCATTTCTCTAGAACACTTGTTATCTCCTTTCTATACTTAGGTTTATTCCTACACATATATATGCTTCTGCAGGTGATCCACCCACATTCTATTCCAAATATGTATGGCTACCTATCACTAACACTTTCTGTGTCTAGAAAAGTATAGGCAGAAGGTAAAATCAACAATAGAGGTTATTTTCAGACTCCACTTCAAATTTATCAGTCATTATCACATCAACATCACAAGTTCTCTTATTTAAACAACATATAACTCCAACATTCATAAAATTCATAAAATTCATACTATAAAAGAAATTAATCGAGAACAATATAAGGATTAGAGCATCACTTATTTGACAACTTGAAATTAGTTGGAAATCGTTGAAGGGTGTTCCCTTTTCCACCCAACCATAGGCACAGTTTCTTTTGAAATGGTTTACAACTAGCCACCCCCTAGCTAGACCATGATGCTCTGAGAGAAATTATTCCTTATGTTCAACAACAACCAGGGACAAAGGTCACTCTCCTCCTCCCATAGGAATTTTGGCAGATTAGTTTTCTATCCACCAAGAAAGGGAGGCTATTGTGATTGCTCACTCAATCACTCCATATATCTACAGCTTTGTTTATCAACTTGATTAGAAAAAAACTTCCCAACAATTCGTGTACCCATAAACATATTCATTTATCAGTTCTCTTCATAACCAGAGAGCTTCACATGCTCTCCCTCTTTAGAAATGATCACCAGACCCATTCCTCTTGCATCCTCTCCTCTTCCCATGATTTTCCTTACTTTTCTTTCCTTCCTCAACAATATTTCATGGGTCCATTTCCTAATTTCATGGGTAAAATTGGGAAATTTCCATATGGGTACTTTGCCCATCTCCTTATTAACTCTCGAGGAAGACTTCCCAAATACCAGCTTTATTGGTAATAAAATTCTCTGGGTCGGAGGATTGTTCAAGGTATGAACAATCTCAATCTAGTAGAGTACTGGTCTGGTACGGGTCATCTCAACCATTATTGGTTCCCCTCGTCATCTCTTTCATGCATCATGATCTACATTGGTAACCCCTTGAACAGTTATGCCACATCTTCCATTTTATTTAGTAACTGAAATATATACATTACCTTCTATAACAAAAGGTTCATCAATTCCAACATCCACACATAATCGGTCTTCCTATAGTCTCTTAGAAAACTATAGTTGTATTTACAAGTTGGGGGAAACTAGGCTATTACATTCCCCTCCCCCTTAAAGGAAATTTTTCCTAGGTGTTCTACTTGTTGTTGTTCTCATTATGTACAATAGTGAACAAAAATGGGTATGCCTATTTCATGTAATCCTCCATTTCTCGTGTAGCTTCATTTGGACCAAAGTGTTTCCACTACACCTTGACCTATGCAATGGTTTTGTTCCTAAGTGGGATTTATTTCCTGTCTATTATGCATTGTTTCTCTAGCAATAATTATCCCTCTAGTTCCACCTGAATCATAGACCAATCAATTATATGATTAGAATCATGTACATATTTCTTTAGTAATGAAACATGGAAAAAATTATGTGCTTTCTGTTGGGTATGTGTTATATTCTTTGCATGTGTGTGTGTGTGAGTGCGTCAGGTTCGACAACTACGTTCGATGATCCCTCTAGTAGTGTTATTTGTGTCATGTTCATAGGGATATTTCCTAAGGGGGTCCCAGGGGGGCAGGTATGCCCCCCTTGGTTACGCACAGAGCCCCGAAATTTTGTTTTGGGCGATTTTTGCTATTTTTAGTGGATTTTGCTATTTTTAGCAGTTTACTAAATTAATCCCAGATTAATGGATTAGGGTTTTGGTATCTATGGAATACCTAAAAACATTGTATATATTGTATGGTGAATGGTGAAATTCGATAATGAATATAGGAAAAGTTTTCCCGGTTGAGGGTTTCCGATATAAAATATTTGTGTACTCTGTGTATGAGCCATTGATTAAATATTGTTTTGCTTAAGAATCTATATGCATTTCTTTACTTCACAGGTTTAAAAATTACATGTGGTATCAAAGCTCGTTTTTGGCTTCAGAGGGATGCCTTTGTTGTTGACGGTTTTGCTCGGTCTTGATAGATCAAGCTTATCTTCGGTCTATGATAAACCTGGGTTTAGTGAGAGATTTTGTAGTTGTGATTTGAGTGTAGAAAAAGGAATGGAAAGATCTTCTAGAATCGATATAGAGAAGTTCAACGGTAAAAACTTTGAGTTATGGAAGCTAAAGATGGAGGACCTTCTTGTAGACAAAGAACAATGGATTGTTGTGGATTTGGGTACATAACCTACTAGTACACTGTTTACTAGCACACAGGTTATTGGTACACAACCTACCAGTACACAAACTACTCGTACACCACCTACTGATATGTTGAAGGAAGATTGGGAGAAGTTGGACAGAAGAGAAAGGAGTACTATTCGACTCTTCTTGGTAGATTTGGTGTTGTTGAATGTCTCAGGAGAGTCTACAGACAAGGAACTATGGGATACGTTGGGGAATTTGTATCAATCAAAGTCCCTGGTAAATAAGTTGTTTCTTTGAAAATTTTTGTATAATCTTAGGATGGAAGATGGATATTCTATGAAAGAACATCTAAATGCCTTTAATACTCTGGTAAGTCAACTTGTCTCTATTAATATTACGATTGCAAAAGAAGATAAGTGTATTACTTTGTTATGTTCTTTGCCAGACTCTTGGGACAATCTAGTTGTAGCAATTGGTAGTACCACTCAATCTACATTGAAGTATGAGGATGTAGTTTCATCCTTGTTATTTGAAGAGATGAGGCAGAAAAGCATGGATGGTCATAGGACAGATGCTTTATTTGTAAGAGGTCATACCCAAGACAAGAATCCTGGTAAGCCTTCAAGGGGGAGATCTAAATATATAGGTAGAACTAAGTCTCCAGGAAAATCTTTGAGGAAATGCTAGAAGTGTGGTAAAACTGTAAGTTTTAAACCTGTGAAGTAAAGAAATGCATATAGATTCTTAAGCAAGATAGAAATTAATCAATCGCTCATACACAGAGTACACAGAGATTTTATACTGGAAACCCTCAACTGGGAAAAACCTTCCTTATATTCATTATATCGAATTTCACCATTCACCATACAATATATACAATGTTTTTAGGTATTCCGTAGATACCAAAACCCTAATCCCTTAATCCAAGATTAATTTACAAAACTGCGAAAAATAGAAAAATCCGCTAAAAATAACAAAAACCACCCCCCAAAAAAATTTGGGGCGCTTCCCCAAACGCTGTGCGTAACCAGGGGGGGCATACCTGCCCCCCCCGGGACCCCCCTAGGAAAGCGCCCGACGCACACGGTGATCGTCAGACACATTTTTCGTATCTGAGGCGCCCACACACACACATGCATATAATATAACACATACCCAACATTCTCCCACTTGTTGTTTTCTTTGCATCCAGGGATCTAGGGGATTATATAGTCAACAATACAGGGAAGCAATGCCCATTATTACTCTACACCAGGAGAACTTTTCTATGCTCACAGACTTTGTCAATGAATCTGCAACATTCTTCAAAGTGTCAACCTTTTCCAGTAACACCTTCTTTTCCTCAACAATGTCTCTCACAAAGTGACACTGAACATCAATATGCTTTGTCTTCGAATGATAAGCTGGGTTCTTTGCCAGGAATATTGCACTCTAACTATCACAATCTAATCTCACTGCTTGTTGTACCAACCCAATACCTGAACACAATCTTTGTAACCATACTGCTTCCTTGCTTGCATGAGTGGCTGCCATGTATTCATCTTCTATAGTTGAGAGTGCCACTACAGCCTATCTTTTTCTCATCCAACTAATTGCTCCTCCAAATAGGTTAAACACATACCCACTTGTAGATCTTCTATGATCTAGATCTCCAGCCCAGTCTACATCAACAAAGCCATGTATGTCCACCACTCTGTCTAATCCCGGTCTTCCTTGGTAGCACAATACATAAATGGTGGTGCCACGAAGATACCTGAAGACCCTCTTTACTATTGTCCAATGTTCATTTCCTGGTTTTGACATATACCTGCTCAAAACTCCCACTACATGTGCAATGTCTGGTCTAGTACAAACCATTTCATACATCAAACTGCCAACTGCATTGGCATATGGAACATGGGACATGTCCTCTTCTTCTTCCTGTGTCTTGGGACACTGATCTATAGATAACTTTACACTTATAGGAATAGGAACCTTTACCAGTTTACTTCCATGCATATTAAACCTCTGTAATATCGTCTCAACATATTTTCTTTGATTCAACTAGAGTTTCCTATTTGCATGATCTCTTTTAAAATCCATTCCCAGAATGAAGTTAGTAGCACCGAGATCCTTCATGACAAATTTGGAGGATAGCTATGATTTCACCTCCTTGATAACATCCATGTTATTTCCTACCAACAACATGTCATCAACATACAACACTACATAAATGAAGTGATTACCAAACTGCTTGGAATATACACAGTGATCAACCTTGCTTCTTACAAATCCCAATCCAAGGATGTATGTGTCAAACTTTTGGTACCACATCCTAGGTGATTGCTTTAG
>JASDQU010101920.1:6989-84450 GCA_032191745.1 Picea mariana
CACAAAGTAAACATCAGGAATAGTTTTCTTTCCACTATTTGTTATTACATTCATTGCACATTTTCCCATGACTTCTACAATATTATCATTACCCAATTTAATTTGTGCTTTAACTGATGTATTCAAATCCTCAAACAACCCTTTATTTCCAGTCATACGGTTACTACAACCACTATCAAGAAACCAAATGTTACTTGCATTTTCTTGGGCTACATCACATGTAATAAACAATGTCTCAGAACTACTCTTAGAGAAATGTGCATTTTTCTTTCTCATATCTGCTTGTCTCTTTTGGCATTCATTTGCAAAGTGTCCATACTTCTTGCAGTAATAACATTGAATCTTTGATTTGTCATACCTTTGTGATGCCTAATTGTGATTGCTTTCCCTTGAGCTGAAAATTTGATTTCTTCTTCCTCACGGGTCTTGACTCTTTCTTTCTTCTCTTTGAAAATAATTTCTTCCTCTTCCTCTTCCTCTTCCTCTAAATCCTGGATTTTCTCTTCCTCTGCCTCTACCAAATGTCATGTGTGTTTTGAATGCATGCTCCAATGAGGTATTGTCATTCCTGTTCAACCTGTCTTCATAATCTTTCAAGGATCCAATCAACTCATCCATAGAATATTTAGTCAAATCTTTAGATTCTTCAATTACCACAACTATTGCATCAAATTTTCTTGGCAAACTTCTTAAAACATTTTCTACAACCTTCTGATCTGCTAACTCAACACCATTTTGTCTTATTTGATTAACCAACTCAGTAACACGATATGTAAATTGATCTATTTAATCAGAATCTTTCATTTGCAAGTTTTCAAATTCCCTTCTAAGTGCTTGGAGTTTGGCAATTTTTACATTGCTAGTGTCTTGATATGTTGTCTCTAGAATGTCCCATGCTTGCTTGGTTGTAGTGGTTGGTTTAATCCTTCCATCAACCGAATCGTCCAACGCTTGTCCAATTATCTGCAAAGTCATTTTATTCTTTTGCATGCTAATTTCATTCTAAATGTCCAATTACGCTTGTCCAATTATCTGCAAAGTCCTTTTATTCTTTTGCCTATTTTCATCAAGTTTTTTTTTTTCATCAACATTCAAAATAGACTCATCTTGTGGTTCAACATAACCATTCATTACTATATCTGATAGCTCATATGAATCAAATGCTAATTTCATTCTAAATGCCCAATTATCATAATTTTCCCCAGAAAATATTAAGTAGCATTCTAAATGCCCAATTATCATAATTTTTCCCAAAAAATATTAAGATCATAAGTTGTTGAAACATGCCTTATGCCATTCTCTTTAAAAAAAAAAAATCAAACCCAAAAATTTTCCAACAAAATAAACAAAAATAATCAAAAATTATGATAAAAAAAGTTAATTTTTCTTTACAAATGTTCTTGAAATTTCTTCCTTCCCTACTCCAATGTTTTGGAATGCTTTGAGACACAAAACATTCAACACACTTTACGAATGTGCATGTGCGTAACAATCTTGCCCACTTCAACACTATGCAATAAGAAAGTCAACTATCACTCATTTTTTTATATATAAATGTATGCATATGGCCATATATCATAAGCACCCTCCAAAAGAATTTATGCCAAAAAGATGTTAAATATTTTGATTCAAATCCAAAATATGAGCAAATCAGAACCCCTTCTGCATATAGCTTTTAATTAAGTAAAATCATGATAGCAATTTTAATAAAAAAACTTCTTAATCTTAATTAAACTCTCCAAATCGTATTTCAATGCACAGCGTGTCCTTCTGGCAACTCAATGGAAAACAAAATGATGCACATAAAAAAGATTGAATTGTTCAATGAATGAAAAGTTTACATAGCAATATTTTTATAGACAATATGGAAGCATGAAAGCATTTGGAAGATCCAAAACTTTTCCTTGGTGGAAGATTCATGAAAGGGATGGAAGGAATTTTTTGGGAAAACAGTTAAAGCGTCATTCATGAAACGGGTGGAAGGAGTTTTTTTGGAAAACAGTTGAAGCGTCGTAATAGGTTGGTGGAGAAATTAAATACTTCAACATCTAGCTCGTATTTCCAAATGCTGCCACAATCCTTTCCGAATCTTATAAACCTTCAATATCTTGACTTGTCTCAATCTGCAAACGCTCCCACCGTCCTTCAGGAATTTAGTTCGACTTAAACATCTCTGTTTGAAGGACTGCCTCAGGTTAATGCTGTCGTGCGAAACACTTGGAAAGCTTAGTCCTTCAATGTTGTGGGGAAATGGAAGTATTGCCTGCCCAAGTCACAAGTCAGCTGTCCATGGAAAAATTATATTTGTGGAACACAAAATTAAAAGAATTGCCACCTGCTATTGGAAACCTAAGCAATTTAAAAATTCTGGTATTAGAATGCCGGGCGTTGGAAATGTTGCCCGCTTCACTGGATACTCTAGGGAGCTTAAAGGAATTGACGTTTTCTGGGTGCTCTAGTTTGAAATGTTTGCCTGACTCAATTGGGGAGTTGAAACAATTGACAAAGCTTAAGATACGGCTGGGAGTAATAGAGTATTTCCCAATGTGTGTCACGGAGTTGAACAGTCTTGAAGATTTGAGTGTAACATATTGCTCGCTACGTGGCCTGTCATTTGCCGGCATAGAAAAGGTTGCAGAAGGAAAAAATGCACTAACAGATGCTAGCGGACGCGGATTGTTCTCTTCTATTCGCAAACGCATGCTACGATTCAAAGACTTACAGCTTTGGGGGACGCAAATAAAGGAAATATCATTTTCTGAAGGAGTTTGTTCCAACCTTCAACATCTTGACATCAGATTTTGTCATGAACTGGTCGAGGTTGGAGCATTGCCAACAACACTAGTATCACTGGAGTTGCAAGATTGTCCCGTATTAAAGAAAATAACAGGGCTTTGTGGTCTTTCAAAACTTCTACGACTGGACATCCATGAGTGTCACGGAATGGAGAATCTGCGAGGTCTTAGAACGTTGATATCTTTGGAGGTTGCCAATCTGGAGAGGATACGGGATTTGGCGTGGAGTCTTCAAATACCATGTTCTGATGGTGATGAAAGCGATGTCCCAAACTGACTGCAGTAGGGCGAGGGAATACTTAAGCAGCCTCAACCGACACAAAAGATTGAAGAGCTCAACAAAACTACAGCAGGAAGAGTGTAAATTAAAAATCTTGTTTTGCAGTTCTAAATGAAAGACATTTAGAAGGATTTGCTTCTTTGTGGTATGCAAATCCGTTGTAAAAGAAATTTGGAGGCGGACTTAATAATTCATATGGAAATCTCTTCTATTGTCAAAGAATTTGTGTTCATGCATAGCACTACGGGACTTGAAGTTAGATGACAATCCTTTTAAATCCAGTAATGCGTTTAATAATCTTTTGGCAAGGTTTTCTGATGTTCAAATAACAGTCTAAACTTAAATACTTCTCTATTGTTCTGCATCATTATATAAACAAGAGGTTCATAAGGTCAAGTGGGGCGACGAGACAGGATCTGTGAAGCATCATGCATTCAAAAACACATGTGAATTAATGCAAAAAAAGATAAGGAGCAACTGAATTTTCATTGGGTTTGAATAGGAAGATTAGCAAAGCCGTATGGAGACAGGAGCTGTGAAGCATCATTCATGCAAAAACACCAGTGAATTAATGTGAAAAACGATAAAGAGCAACTGAATTTTCATTGGGTTTGAATAGGAAGATTGCTGAAGGAGTTTGATACGACGCACTCAATATTCATCGGAATTGGGTAGATGATGAATGATTGAATAAGTCAGTTTGCATTGTTTAAATTGTAATTTTGAGTGTTTTGGTAGATTTGGAGCCTAAATCATTCCAAGAATCCAAGACCAATCACTGAAATCGTAATTTTACATAAAACTGAAAAAGGACTCACATGGTAAAAAGCTGGAATAATGGTAGCCCTCGACTTCAACATCAGCCAGCCAGTGCTCACCAATTTGACTCCGGGTATCCCATAGAGAAAATCGCTACATGAACAGAGGTCGTTGCAATAGCTTCTTCTATTTGAGAAGTTAGGTTTTCACCGTCCTGCAATTCGCTTGTCCAGAAATACTCGGAATCCATAGGAAAGAAAGGCGCCGGTAGAGATGGCTGGGGAAGGTCCATCGGAAAGAAAGACGCCGGTAGAGATGGCTGGGGAAGGTTTTCTTAACGTCCGGACCGCGATGGTTTATAAAGACATCGTAAATGTGCTTGTAATTGGTGTTGGGAGGTAGAAGAAATGTGTGATTTTGAGCCATTAATAAGATTGGATACACAGATAAGATGAAGAAGGGGTAGATTGAGTGACTGAAAGAGGCACTTGTTGTACACAGCACGTGTACCTGTGTGGTGATGAAAAACTTGTCGCACTGCTTGCTCCCTTTTAAACTAAAATTCTGCCTTTGCTTGTAATTCCGTTAGGTCTTTTATTATATTTTATTATATCTGTGGTATGGTATATAGTGTTGCCTTTGCTTGTAATTCCGTTAGGTCTTTTATTATATTTTATTATATCTGTGGTATGGTATATAGTGTTGAGTTAGGGTTTATCTAAATTTTAAAAAAATAATGATTAATTTTAAATTTTAAATCTTATTTATTTGATATTTTATTGGCTAAAAACTTTGAAGTTTTATTGTTGTCTTCACTTCCTTCAGTGTTATTGTAATAAATATTTCTGCCTTCTAATCATTTCATGCCTACACCTTCTCTCTATCTTCTTAAACAATTCTTTCATTATTACCAAATCTTGAACAACATGGCAATAAAAGCCATAAGCTGTGTAAACAAGGTTTATAATAATGGCGAATCCAAACCTAAGGGGAATACCTTGCATCCCCTGCTTTTTACTTATTCGGGTTTCTTTGAAAAATACAACACCTCCATACTGTTAGAGAGTGATAGTTTTAACATCAAATTGGAAAACTAAAACTTGTTTGATCACAAATTAAATATTTCAAACTTTAAACTCGTTATCACAAACTAAGAGTTAATGTTTCAAACTTTAAACTCAGTATTGCCAATGGTTTGACTGTAGTATTATACATTGAGTTATTATTATTAGGACATGACCTTCCCCTTCTGCCCCCACATTGATGACGTTGTACTGGGCTGCAAATCGAATTTGAATCATAATTCAGCTGAATCTAACTAACCACGAATTTCTAAACTTATTTGACAGATTCAACCATATTTGATAACTATATTGGTTATTAATGGCAACCAAACCCCAAACAATCTGATTACTTACCAAGTTATGGAGCCTCCATATTTTTGGGCTCACATTTTTATTTATCAAATTCAAAGAAAGATGTAACTATTTTTAGCTAACATTTAAACGCCTCTAAAATATCTCTTTTCATGTAAGTTATGGAGTCGGAGTTCACAATGTTTTCCATATTCCATATTTCAGAATTTGCTTTAAAAAATTACAAATTCCGGATAATAGTTTTGTGAATTTAGATTTTTTTTTTATCTTGCTTTTGCTTCTCTATGATGGAATGTTACTAATAACAATGATGGAATGACTAATGTCAAGTGTTTGTTATGAATTTCTCTTACTTACCTTTTTTCCATTGCCAAGCTATGCACTTTGACACATTGCAAATGCAATCCATGAGAGGATTGGACTACATATATTTTTTCAATTTTCAAGGTAGATACATGAGTAGAGGGGAAAAGACGATCATGTATGGCAAGGGGATTCTGTTGGGATATCTCATGAGCACTTTTTCCGACTTTATCAATGTAGTTGATTTTGCATAGATTTGAATGGTATAGAGTTGGGTTTCAATAGCTTTGAAAATTTTTGAGGTATATATTACATTGTATGTGTTTTTGCATTGTATCCATTGAAATCCAAATACAAACAATATTGTTTTCATATTGCATTGTTAAACACATTTGAATGACTCTCGACACTATAACCATCACAATAGGATACATGCTTCCACAAGGAAAACACCTTATGGCATTATAAATATCAAATGTTGAAGTACATATAGATCTAGGTTTAGGTAGACCTTTACTACTTGAAATACATTGAAAAGTTTGGAAATGTGAATGAAGGGTGAGTTGCTTGTGAATTCTAATAAAACAATGGGTGAATATGGGTTTTCAGAAAGTCCAAGAAATCACAAAGTTGTGCTAGTCAATACACTAGTCAAGCATATATTTTGAAAACTATCTATGGGGACGGAGACCAAGAGAAAGAGAGCTCCTACACTTGTACAACGTTTGTTTGAGAATTACATACACAATGAAGATTGAGAGAAAGAGAGCTATTCATTTCACCTTTGAATTTTAATGCAGTATCAGGAGGACGAGGAGGGAATATCTCTTTATCAAGGTGGTCAACTCATGTCGAAGGGTATAGCCACACTTGGACTTGACTTGCTCCAATACCACCAAAAGGTTGGAAAACCTAAATGCATGTTTAGTTAGGTCACTCATAATCATGCTCATATGCTTTGCAGCTATCAAATACAACCTAGAAAAATGTCAAATGTGTTACATGACTGTGAAGATTATGCCTTTCCTCTTCCCTTCCTTATAAAAAACCTTTTCCCATCCCTCATTACAAGCTCTTATGCCTTTCCTCTACCCTCCCCCTTTTCATATAATTACAAGGTTTTGGCCCAACTGATTACACTGGTCATTGCCAATTGCAAACATGTTATACAACATTCAACTATGACATTGCCAATTGTGAATCTGGGTGAACTACCATACGTTGAATTCCAAATGAAGTGGCTTCCAATATTAGTTCAATAATTGCACTATATTCAATGATGTTATTAGTTGCAAGACCAAGATAGGTGCCTCCTGAGCTCATAAGTTGGCTTATGGGAGAATAAATCACCTAAGATGTGGAAGAGATGTTCTGAGTGTGATGACTAGATCTATCCATGAATCCCAAAAATATAAGTGTGTCCAATGACATTTTCCATTCAAGCATGAAACATGATAAGAAAAGGTTGAGTTACTAAGAAAATAGAAAACCAAAACAAAGTAGATACACTACTTATACACAACATGTACAATGGTATTGCTTGGGCATTTCTGCCTAAGAATAATACCTCTTTAGATAGAGCCTATTGCAGGGCTCTTTTAAAACATTCCCTTTATCATATTCTAACTCGTGAGATCCTTTTATGAGGGCGGACCTCAAAATGTACAAAAACCAAGTTTCCTTTAAAGAAAACTCAAGGATGGACTAGTTTATCATATTAAACCTTGACACATTTTTTATGTTCCTCATTCACGGTGGCTACATCCCTATAGTTTTCAACAAGTTGTTCTAAGTAAACAAGATTCTCTTCCTTGGAAGTTGTGTTAGGCAAGATCTCAACTGCTAGCTTCAAAGAAGGGATCTCACACTCAATCAATAAGATGGCCTCTACTCCATGCATGAGTTGAAAAGGAGTGAACCTAATAGCAGTGTTTGTTGAGATTTATATGCCCATAGTGCCAAAAATAACAAAATGTGCCAATTAAACTTTCTCTCATTAATCATACTCTAGATTATGGTTTTCAGTTTTTATTAATAGCTTCTACTTGTTCATTTGCTTGAGGATAGTAAGGGGTTGAATTTCCTTGTTGGTGTCAATTTTCACATACAACCTTATGTGACTAATTTTCAGATCTGAAAATTGCTTCCTAGTGAACTAACAGTAGCTATTATCACTAAACAATTTTACACTGAAAATTATTGAGTGAAAATATATGTAGCAGAAACAACAAAATAGGAGATGAATCATCAACACAAATTTATGTTTTGTAACCTTGTCAAATTCAGAAATCGTGAGGGATAAACAAACCCTCCTAGCCAATACAATTTCACCAAATATGAGGACAACCTTGTTATCCTCATAATCCTAAAGTTCTATAGTCTAAGTATTTTCTAGTATAAATGTTTTTTAAAAAATAGTTTATTCTAGTTTGTTAGGATAAGGATACCTAGTTTCTATGTAAAGGATACCTATCATACTCATGTGATTATGTGATTGGTTGTTCTCCTAGTTTTTAGTTTAGAGTTGAGCTATATAAACAAGCGCATTCTTCAAGTGAGGTTAATAAGTTGATTATGAGTCCTCGCTTCATATTGTAATCACTTTTTTCTTATTAATAAAATTACATGTCTGAGGACACTTTGTCAACATGGTATCAAAGCCATGGTGAAATGGTGATGGAAGGATTGGTGATGGATTGAGGAAGCAAGGAATTCTCCACAACATCATCCAGGATCTCTTCAAATTCAAGGAAAACAGTACTGAGGTATTTCTGTCATTAATTCGATAAGGAAAAAGGTTATTTTGATTACAACACTTGTTTTTTGAAAATTTTGATAAGATAAATCATCATTTTCAGCAGTTAAAATTTTTGGTATAGGATCTATTATTTCTTTGATTATTTTCTGATCAAATCTACTTTGTCTAACAAGTAGACTAATTGTAATCCAAGTAGAGGGATCTTTTTTGTAAAAATTGTTTCAGATCTATGTAAATCTGGCAATTTCTTGGTAAAGAGATATATCTTTTGATAAATCTCAATCTCCATGCTTCAATGCTTCAAGATCTACGTAAATTGTTTCATATATGTAAAAATATGCAATATGGTTTTGTCAATTTAAAAAAAAAAAAAATCTAGCTCTAGCCATCGTTTTTTCTTCTCTTCTTTGCATTGGGCGGATAACAATCTGTTTATGTTTGAATCTGGGAAAGGAAAATGATCCACATCAATTCAGATCCAATATCTCTGGTGCAAACAAATTGAACCTGTGCGATCTCTCTTCTTCGCATTGGGCGGATCTGGTATCAGTCTTCAAATTGGGCAGATCTGGTAAACAAATTTCAGGGTAGAGTCTAGTGAATTCAACAAATTTGTTCCCTCCATTCAGTGTACCATCCATTCAACGTACCCTCCATTCTCGTGTGTCTATCATGATCTTAATCTCCATTCAACGACATCAAATTTGTTTGAATCTGCAATTTTACTTCCAACGATTGTGGTTCAAGGCTTGAGAATGAGTTATTATCACATGCAATCTGGTGCGAACTCTCTTCTGGTGCGATCAAATGTTGTAGATGCATGGTTAAATCAACATGTAGTTTGTTGTAATTTTTTCTGGGTTTGCTTCCCTTTGGTTTTATTTTAAATGTACGGGCGCATTTTTAAATTCATTTTTTAGTAGTTTGAGTCATTTTCCACAATGACAGACTCAACATGGGTGTTATGTACATTACATTCTATTTTCTGGGATGACACTTGGGAACATGAGAATAAACTAGGATCTTAAGAAATTATTCAACATGATAGAATGTCCCTCCAAGCACTGAGTTGTAATATTGTCCACTAGTACTAGGATGAGACCATATATCATCAACTGCACTCCTATCAATCCTAGATATTTGGTGCAAGTTGGCCAATAGAGCTAGACAAGGAGACAACCAAGATTCTTGATGATCATCTTAGGACTAGAAAAATTATCCTCGGAATAGGCCTAAGCAATTTACAACATGGATATGGAAAGTTTAGAGTAAATCATGCATATAACCTTGAATTCAAGAATAATAGTTTTTAAAAAAGATATATCTAGTAGAATATTTGGAATCGAGAGCTTTGGCAAAAAGTCTCATTATTCCTTTATATTTTAGCTAGGGAAAATACTCTAACCTAGGACAAATTGGTAAGAAGAGGATTTTAAAGGTTATTCCCTCTACCATATGTGTAGATATAAAGAGAAATCAATAGAACACTTGTTCAATGCTTTGCTAGAAGTAAATATGTTATGGGATAAAGGTGCCACAGGTTTTCAACAATCCAATCCTCTTAGGGATGACATTGTTCAAACTCTTGAAAATTGGAGATCATTATCATATGAAAACCTGATCCTAAGTAAAGCATGGAACTTATTCTTCAATTTTTTTTCTCTCAACAATATGGAAAGAGAAAAATGATTTCCTCTTTAAGTAGCAAAAAAAAAGTTAAGTAGACATCTAGAAATTAATCCAAACCAACATCCATGAATCAATTGGAGTTGTCTCATGGCCAGTGGAGGCCAAGCGCCCTCAATACAATGATAGAATAATTCTCTCTATGTGGAAACTTGATTAATACACTTGTACATCTGTTTAGATTAAACCCAATAGAAATGCCTCATCCAACAAAACATGGTCTAAGATTCCCCCCGTTCACCAAGCTTAATTTTGGCAGGGCCTCTGAGGGAAACCTGATATACTCGATATCAAGAGAAGTATTCAGGGATTCATTAGGAATCATCCTCTTTATCTATTTCCTTCATATTGGTAAAATTACCAACAATGGAGTTTAGTTAATTGGAATGTTTAAAGGAATGCAATTAGTGATCCAACTTAATGCCAACAATCTTCTCATAGAAGGCGATTCCCAATTACTCATCTATAGCCTATCCAGGATCCTCCATTAATATAGGGCGAACACAATTCTCATGATTAATAACAACATTTCTAAGGAGGTTTAATACAAATCTCATAGATTTCAATATCCACCTTATCCATTATCCCCTCCAATGTGCAAAGGAAAGACAACACCTCTACAAGGAAAACACCTTGAGGCAGAGGTTTTTGCGCACATTTTTAGTGTTACAATATTTGGAAAAAAATTCAGAAAATCCTTTGTTATTTGAAGTGGATGTTCTAGCAAAGGTTTTAAAGGATGTTCCATATAACTAAAATATTTTGGGTGGATAGAGGTTTTAACGGAGTTTTTTTTTTAGTATTGCTTGTTTTTGTAGAATGCATGAGTGCATTCTTAAGTAGCATGCATTGGTGTGTACATAAACCTAGAAAACAACATTCTTCTTATAATTATTATGCATCGATTCTTCCTTTTTTTCTTATATGCAACATTGGTGCTCTTATAAATATTACGCACTAGTTATTTTTGAGTTTATGTATGCACCCTTCATATTGTTTTTTGTATGTAGCACCGGTGCTCTTATAAATATTATGCACTGAGACGTTTTTAAATATTATGCACTGAGACGTTTTTTTATGGTGCATATTTTCTTGTATAATTTGTATGCATAGGTTCCCATATTACCATGTGCATCAAATGGTAGTGATATTTTGAATATTCGAGGTGAGATGTTAGCACTATTTTTTTCTACTAAGCACTAGTGTGTATATTGTATTTAAAGCACGGGTGCATATATTATATTTAGATAATTGGTGTGTATTGTAAGCATGCACACTATAATATTTTGAAATAATAAATATAATCATATGTTACGTCGTTTAAGGATTGATACTTTTTCATAATTTTCTGCACTGGTGCTTCAATATAATTAATAGGCATTGATGTGTATAACTCATAAAAATGCAGTGTTTTCTATATAATGGCACACACTTTTTAGTGAGTTCATAAGAATACAATGCATTGATATGTATACATTTTATTTTTATTTTTATGTTTTTACAAATTTTCAATTAATCATCTCAAAATAAAATATTTTTTTTAGTAATAGAATTTTTGATATTGTTTTTTATTGCATTTTGGTATAATGATTGCATTAATGAATTATCCAATAGATTACACCTTTGTTATGTGTAACAATGTAAATCATTTGCATATTAATTAATCAACAACACAACATCATCTTAAGAGACCCATCATCCTACAAAACATGAAAATATAAAAGTCCATAATAATCAAAATTCAACCAATATGTATTGGTTATATTTATTGATAACATGTCCTCATGCAATTGGGACAATATGTCGAGTACATTGATTTTCATAGACAAATATTCCAAAAAATACAATTTGTAATAACATTCAATTATATTGGTTGTCATTCATCACAGGAACTGTTGTCATCACTCGAGCTTCGTGCATGCCTTATTTATTCATTAATTGTAGGTGATATTGTAATTTGGTTATTTAAGCGAATGTTTTATTGATTGACTTGTTTTTTATGTTTCATATGTTCGATTTCCATCTACAAACATAGAAATAAAGTGTAATAAGTATATATACATTTATATAATAGTAGAATATACATGATTGTGTAAGTAAAAAAACGTACCATAGCAGCGAGTCTTTCATAAACAATACACATTATTTTGAATCCATGCCTCGTGATTTCTCTCAAAATATCTTTTGTTGGTTGCAATCCATAATTTGTTTCCTACATCTTAAATATGCATGTTATCGCAGGATTTGTACTTGTGAAAATCCCACCACAAGTACCCCAAATCTTGCGTAACTATGAAGATCCTACCATTGTCACCTTAGTAAGGAATTCCCTTGTTTTAGTGATGGAGGAGGTCCACCGTAGGGGAGGCTTCCCAAGTGACCTTAAGGGATCAAAGTAGCAAGTATTGTAGTCAAACCTACCGCCCCCTCTCTTGATCACCTAAAGATTCATCTAGGTCAAGGAAATGGAAGAGGTATGAATATGTTTGAGTACCTTCTTGGAACGAGAATACTTTATAACATATATGTAATGATTTCCAAGTAAAAACATGCAATTAATAACTCATAAGACACTAGAAAACAATGATTACTATGGCTGGTACAAATTTATAGCAGTACACTAGTCCTATAACAACAATATAAATTTGTAACAACAACAATATAAATATAGCTTACAATTCCAACGATTGAACAAGAAAATTAAGCATGTATCACATAGAGCATTATCCAATTGCTTAAGTGAAATTTTGAGCAAGTAACACCACCTTTACAAGAGTGTATGCAGCAAATTAAAGAGTTATCAAGTGGTTGTAGAAAATTTTTGCAACTGCAACAATTTCACTAACAAGTTAGTCAAATTTAGTGTTAACAATGTTATTACAAAGCTTGAGAGAATTGAAAGAGAGTGGTTGTTGATCAATTTTACCATGAGAGAGTTGTAAAATCAGTCTCTTTAAGGGCTATAGAGTATTTACAACAAAAAATGCAATTAAACTTAGATCCTTATCTAATTGTAACCAAGAGGTAGGACTCAATCTCTAAGGTCCTAGCACATTAGGGCCTTAGAGGTCGAATCTTAAAGATAAGGATCTCTAGGGTGCAAGCACTTTTGGGCTCTAGAAACCTTTCTCCCTTCTTGTAGCTTCAACTAGGTCGAAATCAAGAGTCTAGGGATAAAATCCTAAAGTTATAGCACTTTAGGTCTTTAGGAATATAACCATTGGTAAGATTTCTTCACAAAATTTGGACAAAATTAACCTTGTGAGAGGAGGAAGCACTTATTATACTCTCTTAGGGTTTCACCAAGCAAGACGTCTAGCATGAACAATTAAAATTTCCATGAAACATTAATAGCATGAAATAAAATTGCATAATTGTTTCTTACTTCACCAAGATCCCATGAGATAAAACCCTAATTGCATAAACTCCATCCAAAAAATCAACAAAGATCATCCATAACTTGACCTTCCAAAGATAGTGCATGAGAGAGAAGAGCCAATAACCCTAAAAGGGAAACATTTTAGAAGTAATACTCTCACAAAATTGAGAAGTTGTCGTGATAAATGAAAAATAAGGTCCTCTATTTATATGAGGCCTTCTTAACCAATTTTTCCACTTAAAATTGTCAACAACAAATCAGAAGAGGGTTGTCCGCCTTCATTTTCATTTACAATATGTAAAAATGAAAAATACATAAATTAAAACCCTAAAAGGGGTGACATCATGCCGTAGGAGGGTGATATAGGGATGAAAAATGAGACGTCAAGCCTCAAGAGGAGAACGTTGGGCCTCCAAAGGAAAATTGTCTTGCCTTGAAGTGAAAAAATGCTATGGCGTGTGTCTCCTCCTATCAAACTACCTCTGGAACCACATCATCCATCAAACCATGGCTTCCAAAGTGATGTCAAGCACTGAAGGGGTACGTCCTAGGCCTCCAAAGGTTGCGTCCAAGTGTAGAAGGTGACGCCATGTACATTCCATCATCCTCCACCAAGAAAGGTCCTACAAAGACAAAGAAGTACACCCTCCAAGTGTCCATAAGTCATATGAATCATGCCAAGTAAGTCACATTTAATAAAAGAACCAACCAAACAAGTGCATCAAATCCCCCTTTTTCAAATTAAACAAATGCTCAAAGACCTTATAAAATTTTCCAAATTTAGGTATTGGAGGGGTGTCATGGTTCCCTATTGGGTATGCCAATCCCCAAGTCAAGGAATGTTTCCCAAGAAGACCCTATATAGATCATGTAATGAGTATGAGATGGATTAAGGGAGCAATATTGGGAACATGGTTCTTGACATATCAAGGACTCATATTGTCCCATTTATGGGTTCCTTTGTTGTTGATTTTTGTAGCTTCAAGAAGGTGTTCTCACATGAACCTAGGTGTTGGATATGTGGAAATTGTCATGGGAACCACATCACACTTTCAATTTGGTGAAAACCCCATTGGATTTGAGTGGGGGTTTCATGGGTTTGGTGATGGTCTCTGTGGGATTGTGTTAGGGCTTCACACCCACAAGGAAATCATAATTTGATGTTGACTTGTGGAGGGGCTTCTGTGTTGACCCCTAAACATTGCATATAAAGAAGAGAGGTCATTGTGACATTACATATCATGTAGATTGTATGGCGACATGATGGAGCTAGAATAAGTGAGTTTGAACTTGTATTAAGAGGATTGGTGATCTCAGCAAAGGGAAATTTTGCAAGGTGGAAAATCTAGCCTTGAAGAGAAAAACGAAGAAGGTCTCACATGTGGAGTGAATTTTTTGTACAATATGTGGTTTGCAAGAGGACGAAATGTGTATATACACAGGTTGCAGAAGGATGAATCACATATAGGGTATACACAATTTTCAGTAGAGAAAACAATGTATGCATGTGTGTTGCCAGTAAGTTGAATCGTGTATTTGATTTTCTGGGCAGGTACAGATCTGTACAGGCTAACAGGTGATGTCAGCAGGTCGTACAAGTGGCCTAAAACAGATTCATGGTCAGAGGAGATTTCCATATTATTGTTGAGTTTTGGTTTTCTGATTTGTATGATTATTGGAGAACAAGGTTCTTCTCAGATTTGGTGACTTTGGAGAACAAGGTTGTCATCAGATTTTGGTGATATTGTATTGACTAGGAGGGCTAGTTTTTCCCTCAGGATTTTTTATGATAACAAGATTACAAAATTGAAATTGTGTCTCATGTGTATTGATGATTCATTTTTTATGTTTTTGTTTCTGCTACATATATTTTCAACCAATAATTTTAGTGTAAAGTTGGTCAATGATAAAAACTAGGGTTTTACTATTAGATCACTAGGAAGCAATTTTCATATCTGAAATTAGTCACATAGAGTTGCATGTGAAAATTGGCATGGTATCAGAGCTTGGGATCTCAAGATAAGGGGGTAATATTGAGATACATTTTGGATACAACTCTAGAGGATTGTTGTTCTTGTTCTTGTTCTTGTTCTAGGTTGGTCATATGTGACAACTCTAAGGGAGCTGACGAGCGGGGCAGTTCAAAGGTGAAAACTCTGAGGGAGTTGAGGAGTTATCTCTGAGAGGGATATACAATGATGGTTGGAGGTGGAAACATGTTATATGGACTCTAGTTTGAGACATGGAGTAGACCATAAAAATAAGGAGTTATGGGATATTGTAGCTCGATGATATGGTAGGTTGGGAGTTTTGGTGGATTGGAAGAGAGACCGGATCACAACAGTATGTTGTTTGGAAGATTTCCAATCATGTGGATGGAATTATGGTGACCTTTCATGGTGATTTATGATGGGTGGAGCTTAGGTTCTTTGGCACGAATGAGATGGCTTCAAACATTTGGCAGGTTGATGATATAGAGTCTTCATCAGGCCCGAGAGTTGCACATTGTCGAGGTATGACAATGTATGTTATATTTGACCCAAGAGGATGAGGAAATTTTCAAATATGAGTTGTGGTGGTCTTGATTGGACTAGACCGAGTGTCCAACTACAGCTTGGGATTGTTCAGACAAAGACACATGATCAATGGTAGCATGTGTAGACATAGAGAGTTCTGAGACTTGGATGATGGACATGGGAATAATTTCATTGCATGATCATGACTTGGGTAAGTAGGATGCTTTCCTTGGAGGATTGCATGGTTCTTATCCAATGAGAGCCACCAACACATGAAAAGGGCACAATATTTTTTCAAAATTTTACAATGTATGACTTAGGTATGTATGAGGGGATTGGTAGAAGGACCGGGCATGTAGTACAGGGATCTAGAGCAGTGGTATTCTAGATGGGTTATGGGGTGTTTTGTGAGTGGAAAATGTTTTATGGGTTCCAAGAGTGTCTTCCTTGCCTCAAGGATTAAGGAGTAGGACTATGTAGTGTTGTTCCAGGATGGACATGTGCTATTGGATGTTGAGTTGGTCTTCCTAGGTTTTGGGAACCTTTTGTGCATGAGATATGTTTTTATGGTTTGAGAGGATATGGATTAATTGTATATAGAAGGAGACTTGGTTGATGTATAGGGATGATATGGATGGATTGGTGTTGTTTGTGCCCATATCATCTAGCTTCATATCATTAGTAATTCTTTTAGTTAGGAAGAGAAACCTATATAGGCTGAGGGGCCTACCTATGCATGCTATGACTAGCAGGAGAAAAGAGATAGAAGAGGAGTAGGTGGATCCATAAGTGGTGAGGTAGGTGGCCCCACCAGTAGTGAAGTAAGTAGCTCCACCAGTGGTGAGGAAGGTAGCCCCACCAATAGCTAGAGTTCAAAGGGATTCAACCCTCAAGATCCAGTGGGGAGGAGAATCCTCTCAATATTGTGCAAAGGATAGTGCAAAAGGCTCAAAGGGAGTTCGACTTCATAGGGAGTCAAGAGGATCATAAGGAGAGTCAGTTGCTCAGTGGGAGCCAACCTTTAGGACTATATGGGAGAAACGCATCTTCCAAGACTGTCAGGAGGGTGTCATGGGTTGATATTTCCAAAAATAAGGTTCATAGGAAGGAGGCTACTAGGAGAAAGGTGTCTTCTAGGATGGGATCATGTCAGACAATATGATTTTCTTTGGTGATAGAAGGAGAAACCAGTCATATGGATTGGAGAGAAGTTGTGGTAGAGGATCCAGTACGGGAGACAAAGGTACTTCTAAGAGATGATGGAGGATGTAATTCCTCCCTCACAAAGAGGGAGTGTTGATGATTTTATAGAATCAAGAGGCATTCCCACTTGTGGAGTGTGGTGAGAATAAATTCCTCATTAAGAGGGAGTATTGATTTTTGTAGCTTCGGGAAGGTATTATCACGTGACCCTAGGTGTTGGGCATGTGGAAACCATTGTGGGAACCACATCACACTTTTGGTTTGGTGAAAACCCCCTTGTATTTGAGTGGGGGATTCATGGGTTTGGTGATGGGATTTGTGGGCTTGTGTTTGGGCTTCACACCCAAAAGAAAAGCCTAATTTTATGTTTACATGTGGAGGGAATTCTATGTTGACCCATAAGGATTGTATATAAAGAAGAGAGGTCATTGTGAAATTACATATCATGTAGTGTGTGTGAAGACATCATGGAGATAGCATAAGTGAGTCTTCACTTGTCCTAGGAGGATTGGTGATCTCAGCAAAAGGAAAGTCTGGAAGGTGGTGAATCTATCCCTAAAGAAAGAAACAAAGAGGGTAGCATGTGTGGAGTGAATGTTTTGTACAATACATAGTTTGCAAGAGAATTAAACATGTATATATGTGGGTTACAGAAGGACGAATCATGTATAGGGTATACATGATTTGAAATAGAGTAAAAAATATATGTATGCGGGTTTCCAGTAAGGTGAATAGTGTATATAATGTTATGGGAAGGTACATATCCGTACAATATGACATGTGATTTCAACAAGCCGTACAGGTGGTCTATAGCAGATTCATGGGCAAAGGAAATTTCCAAAATATTGTTGAGGTTTGGTTTTTTTATTTGTATGATTATTGGAGAACAAGGTTGTTCTCATATTTGGTGACTTTGGAGGACAAGGTTTTCCTTAGATTTTGGTGATATTGTATTGGCTGGGAGGGTTGGTTTTTCCCTTAGGATTTCTGATGATAACAAGATTACAGAACTGAAATTATGTCTCATGTGTATTGATGATTCATCTTTGATCTTTTTGTTTCCGCTGCATATTTTTTCAGTCAATAATTTTAGTGTAAAGTTGTTCAATGACAAAATCTAGGGTTTTACTATTAAATCACTAGGAAGCAATTTTTCAGAACTGAAATTAGTCACATAGAGTTGCATGTGAAAATTGACATTTGTTGAGGGTGTGCTACATCCCTTCTTTTGCAATGCAACATTATTTCAAGCCCTTTATTTTCCCTATTAGTTCCAAACATTGAGTGTTATGTGCACTGGAAAGAAAATGAGCACCACAATGCCACTTGAAGTTAGAACACATTGAGTGCTATGTGCACTAGAAATTAAAGAACCCCACAATGCATTCCCAATCAAGTGAGACATTTTATATTTATTTTCTTTTAAATTCCTTTATTTTTTATAGAACATTTCATGGCTCTCAGGACTTTAGGGTGAGAAATTATGTATGATGTTAGTTACAAAACAACTGGGCATTTATCCCCTTCTTCCCATGAAATGAGGTACAATCCATTCTTGGGTTCAATGCACCCGAACACTCGAAATATGAGGAAATAGAGGGAACAAGTGTGGAAAGTGGTAGGTATTAGCAAGAATGGTATGATTACCCTTCAAGAAAACCCCCCAATAGCAACCCTTTTCTCAAGGGAGACCAACTTACTAGGATACCATGACAACCACCAAGGTGAAATTAGGAAAATATATAATTTCCAAGCAAACATTCCATAATCAATAAAGGACTCTTTGCAACATGATCAAATGCTTCAAATACTAAAGTGACACTTACCATGATACTGGACTTGTTACCTCATGAAGAAAGACCTATTGTCTTTTGGGGAGAAACCTTTGGAGTGGATGTTTCTCTGTTGTCGATGATGATGGTCAAGTGTGGACAATTGGAGGGGATCTATGGGATGTTCTATCCAGATGACTCTCGACACTCCATGTATGTTACTTGTGGGCCTTGAGACATCATCTTCTTATTTACCCCTAGGCCTCGGGAGTAACAACGCCATGAAAAATAAAAATCAATATAATTAATATAAAGGTTTCTTGTCGTTCCATTAATCATAAAAAAAGGGAAGCTAAACAACATAGACACTTACAAATTGTTCAATTAAACCTTGATACTTCAACATATACTCACATCATATACCTAAACCAATGTCTATCAATTCATCAGTTGTCTCTTCTTTGTATGTTAGCACCTATAAGACGACACCCATGGACATGTGTAAAATAATTATTTAAATATAAAGATCACAACAAACATGAAATATTAAGGAAAAAAATATAAGTACTCACAAAGTTTGTGATCAACCATTTTATTCCTTGTCGTCATGTCTTATGTGTTGAGTGGGTTCCATTTTTTTTAATTTTTTTCAACAAAACAACTGAAAATTTGTATTTCATGTGATAATTAAATTCGATGTATATAGAAGAATAAGTGAATGATTACATACCTCTAATGTATGTTGTTGTTAGGATGGATCCTCTTGCGATGCAATTATGTTCATTTCTTTTACCATTTTCTTCTACACTTTTTTGGACATCTTACCAGCATGTATTGGTTTCCCCCTTGTTTGTCCCTTGGAATTTTCACAATCTCCCTAAAAAACAAAAAACTAGGAATCATCATATATATAAATTATGATTTTTTTTACAAAATAAGATTTATATGCATATAATAAATCACTACACGTCGGTGTGTTAATTAGATGTATGCACACTAGTATATGATAACAATGCCCTTACGAAATTGGAAATGTTTGTTTACAAATTGTTGTATTAACACGATGCTTTATAAATTAATAGAAGCACTGGTGTTTGAGTACTATTTATTGCACACCACTGACTCATGAAAAAATTTAAAACATGATGGTTTCAATATTAAAATCAATGCTATTTCCATTTTAAACTCAATAGTGTTGTTGACATGAACATTCACATCAGTGCTCTATCCATGTGTAGTGTGCATCGTTAATTGTGAAGGCTTTAAAAAAAATGACAGTGACATGATGGTTTGGGATCGAATTCAATGATTGGTCCCATTGCAATGGATACCATATGCCCCATATATAAGTAAATAATCCCTATAAAAATCTATTTCTTAAAAAAAATCTCATTGCAAAATATATAAAGGGAAAGCAAGAGAAACAATAAGGAAGTTAGGACTTCCAATACTGAAGGTAACTATGAAACCTTTTATTTTTTTGAGAATACATTGAAAATTACTTGAATCAAATAGGGAGAAATATTAAGATGATGAATATAATGAAATCACATATTGAAATTTCTCCTCTGCAGATTTGTGTGTGACCTACAATGGTCCCTTTCGAATTTGGATGTTCAAAAATATACGCCACTTCAAAGTCTTTGCTGGTAAATCTCTCTTGCAAATATGTCCCCTCTAAATTTTGGAAAATCAAAGAAAGAATGATTAGGGTTTTCATCTATATACACATATATTTAGAAAAACTAAAATTCCCGCTCATTTTTTCATTGTATAGTTCGACGCATTGATGATAAACACACACAATGTTTTTCTTTTTGTAACTTATTTTTTCGGTGTGCTATATAATTATGGTGCACTAGTGTGGTGTTCACATAAAAATTCATCAATAAACAATTTAATCTACAAAATGAAAATTCAAACATCCTCATTTAAATTTTGAAGAGGTTTTTCTTTGCGAAGGCAATAACGACTGAAATGCCCACTCATTTTTTCTTTGTATATTTTAGGGAATTGATGATGTTTTTATTTGCAGAGGAAATAATAGAGGTCACTCTTTAGTGCATCTCATAATTTACTTAAAAAGTTTGTTTTGGATGTCCAGATGCACCGGAGTATCATAATATAATTAGTCACACCGTTAAATTTTAAAATTCATCTGAAATTATGTTTGAATCTAGATTGTTCTATGCTTCCCAAGATGATAGTTTTTTTTTCAAATGCAAGGAAAAAATTGTCACATTAAATGGCCAATTCTTTATATTCCATCTCATTCCATATCGTTGCAAGTGCTTCAAGTTCTCCCTTGTTGATTGCAGTAACTCTATATTTTATTTATAATTAATTTATCTCATCAAATTTTTGTTATGTATGCACGTGTAGTTTAATAATTGTGCATTCAATTTTGTGGGATCATGATTCATGATCAAGTTCGCATGTGAAATATATTCCACCAATCCCAATATGCAACAAGATCTTATCAAGAAAAATATACCACAGGTGGATGTTTGATGAAAATGGATAGCTTCTTGACCCTACCAATTGTAACATGCAGTGTTCCAATAACCAGCCTGGGTTAATTGTGTTACATCGTGAATTGGATCTCTTTTATGACAACCCTTAGGGTGTAAGAAAAAGATGATTGAGTAATTGTAACTTTGGATTTTCAATGGAAGTAATGAAAATGTATTTCTCAACTCAACATTTGTTTTATAAAGTGGTTGATTGCATGTTTACTATTGGGAAACAAATTTCCATTCTTCTAATAAACGTATGGTATAATGTTTGAACATCCTAAATGCATAGTGTTACTAATATTATCGATGTAATGTTCAATATTTTTACAATTAGGATTTTGATGATGAGTTTCATGTCTACCATCTATTGTTGTACTCCACTATGATGTCAATTCATGAGATTTCTATTAAAACAGCACATCTCATAGAGGAAGCATAAAAAGCATGGTTGAATCAACAACCCATTCAATTCCCACTATGTCCTGAGTGGGAATTTTTAAATGACAAATTGATCCTATAAATATGATTTCTAAACTACCTAGAATAATATTGATTCTTGGTAGAAATTCCTCTACTTAGATATATCGACAAAAAAACTAGGAACTTGTTCATATCGATTGGGTTGGGATTCAACAAATTCCTTTGCAAGGCTTATAACATTCTCCTCAAGCAATGAAAAATCCAACATTGTCGTTTTCCTAGCCTAGTGTCTTCTTGAGATAAATCCAGATAGTGCTTGGACAAAGTGTCTAGGGTATCTAGGTTCCAAGAAGTATCTAACAATGACTTTTCGCAATTGAGACCTTCATTAGTGAGTCAGTCAACAATTTTATTTCCATATATTTTGACATGAGATGGAATAATTACTAAGATATGGGGAAGGAGGTTTTTTATGCACTCTAATCCTCCTTCAAGGCACCAACTTTGAGATATTTTGGTGATGGAAGAGCCTTCATGCATCTTCTTGAGCATTTGAATAACTAATTGAGAGTTTCCTTCGACTATTAATTTGGTGAATCATTCTCGAGCTACTACATGAAGACCATATTCTAGGGCCTACAACTCTATTTCATTATTACCATCTGTTCCAAGAAAACCAACATAAATCCAAAGTATTTCCCCATGATTGTTTCTAAAAACACCCCTATAGCTTGCAGGGCCTAGATTTCCTTTGGGTGCACTGTCAAAGTTTAGTTTTATGAATTATGGGAGTGGGGAGTCCGATTGGAAGCACAGATCTCTAGGGATGAAGAGAAATAGAGGTATTGATATCAAGTGCTTTAAATATTATTGTGTCTTGATCATTACCTTTCCAATCATGTTCAATTCATGGATTGATGAGTATTATTTCCTTTATTTGTTGGATTATCTTGCTCCATATATGTTCCATGTCTAGTTAGAAAATTTTCAAGATTCACCTGTTTCTTTCTTTCCAAACCTCCCATGGAAAATACTCCATGGTCAATTAAGAATTGGATGGGAAAAGGTTGTTTGTCTCTAGTATTTTATGGTCTCTATGATGTTAGTCCTATTTCTATCTGTTTGTCTTAATGTAGTAGTGCCTTTTTTCCAATAGAGTTGTTGCAAAGGGACATGAGTTAAGGATATGTTATGTAGTTTCCTCATTCAAGAGGAAGAAATCGCAAAAGGAGGGGCCTAGGAATCCTCATCAAACCAATTTATCCCAAGTGAGAGTTTTTCCCTATGTTAGAAGCCAAATAAAAATGGATACTTTTGGTCATAGGTTTTACTTCCAAATGTTGTCTCATATCTCTAGTGTGGGGAGTTATGAGTGGCCTTTCTCTATGCTATAAGTCTCTCTAATGTAGAATCTTCCCCTAGGGAAATAACCCCATCGAATTTTATTTGTTCCTCCCTAAATTCTAATTTTCCTAGTGCACAATTATCGCTAAAAGGTATCCCAATTAAAGTTATCCAATAAATGGGTCCAAGCTTCTTTTGGTAGCTAGGATTTCCTATGAGGGTTTGATGGATGAGGAACCTAGTGGTGAGATATTTGGGTCTTGCCTTGATTTATTATAGTTTCCCAGATGATTTGGAGATATTTTTTATTTATAACTTTGGCATATGCTTCCAAGAATCATCCCAAAATAGATTTGTTTGACCATTATGAATCTCCATCCATAAGCAATGATTTTGGACTATATTCTTATTTTTCCAGGATGCATTCCATATGTGGGAACTAGAATCATGACCATGCATTTGAACTAAATCTTGTTCTACCATATTTGTAGCATAATTGTGCCTCGAAATTCGGCCCCACAACTCCCCCAAATTGTGGAGCCATCACCACTGGGTTTTATCCCCTATGATAGAACTAAATGTTTTTTGGTCCTGGAAACCAAGACCCACTTCCATTTTCAAGAATTGGATCTTGTCCCATGCTACAGGGGCCCATTTTTTATCTTTTATATTCCCCCCATAGAGAAATGATTGTTGTAAATTATGAACAACTTCGAAAAGATATTTTGGGGATGCCAACGAAGAAAATAAATAGAGTGGAATGGCCTGAAGAACAAAATTTAGAAGTGTTAGATGGTATGCTAAGTTGAGATGTTGAAAAAGTCCATCTAGATAATTTATGCTCCAATATATTGAGATGATCATCCTAAGAGACACTTCGGAGAACCTTGTCTACAAGAGGGGCTCCCAAGCATTTGGAAGTAAGGGAACTATGTTGAAAACCTAGAATCTATGAGATATTAATTTGAACAGTAGGTGGAGTATGAAGGAAGAAATTTTTTGTCTTACCATAATTGATGGTGGTTCTCAAAGCTACCATAAAATATGATAGTACCTATTTAAATGCATTAGCTTCATGAGCTATTGGTACTCCCAAGAGTAGTGTATAATCTATAAAATTACTTATGAAAGTTTTTTATGTCATCTTTGAGAATCTTGAGACCTTCGATTTTGTTTCTTTCCACTACTACTTTAAGTGAGTTGCCCAACACTTCCACCATCAAAATAAAAAGAAAGGGGGAGATTGGGTCCCCTTGTCAGATGCCTCTAGATGGGGTGAAGGTGGATTAGGGTGAGCCATTAATAAGAATTGATAATAAATCCTTGGAGGTAATATATAAAATACAATTAATCCATCTTTCAAATATTCCAAAATCAAGTAGAACACGTCTGATGTATTTCTAGCTCCAATTGTCGAATGCTTTTGACATGTCTAGCTTAATAAGCATACTATATTTTTTAGTGGTTTTCAGTGAGTGAATCACTTTGTGGGAAATGATGATACTATCTAGGACATGTCTACCCTAAACATATCTTGACCGCTTTGGGGATATCAGTATTGGGAGAAGAGGCTTCAACTGATTTTCAATTACTTTAGTTATGATTTTATAGACCCCAATGCAAAGTGAGATAGACTTGAACTAACCAGAATCCTCCATGTTTTCATCCTTATGGATGAGAGAAATAAAGGTATAATTGAGTGCAGGAGGGACATAGGAATTTCTATGAGATATCTCAATCAATTCCCAGAGATCCTCCTAGATTATTAACCAACATGCCTAAAATAAGTAATTGGTGAATATGTCACGCCCTAGGGATTTTCCTTTGGAATTTACATAACATATTGTTATAATTATATTAGGGTGATTGATCTAGGTGGATCTTGGATTCCATCCACCTTTTCCACTAAATCAACATATTTGAGCTTGTTGTTTTGATCAACCATAATAGTCTCCCTTTTGATGAGAAATGTAATGTAATTCAATCTCCATTTTTTAATTACAATTATCATGTAATGATTTCCTTATGGTGTTATGTACATGCCTATATCATTAATTCACTTGATCCCATTAGAAATCTACAGTTAACCTCACTTGGGCTACACTACTACTGGGATGGGTGACCATGTCAGAAATCCTAGTGTTTACACACATATGGAATTTTGTAAACATAAACCAATTTATCTCAGATGCATCACAAGAATTATTCTCCTCTCTCTCTCATATGAAATAGAGGCGAAGGTGATCCTTTAAGGATGCAATGGAGTGTGATGTAAATATTTTTTCGAATGAAATGTATCCAACATCTCTTTCTCTTTAGAGATAAGCTACCACCATTCTAGCCAGTTTGTGTCTATGATATTTTTTTATTTTTATTCATTAATAGAAGTTGGGTTTCACAATATTTATGTGTTATTTGTTATCATTTTGTTTTTATCTCATTCCTTTCTTCATATAATCTATATCAGTTGTATCATAGTATTATGTTACTTGTTGTTTCTTAGTGCATGTCCCTGACGAGGTCAGGGTATAAAGAGTTGGGTGTCAAGATAGTTTTTCTTGAGGACAACTTCTCTCGCCACCCCAAGTGACCTCCCATGGAGGAATAAAAGAGATATGAAGAGGAAGGATATCATTTCAAGACATTTCTTTAGGAATCCCTTGCACAAAAAAGGAACAATACGATGGACAACTTTTCTCAGATACTGCAACAACTATTGATGGCGGCTTAGGCATCTTCGACAAGTAGCCATTTCATAGGTATGACACCATTCAAGGTATAATTAAATGTTGATATCCTCTTATTTAAAGGATATATAGATGCAAATTCTCTAGAAAAATGGTTGGATATGCTAGAAGGTTATTAATCTATTCAAAAAAAAATTGACGGTCAAAATATTACCTTTGTTCTCCTTAAATCCCTTCCACATGTCAAAGCTTGGTGGGAATATTATTGGGATAGGTACACCATAGATGAATCTACACCATTTGGGAGATAAACCACCTGGGAATCCTTTGTGGATGCTCTCAAGGAGGAGTTCTACCCTGTTGGAAGCTATGATGAACAACATATCATATGGACAACTCTGCATCAGGAAAGAGACCAATTGATGTTGGAGTACACTATCATATTCCATACCTTGTGCTCAAATTTGGGTATTAGAGACTCGAAGAGGCACCTAGTTATGAAGTACCATAATGTCATGCATAGGTACATTCAAACAAATATGGATTTCTTGGACATATTCACTAGGAGTTACTTATTGATATGTTGTCAAAATCAAGTAGAAATTCAAGCAGCAAAGTAAGGAGTTAGGGTTTACAAATATGCCACAACAAAAGCATGGAAAAGGAAACCCTAATGAAGGACAAAGCAAGGATATTCAATACCAAGAAAATTAGTCCAAGTAACCGACTAATAAGGGTGATGGGAATTCAAATAAGGGCACTGGAAAGTGGTGTGAGCTCCACAAAATACTCTAGAACAACATCGATGAATGTCACTTGAAACAATCATTGGTGTCCGAGCTCAAAGAAAAAGAATTAGAACCTGAATTGGGCTCTGATTCATAGCACAATAACATGAAGCATATCATTGATGCAGAACCCACTTCTACCATCATGGCCACAACAATCCAACCAAAATAAGTAGAGGATCCTCAGGAGGGGGAACGTCTCTTCCATTCATATATGTGGGTAAAGGGGACTCCACTGCATTTAATTTTTCACATAAAGAGTAAAAAAACCCCGATCTCAACTGAGGTTGTCAAAATAATGAAGCTATCGGAAATGCCACACCCACAAATGTACACCGTCAGATGGTTGAGAAAGGCATGAGACATCCACGTCATCCAACAATGTCCCCTTCCCTATGACATCAATCCCTTCAAATTTGAGGTATCGTGTGATGTCACCCTACTTGAAGTTTATGATGTTCTTTTAGGAAAACCATATATGTATAAGTGTCACACCATTTACGAGTCTCAACCACGAAGTTTCATTTTTACTTTGGGGGGGAAACTCTACAGAATACCAGAGATAGTTATGACTACTTCCATTTCATTGATCTCGACAAAACAATGTCACAAAGTAATCTCTCAGACCACAAAGTTTTTCCTCTTTGTGATTTGATCAAAAGGTGAATAGAAGGTCATTGTGACCACCATTGCCTCACACCAAGACCCTTGTATACAATAGAAGTAGGTCAATAAGATTGTAGAGGAGCACAAATATATTTTTTCACCCATGGGGGTGCCTCTACCTTCCAAGTCAAGCATTCCATTGACTTGTTTCCCAATGTTCCCATACCTAATGGTCCAACATATAGACGTTCCCTTCCAAAGAAAATGACTATTCCATATGTTCACCATCTCTATAATAGATCCATTCATAGCACTATTTCTCATGGCCCATTTTAGTTGTGCTTGGGGTTCCAACCATTATCCCCCATTGATATAGCTCTTCCTATTGCATCTTCATTGATAGAGTCTTCTCACACTCAAACCAAGGAAAATCATGCAGCCATATTTGTTGAATGGATCCAACACCTCCAACAAGAGGTTCATCAAATCCTTTAATAGGATATTTCCAAGTATAAATAGGACTACTTCAGCAAGGCAAGTGGCTCACCAAAGTTTAGATTCAAAAAAAAAATCCTCATCTCTTTAGGGAACTTGATGCAATGGGGACCATTAATTCCTAAGGGGGGATGATTAATCTAGGTGGATCTCGATAGCCATCCACCTTTTCCACTGAATCAACTCTTTCAAGCCTCTAGTTTTGATAAACCATGATATTATCCCTTTTTGATGTGGAATGTAATGTAATTCCGTGTCCATTTGTTATTACATTCATCATGCAATTATTTCCTAGTAATATTATATACATGCCTATAGAATTAATGCATTGAATCCCATTAGAAATCTATAGTTAAGCGCACTTTGGCTAGAGTAGTATTGGGATGGGTGATCCCCTGGGAAGCCCTAGTGTTTTACATGCCTATGGCATTTTGTAAACTTAGACCAATTTGTCCCACATGCATCATGGGAATTATTCTCCTCTCACTCTCTCATATATAATAAAGGTGAAGGAGGTCCTTTAAGGATGCCATGTAGTGTGATGTAAAGATTGTTGTGAATGAAGTGCAGCCAACATATCTTTCTCTTTAGAGATAAGCTACCACCATTTTATCCAGTTTGTGTCTACATTATTTTGTTATTTTTATTCATTAATAGAAGTTGGGTTTCATTGTATTTTTGTATTCTCTGTTATCATTATGTTTCTATATCATTTCATTCTTCATGTAATCTAGATAAATGATTTCTCATAAAAGGGCCTCATTATACTCTTGAGTAACCATACATGGAATGTTTTTTGTGATGTTCTAGATTTTTTCCCTATGATATTTCCATGGATCCGAAAGAAGAGATTTATAGTAATGTATCGGCGCTTTCTCTATCTATTTTTTTGTTGTAAGTTTATTACGTTGGATTTCCCTTATAGTGGAAATTTTATTTTGGTGTCGATGTTGAATCATAAATTGGTGAAAGAATTTGGTATTCTTCTCCCCATCCTTCAACCAATGAACTTGATATTTTTTCCTCCATAGTATTTATTCCTTTTTTATTTTTTTCCTCTATTTGGTTTTGAATCTAAGATTCCTAGCCAATAAGAGCTTCAATTATTCCTTCAAGTATCATCCATTGTTGGATCAACTCCATTTTTCTATCAAACCCCTTTGGTCTTTGAAAATATCCCCAAAATCCTTGTTCCATTTTCTTGGATGGGATTTTATATGTTTGAGTCACTGGTGGAAGTGGAACATAACCGAACCTGGTTCAACCGCCACCTCCTTCCACCACTTAGCAATATTGTCTTGGAATGATGGTTGATCAATCCAAAAGGCTTCAAACCAAAATGGGCAGTTTTTGGGACTACTATTCCAATTGAGATCGAGGTTAATTGGCCAATGATCACAGCTAGATCTTGGTATAATAGTGGCATCCAATTGGAGACTAGTGATCATAAGGGATTATGAAAGGAGGAAGTAGTCTAGTCTCAAATCCACCTAGTGGACTCTACCCCTCCTATTGTTCCAAGTGTGCATTCCATTTGAGGTTTCCAAATCGACCATGTTTAAATTATGAATTGTTTCCTTGAAGCTTTAGATTTTGTGTCCAAATGACATATTACACCTTGCTTCACTTTTAAGGATCTAATCATGTTAAAATACCCTCCCATTGTCTAGTAGCAGTCCCCAAGATCCATGTGGATATATTGAAGAGATCTCAAGAAGACAATATTTTCAGCTATGGAATGTGGACCATATACAATGGTGAGAAATCATGTCTCCACTAATCCAATCAGTTGGAATTTTTTTGTCAATGTTCTTTGAGTGGAAAAACAAAATAGAGTGAGATCCGAGAAGGGTGTCATAATAGATCTAATAATATAGTATCATCTTGCGCATCTATTTTCATTGACTGACAACCCTTCCAACTAGAAGTAGCTATCGTTGGCAGTGATTCACTTTAACATTTGGTTTCCTGAAGCATCATGATTGTCGGTTGTTCCTTCAAGATATTGTTTTTGAGAAGCCTACATTAAATATCCCATTCATGAAAATTTTATTCCAATAGAGGATATTCATTGGGTAGTGGAGGGGGTGGGTTGGAACTTGTCCATCATTAAGGAAATTCTACCATAATTCACCAACATTTCTCCAATCTCTTGTAGAAGTTGTTTGTTGTTAGGGACCTAACCTCCCTAACCCCTCACATAGATAGAATAATATATTTTATATGTAATAAAGGACAACACTAGTAAATAAGCCCTATATAATGTGAACAAGTCTAATGTTAGAATATTTAATAGAATCTTTCGCTTCTAGAAATATATTCCTCTAGAATGTTCTTTAGACGATAGAATTAGTATAAATAGAAGTAAAAGGCATGGGCAAGTTTTTTCGTGAGAATTATTGTAATAGAGCTTTTCTATGTTGGAGGTTGTCCCCTCGAAGAGGTAAGTGAACTTGGATTTCTATCAATAACTATATCATTGTTGGTGTTGTTATTATTTATATTTTGTTGTTCCATTTATTATAATACATATGGTAGCTTACAAGTTGTATCAGAGCACTTTCCTCTTCAAAAATTGTGGGTTTTTTTCTTCCAGAGTGGAAACATTTACTGTAGGCGTATTTAAATAACAAATATTTATCACTCAATGGGTAAAATTTTGAATGGGGAAGACTACATGTAGGGAATACAAAAAAATTCATGGAGTTACTCGAAACAAATGTTTCACCTTGCTAAAAAACTATGTAACCCCTATTGGTATCCCTTCGATTAGTACCACACGAGATAGAATATGTACATGGTCATCACTGCCATATACCATTTGGTATATATGGAGTCCCCTAGGTTTCCTGAAACTAACTACCCGATTAACATCATGAATAGTATAGTGACATCGAGAAAAACACTCAATATGATACTCTATAGTACCTGGGTAATCGGGTAGTATGCCTAAGGGTATGGTCAAGCCTCCTTAGTTGGTTTCCTGAGATATTGAGCCAAGTACTACTATTTGACCCTGCACATATATTAGAGAGATATAGCACAGGGAAAACCCTTGTCTGTAGGAACCCTAAAAAAACTAACCCTTAGGCATAGAATAGAATAGAAAAGGAACAAAAAGGACATTTTTTCATGCAACCTTGCCTCCTGCATCCTAGTTGCAAAATTCCTAAACAATTTTCCCTATTAAAAATTTGGGTATTTCATCACTATAGTATTTGTCAGGCTAGAGTTGAACTCCGCAGGAGTTAAAAAAATAAAAATAAAGTATATTGGTCCCGTCGACACCTTTCTTCTGGACCTATCCCATTGGATTCCTCTCTTTACCTTCATCTCCATGGTGCCTATAATTTTTAATTATTTTTTTCCCATGTACCAACCCCCCTTTCTAGCACCCTTATTTTCCACCTGTCCAATTGGGTTTCTCTTGTTTCCTTGATTACAGTGGTACATATCACTTATCAACTTTTTTCAGTGGAACCACTCCCCCTTATAGGCACCCTTACTTCCCAAATGGCCACCACTTGCAACCAAGACCCGCAAGTTGAAACCAAATAAAACAAGGCGAACTTCCATAAAATAACTTTTGACATTACTTCTATCAATTCCAATTTTGAAATCTTCCAAGACCAAGTCAAAAACAAATTTGACTCCATCAATAATAAATTCAAGGGAAATTTTGACTCCATCAAATCCACTCTCCACCAATTTTTGAACTAATCCTAGGGACCTCCCTTCTCTGAACAAATTTCACACTTAGACGGTGTTGACTCCTCCCATACTATGGTCTTTAATCTCAACTCCTTTCATTGTGACCTTATCTTCCCAAAGTCCAAGTCAATAAATTTTATCGCTCAGAAGTTGGGTCACTTAAATGGAACGTTATTTTTCTTTGCATGGCATTACTGATGAGTTGGCCAAACTTTGTTTTGGATTTCTCTAGTTGGATCCCGAACGTTCAAAATGGTGGAAATGGCATAAAAATTCATGCCTTGGGTATGTTTCTTGGACATAGTTTGTTGCAAATCTTTATGAACACTTTGACATAGACACCCACCATTTAGGTTGTCTGACCAAGTTGAAATAGTTTGACAAAGTTGAAGGTTTTGTAACCTATTTTGAGCACTTGGATTTCATAATAGAAGGAATTTTTTATGCCTTCTTTAGGGAATTATTTATCAGTGGCCTAAAAGATGAAATAAATGCCTAGGTCCTCATGGATTTCCCCAAGAATTGGTTGGAAGCTACTAAATGTGTCGAGGAAGAAAAATAAATTGTCTCTACCAAAGAAATAAAATCATCCTTTTCTTCCTCTCCATCGACCCACCAATCCTAACCCTCCTACTCCTCTCAAGATCTAGAAATTAACTAGGGAATAAATGGACGAATTCTAACTCAAGGGCCTTCACTATAATTGTGATGATAAATATTTACTGGGGCACAAGTGCAAAGAACATAATATTTTTATGTCTATTTCTGAGGATGTTTATAAAGAGGATGTTGATGTTTCCCATGTTGAAGAGATACCCCAAAAATATGATCCTACTCCTCCCTATGACCCTATAGATGTTGAACCACTGATTTCACTGAATTCCATCATTGCTTTCTCTGCTCCCCAAAATCTCAAGCTAATTGGCTAGATTAAAAATGGAAATTCATCATCCTAGTTGAAAGTGGCAACACCCATAAATTTATTCATCGTCGCTTTTCCCAATAAGTGAATTTATATATCTATGTAGTCAACAATTTTCAGGTCATGATTTCCAATGTAAGTTCCATGAAATGTGAGGGGAATTATGAAAATGTGTGCCTACAAATTGGTCAGTACCACCTGAAATATCATATGTTTGTTATAGACATTGGTGGTTGTGACATAGTACTTGGTGCTAAATGGTTACATACTCTCAACCCAACTACCGTCGATTTTAAGGACCTCACCTTGCAATTCCAACATGAGGGACAACAATATAAGTTCCAAAGCATCATAGCATGCTCCCTTTATTATATCATCATCTCCCACCAAATGGAAAAGCTACTCAAAAAAGGTTATTTTGGCATTATTTTTCAACCCCATTCTATTCAATCCATTGAGACATCCTCTATGCATCCTAAGCTCCAATCTATACTCTCTCGAAACCAATCTATTTTTAACACCCCCCGTGGACTTCCCCCTTCCCACAACGTCCATTATCATTCCATTCATGTAGTCCTAGATAGTCTTCCTCCCAATGTTTTCCCTTACTGTCATCCCTTTGCCTAGAAAAATGAAATTGAGAAAAGTGCTCAAGAATTGCTAGGAGCGGGTGTTATGCATCCAAGTACCAACCCCTAATATTCTCTGGTAGTCATGGTACCAAGAAAGAAGGAAATTGGTGCATGTATCCTGATTTTCATGCCCTCAAAAAAATCATAATCGAGGACAAAGTTCCCATCCCTATCAATGATGACATTTTGGATGAATTGAGTTGTGCTCAATACTTTACCAAACTTGATGTTTGTTCTACCTACCACCACATATGTATGAAGGAAGAATACATTCCAAAAACTACATTTAGAGCTCGTGAGGGTCATTATGAGTTCTTGGTCATGCCCTTTGGCCTATGTAATTCTCCCTCCACTTTCCAAAGTCTCATGAATCATGTTTTCCATCCCTTCCTTCGTCCCTTTGTATTACTTTTCTTTGATAATATTCTCATATATAGTAAAACTTGGGAATACCATCTCACCAATGTGGATTGTAATACACATAATTCCCCCAACTTGTAAATATAATTATATTTTTTGAAAATACTATGGACATATCAATTATGTTGGAATTTTTGGAAATGATGAACCTTTGCTAAATAAGGTAATGTAAATATTTATGTTATTAAATAAAATGGAAATTGTTGAACAATTGTTGAAGGTGTTGCCAATATAGATTATGATGCATGAGAGGAACCAATAATGGTTGAGATGACCCCCTGCAAGGCCAATACTCTACTAGATTTAAAAAAGGTTCAGATGCATAATAGTCCTCTATCTCAGATAATTTATTTACCATTCAAGCTGGTAGTTGAAAATTCCTCATCATAAATCAATGAGAGAATGGGCAGAGTACCCATCTGAAAATTTCTGATCTAAACCATGAATTAGGGGATTTTACCCATGAAATCTGGTTGGAGAAGGAAAGAAAAATAGGAAACTCATGGGCAGAAGGCAGAGGATGCACAGGAATGGGCCTGGGGTTCCATTTTTGAAGAAGAGGAGTGTGTGAATCTCTCTGGTTCTGAAGATAACTGATAAAATAAATGGTTTTGGGTACAATAACTATTGAACAATGTTTTATAATCAAGCTGATAAATGGGGTTATATAGAATCTGAGTGATTGAGTGAGAAATCACAACAGGCCCTCTTTCTTGGTGGATAGAATATTGGGCTTCTAGGTTCCTGTGGGAGAGGGAGAGTAACCTTCATCCCTTGTTGTTTGTTAAGCACAAGAACAATTCCTTTCATGGCATCATACTCTGGCTAGGGGTTTCCAGTTGTGAAATACACCAAGAGAAGTTGTGCCTATGGTTGGGAGGAAAGTGACACACCCTTCATCAATTTCCAACGATTTCTAAGTTTCATATAAGTGTTTTTTGTGTCTTGGATTTCTATGACAAGTTTATTCAATACTATGGATTTATTGTGCTAGATAATTAAAAAAAAATATTATCTTATTCAAATGATGGAATTGTCACTCTGATTGTCTAGGTGGCTGAAAATTTTGAAATAAAGTTTGGAAAATATATTTTGTTAATAATTTCTACCAACCTCTGTTTGGAAAGGGAAGTTGTTAGTAATAGTTTATCACTCAAATTAAGAAAAGAGTGATGGTTGATCACCTGTAGTAATCTATATGAAAAAATCACCAAGTATTAGTAAATTCAAGCCACTAAAATCCTCAGAGAGTTGCTTGGTAATTAGGAAAATGCAATTTTTGTTAGAAACTTGAAGGCCGAGCATCTGACCTTGGATTCTCTATTAGTCCATAAAATCTAGTAGACTCAAAACTTGAAGGAAGTTCATACCCCTGTTTGGAATTAAGAGAATATATCAAATGTTTAAGAGAGGAAAAGTATTTTAAAAATAAATAATAAGAAAAGAATGAGAAATGAGGATTAAGTTCTTACTTTGAAATAAAATGAAATTTAGAATTTAATGCATTGTGATTAATTAAGTTTCATTAGAATTTGGTAAGATGAGAAATTTTACGAGGAATTACAAAATAAATTTTATGTTGAAAGGGGAGAGATTTGGGAATAGTAACTACTCCCTAAAAATAGCAAAGAGATGCATGTAAATAACAAATTAGTAAGTTCTGGTAAGAATATAATTTTACCATGGAGGATTTTTTTCTAAGAAATGTAATAATTTGGAAAAGAATTTAAATGAATAATTTGCATAAATTTATATATGTAAATGTGAAATTATATGTTTTCTGGACAAAATTGAAGGAATGGTAAAGTTTGGTAACTACTGGTAAATTCCCAAAGTTACTATTTAAATGTTCTAATATTTGAGTAATAAGGTTGGAAACCATTATGTTACAACTAGAAATTTATTTTGCTAATTGGAAAACTTGAAGTCTTTCCCTTCTGTGCAAAATTTTAAATTGTGCTATTATTTTCCTAGTTTTAGATTTCACGCTCTGCACGGGTCGTTTGATGCTTTTGAAGGAGGTATTATTAAGGTATTTTTTAATTGTGAGTAAATTAAATGCCTGGAATTATGTATATCCTTTTATTTTACTCAACGTAAATAATTATAAATATTATTATAAAAAATCCTGCTCATTCAGATTTTGACCATCAGAGTAAATGGAAGGGAGTGTTTGAATGAAGAGAGAAGATATTGGAGCAATGGCGAGAGTGTTCAAACAATTATAAAAATTAATTATTAAATCAAATCCTTTTCAGTGTTGACCATGGGAGTTGACCATTGGAGTAAATGGAAGGGAGTGTTCGAATGAAGAGTGAAGCTATCATAGCAATGGCGTGAATGTTAAAAGTGTCTAACATATATCTTATAATATTAAATGTTGCTCTTTCATAATTGGCCATCGGAGTAGCAAGAGAGGATTGAACGTTCGGAGTACAATAGCTTGAATATTATAAGGTTATAAAAAATATATTATTGTACATAAAGGAGGTTTGAATTACTTGATATAATAATATTAAATATATATATATAGCTACGTGAAGATTTATGTGTGAATTTATAAGCCAAGGTCTATGATTTATATGTTAATCCAAGTTAATAAACCTAAGCGTATTATAGTTTAATTAATTATATTATATTATAATATAATATAATATAATGATAGTATAATTAATTAAATTATAAGGTAATCATTATAAGAGTAATTTCTCGTTGTTACCGGGCAGGTAAACTCAACTAAGTAAAAATAGAACAATGATTAGGATTTTAAATATAATAAGGGTTAATTAACACTAATAAGGATTAAGAAAATAAGATATTAAAAGTGAGATTTTTCTGTAACGTGGGATAATTAATGAAAAATATTTTTAAGAATGACCAAGGGGGGTCTTGATCGTTGGATCCAACGAATAGTTGTTCGGCATGGTCAAAGGTTTGAAAGGGTTGAGTAGAAGAGGGAGTCCAAAGAGAGGAGGTATAAGGACCGTTAAATCTGTCAGAGTGAGTGTATTCATGTCACGCACCCAGCCCCTAAGCTGGGTTGTTTAAGGGATGGGGCCTCGAATTTCATTTTTTCAGTTTATTTCATGTCCCTTGCTTAAGAAAAACCTTATTTTTCTGCTCACCCATAGATTACATCTCACCTTATGCGCTTAAACCAGCTAGCAGGGTCCTCCTCGTGACCTCAGGCTAAAGACCAAAGGCTAAAAGGTATGCTTGGAAAAGGTTTCAGGACTTTGAAACTCTCGGACTTCGGGAGTCCTACATCATTGCACGAGCATCCTCCCGAACATCGGATTCTCGGATCACCAAACAACGGAGGAAATTGACGGTCCACATTAATTTGTCAAGATCATATGGTTAAAAAGGGGCTTCAGGCCTTCGGGCTTCGAAGGTATTTCCCACTCCACCGGACGATATCCCTGGGGCGCCAAATTGGGGAAGTTACGAAGAGCCTCAAGATCACTCAACGTGGGCCCGACCTTCAAGTATTTATACAGATCCACACCCTATGCTCCACACTTCTGGACTCCTGGAATACGGACTACCGAAGTGTCCAGACACGTCAACAACCACATTGGCCAGGCAGGCATGAACCAAAAGATGACACATGGTGAGAGTCAGGGGGATGACATGTTTCTTCATTAGGGGGTGACACATGTCATGCTATAATAGTCATAAAGGGTAGATGAATCAGTCATATCAGAGTGACATGTGGCCCCTCATTTGCGAGTACATGTCACCCGGGATGACATCAGTGAGCGACGTTATCTTGGACTGATCTCTGCCCAGCCCTTCAATCTCACGGTCAGTGAGAGTCCACGTAGCCCCTGGATCTACAATCTCCACTACTTTGGGGATCCAACAGGTTAAGTTCAACGGTCGTGATTGAATCAATCGTGAAGACCGATGGCTATAAAGGATATTGGAGTCTTGACTAGCGCAATGTTTAAAATCATCGTTGAGTTCTGCAATTGAAGATGCACATTGGAAGAGGGACCAATGGGTACCGTCGATTTATGGATGGGTGATGATCGATAGTCGTTGGGTATTCCAGAACCGAAATTTATGCGGTCATTAACTCAACCTTTAGATCCTGCAATGGCTCCCCACCGTTGATCTGTCCTTACTGAGATCCAATGGTCAAGACTTAACTGAACATTGATCCGAAGGTCCTCCTCGACAAATCCTAGATCTCATGGTTGTGGTGGCTTTGGTGTTGAACCACCTCTGATCTCTCAAAGTGGCCAATGTCGGGCTAACCTCGGTAGGGATCCGACGGTCAGGGGAGCTCCCGAAGGATCCTGAGATCTATAGTTCTCATTACTTCGCAGCTCCAGACTTCAGAGGTTGCTAACTCCTCATGTCGCAAGTCCCCAAAAGATCGAAGTCTTCGAATTTTGGGATTTATTGCCACGTGTCACTCCACGATGCGTTCCCAATCGCTCTTAGATCAACTAATGAGAGGGATCCCAAAGGATCTAAGGATTGACGATCCACGTCACTTCGAAAGTTTAGCCTTCGAGGGTTTGGTGTGTATCTCTCGACTTTCCCTCTGAACCATGTTAAATATATCGCCATGTGTACCTAGCTTCCACAACCAGGATTTACTCTGGCTTGCAGAGACTCCGGGGAAACTCACGTGTCCCTACGTCACTGAATACCCAGACTTCCGAATAACCATTGATCTAGGGACACGTGTCCCTCCAATTTAAATGTTCCCGATTTACTCCGTGACTTCGGCATTCGTGAGTTTCGACGTTAGGCCATTCTTATTCTCCTGAAGTAGCATTTCACCGAAGTGCTTAATGCTTCCCCTCCTACGTCTGATCTAACGACTGAGAGTGATCTATGTTGAATCTCCAGATCAATGGTCCTCGTTGATTCATGACCTTGACCTTCATCTATTTTCGAGGATTGTGAAATCACAAGTAACAAAGTCCCGAAGCTGAAAGCTTATCCCCTTTGTGGACTAGCGTAGGGTTCCCAGACTTCGATCACATGGATACTTTGGAAATTCCAAGGGCTAAGCGCTAATCCTTTCGCAGCAATTGGATTAAGGACATGGGCATGAGCCCTTGGTCAGATGGGTGAATAGTCTAAAGGAAAAACGCCCCTCTCCAATAGAATTCAGACTTTGAAATTCTCGCTAAGGTAAACTTCAAGGGGTTGGAAAGACTTAGACATTTCAATCGATCCTACCCCGACCCTTTTCCGGATTCCCACCCCATGACTATCTAGTATCAAAACTGAGATAAATTGAAAGATCATATAGATATATAAGTTTACAAAAATCACAGGAATTTTTTAACAACTGTTCAAATACTGAAACATTGAATCATAAACACGGACATGTCATCATCACATCCAATATAATACACAAGGTATGAAAATACTTATCAGAACTGGAAAATGTAAAGCAATTGATGAAAGGGGTGCATGTTTTCTCCCAACCATAGGCATAACCACTCCTACTAGATTTAACACTATCCACCCCTGAGCTAGACCATGATGCTCCGAGAGATATTCTTTCTCTTTTCTCCACCACAGTCAGGGATGAAGGTTACTCTCCTTCTCCCATAGGAACTTGGAAACTGGTTTTCTCTGCTCCAAGCAAGGAGGTTTGCACGAGTACTCCCTCAGTCACGTGTCTGCCTCATTTATCATCTTGTAGTGAAACCCTACCCATGGCTTCTTACAGCTAGATCGAGCTTGTTTCTCATATTTTTCCTCTCAACTTCAGAGTCAAAATTTGTTTCACTGCTCTTCTCATGAGAGTGTTTTCTCTTCTCTGTTACCTCGCATATCTCTCTCTGTTCCCCAAATTACCTCATTTCTTTCCTTCCTAGGCCAGATTGTGTGGGCCCGAATCCCCAATTCGAGTTCAGGCCTAGAAGTATTACAGATAGGTACCCTTCCCTATATCCTCATTAACTCTTGAGGATGTCCTTCCAACTACCATCCTGACTGGTAATTCATTTCTGGGTCAAAGGACTATTAAGAAATTACACCTAGTAGGTACTAGTCTGGTGGGGTTCATCTCAACCATTATTGGTTTCCCTTCACCATCTCTCTCATAGCATGAATGGTCTATCTTGTCAAACTTGCTCCCTTTCAGCGGTTGTGCAACACATATTCAAATTCAAATTCTATTAATAAAAGATATTCATACATTGACACTTTTATACAAAGGTTCATCAAATCAAACATTCACACATATTTAGTATGTCATAGTCTCTTGGCCATTTATAGTTATATTTAAAAACTAGGGGAAAGAGGGGTATTACATATTCATACATTGACCCTTTTATACAAAGGTTCATCAAATCAAACATTCACACATATTTAGTCTGCCATAGTCTCTTGGCCATTTATAGTTATATTTAAAAACTAGGGGAAACAGGGGTATTACAATCCCCTCCCCCTTAAATGAGCATCATCCTCGATGTTCTATCTGTCGATGTGTTTTGTATGTCCAGAAATAAACAAAAATGGATATGCATGTCTCATGGCATCCTCCATTTCCCATGTAGCCTCAGCTGGGCCAAAGTGTTTCCACTGCACCTTGACTTATGCAATGGTTATGTTCCTAAGTGGGGTTTCCTTCTTGTCTATTATGCATTGAGGTTCTAGAAGGAATTGTCCTTCGGGTTCCACCTGAATCACAAACCAGTGAATAATATGATTAGAATCATGTACATACTTCTTTAATAAAGAAACATGGAAAACATTGTGTGCCTTCACTGTGGGAGGAAGTGCTAGTTGATAGGCTACTGGTCCCACTCTATCCAAAACTTCAAAGGGTCCACAATATTGAGGTGCCATCTTAGCACAAGCTCCCATCCTCAAATAGATTTTCCTGGGTCTAACTTGGAGATACACATGATCTCCTGCCTTGAACTCTCTAGGAGTCCTTCTCATGTTTGCATATATTTTTTGTCTATCTTGGGCTATCTTCAAATTTTGTCTGATCTAAATCACTTGATGTTCCATTTCCTTTAGAATTTCTAGCTCGATTGTAACTCTATCTACTAGGTTGTTCCATTTGATTGGTATGTTGCATTACCTTCCATAGAGGGCTTCAAAAGGGCTCATTTTTAATGACTCTTGATATCCATTGTTGTAGGAAAATTCTACCAGGGGTAGGTATTCCTCCCACTTCATGGGTTGATCCATTACATGCATCCTCAACATGTATTCTAATACTTGGTTTACCCTCTCTTTTTTCCCATCAGTTTGAGTGTGATAGGATGTACTAAAGAGTAATTTTGTTTCAAATCTAGCAAACAGAGATTTTCAAAAGTTTCAAATCCAGCAAACAGAGATTTCCAAAAGTTTGAAGTAAACTTTGTATCTCTGTCGAATATAATTTCCTTAGGCATGCCATGTAGTTTGAATATCTCTTTCATGAAGATGCTAGCAATATATATTGCCTTACAAGTTGACTTGACAGGTATGAAGTGAGCAGCCTTGCTCAGTTTTTCCACAACTACCATGATGGCATCGTTATGTTTGGTTGATCTTGGTAATCATGTGATGAAATCCATGGATATGGTTTCCCAATTCAATTCGAGAATTGGTAGGGGCTGCAAAATCCATGTTGGATGTCGGTGTTATGCCTTAACCTACTGATATTCTATACATTTAGCCAAGTAATCATCTATGTCCTTCTTCATTCATGGCCAACAAAACAGTTACATGGTGGTTGTGATCATTTTCTAATAACCAGGATGACCAGTATATGGTATTTTGTGTAGTTCATCCATTATGAACCTCTTCAACTCGTCAAAATTTGGAATGTATAATTTTCCCTTGTAAGTCAGCAAGTTGTCACTAAGCATTTGATAACCTTCATATTTCATCCTTGTGGGATCTTTCTTTAGGTATGATGTCACAGTCTTGAAAAATGCATATATTTATTGTGCAGTTTTGACTCTCTCTTTGATGTCTGATTCATGGGTGCTTACAGCTACCAAGTGAACTACTTTCATACTTATACTAAGGGCATCAACCACCCTATTCTCATTTCCTTTGATATGTTTGATTTCAAAATCAAACTCACTAAGGAGATCCATCCACCTAGCTTGTCTCACATTGAGTTTTGGTTGGTCAAAAAAATACCTCAATCCACTATGGTTTGTCATAAGTACAAATCTCCTACCTAGGAGGTAATGCCTCCACATATTCAAAGAATTCACTATGGCAGCCAATTCCATATCATGGGTCACATAATTGACTTCATGCTCGTAGAAAATCACATGTCCTTCTTGCATAAGTACTCCTTTGAGCCCTTCTTTGCAGGCATTTATACACACAAGGAAGTCTTTGTTTGGATCTGCAATATTCAACACAGGCGCATTGGTTAGAAGGTATTTCAGCTCTTGAAATATTTCTTCGCATTTTGATGTCCAAATGAATTTAACCCCCTTTTCTGAAGGGAAGTGTATGGGCAACCAATCTTGGAGAATCCTTTTATGAACCTCCTATAGTATCCTTTCAGGCCCATAAAGGATCTGATATTAGATACATCCTTTGGGGTAGGCCAATCCATGATGGCTTTAATCTTGTCAGGCTCAACTACCACTCCTTCAAATATAACATGGCCTAATTAATGGACTTGTTTCTGGAAAAATTCACACTTACTAAGCTTAGCATAGAGTTGATGTTCTCTTATCACTTGGAGTACTAGCTTGAGATGTTCTTCATGCTCTTCCCTATTATTGGAATATATTAGGATATCATCAATGAAAACCAACACAAACCTATCCAAGAACTTTCTGAATACGTTATTCATTAAGAACATGAAAGTGGTCAGTGCATTGGTAATCCCAAATGGCACCACCACAAATTCATAGTGACCATATCTTGTCCTAAAGGTTGTCTTGTGGATGTCTTCATCTTTAATTCGGACTTGATTGTATCCAGACCTCAATTCAATCTTGGATAAGATTGTAGCATGCCTTAATTGGTCAAACAAGTCATCGATCCTAGGAAAGGGATACTTATTCTTGATGGTCATCTTATTGAGATGTCTATAAACTATGCACAGTCTGAGTGTGCCATCTTTCTTTTTCACAGGCAAATTTGGTGCTCTCCATGGAGACACACTAGGATGAATGTATCCTTTGTCCCACATCTCCTTCAGTTGTAGTTTGAGTTCAACTAGCTCTGGTGAACTCATTTTATAGGTTCTATTGAAAATTCAATATCTCTCCTTGGAGGTAGACCTGGTACCTCTTATGATAATACATCTTTATATTCTCTCAATATGGGATGGTTCTCTAGGTTGGGTTTGTCATTCTCAACAGAGTTTAGTACTTGCATTGCATACAAGGGACATCCCTTTCTGCAATACTTCTTCACTTAGAGGGTTGATATTTGTATCACTGAGACAGACTTTTGAATCCCTTGTAGGGTTACCCTTCTTCCTTCTTCATTTTCACAGTCTAAGGTTTTACTGTAACAGTCCAATTTAGTTTTGTGGGCAGAAAACCGGTCCATGCCAATCAGCGGGTCATAAGATCCTAAAGGAAGTATCTTTAGGCTCGCTTGGGTGGGAAATCCACTCATAACGAATTGGCATGTTGGTACGACTTATGTTACTTTTCTTTTGGTTCTAGCGGCTAGTTTTACCAACCACTATTTAACATGTTTAACTTGTTGCAAATTACATTTCTCAATAGTTTGAGGGGAAACATAACTAAAATTAGAACCAGGGTCAATTAAAATGGAAACAGGATGGTTGGAAATCATACATTCCATCTCCACCACTGAAGCGTGGTGGTCAACTTGTCTATTATCCAAGGATGCATAAATTTGTGGCAGGATCCTAGCCACGTCATTGACTGTGGTAGCCTATTGGATTTTTTATACCCTCCCATTGTTATGTTTCCTATGTGGAAAATATCTCAGCAAATGTTCTTCTCCACAACCCCAACATTTCAAAGGTTCTCTCTTTTCGTTATCAGTCTTACTTGGGGATATCCCAAAGGGTTTATTTCCACTTTGAGAGAGGAAATTTTGTTGGTACACACTTTTAGTAGGGAGGCTCATCCTAGAACCTTTCCCATAGTTCTTGAATCTTGAGGGTTTAAACCCATTTTTTCTTGAATCCCAAACTACTCTTCTTCTTCTAGTCCTTGGGAGATTCAGTATTGTTCTTGAACTTCTCATAACAATATCTTTCTTTTTGAAGAGTATCTTCCAAATTCTTTGGCTCATCAAACTCAATTATGTTCGGGTAGAACTGAGGTAATCCACTAATAAATCGTTTCATCTTTACTTTTTCATCCTTTATATAGGGCACATACCTCATCATCTCAAGGAATTTGTTGATATATTCATCTATGGTGAGTTGTCCCAGCTTGAGTTCATAAAACTCCTTGGTCTTTCCATCATAGTACTTTTCTGACAGGTACTTCTTCTTGAAGTATTTATTAAATTATTTCCATGAAAGGTCCTTCTCATGGACTCCTTTCACATTCCTAAGGTCCTCCCACCAAATGGAAGCTTTCCCATTCAGGTTAAAAATGGATATCTATGCTTTTAAGTTTTCAAAGTAATCATGGACTCTAAATTACTTCTTCAAGCCAAGTAGCCAAACTTTTGCTTCTTCCCCCTTCTTGATTTCTCCATCGAAGGTGGGTGGTTTGGATTTCTTGAATTCTTCAAGGTCATGACTCTTATATCATTTCCTCTTCTTCCTTCTTGTCTAGGAATGGGAACTAGTTTTTTCACTAAAAGATTCCTTGGATTTGTCAGTGTCCTCACCCGAGGAATCCTCCATTGAATGTCTCTTGTCTCCATGTTGGGCCTCCTTTGAGGTGCTCCTCCTGGTGTGGCCACTTTCAGGACCATGTTTTTGTATCTCATGTGGACTTAGGTTTTTCTTAGTATGATGCCTATCCACCTGACTGCATATTGGTCCATGTTGTAGATGCCTCTGTATGTCTAATAGGATTTGCAATAGATACTAGAAATGCATTAATTTCAGTCTTCTTTTCCTGCTCATTGATCATCCTTTCATTGTCAGCCTTACAACTCTGTAACTCTGCCATAAGGCTTCTTACAGTTTCAACCAAATCTAGAGGGGTTTCCACTTCCCTCATGTCATCATATTCTTCCTCTCTATTGTGGGAGCTCTCCCCCAACTCTTGATGTGTCACCATCCTTTACATTGTAGTTCTCATCTTGTTTATTGACTGCTTGAGTGTTGATAAAACATTTTTTGTTAGTTATTAATTTACCAATTCATGAACAACACATAGCATTGCAAGGTGAAGTCAGTTCTTTACATGGAAACATTAACAACCTACAGTGCAGACTTCCAAAATATCTATTAATAGTAGAGTGTTTTTTTCCTCTTCTTCAGTACAGGTTAAGACAAGTTTCTTATAGAAGGGGGGTAAGGTAGGGTGTTACCCCGTAAGTTCTCTAATAAAAAATTTACGCGACTCGTGCATGAGCCCAAGTAGGTCCAGTGTTGTTTCCATGATCTAATACCAATTTTTCACGCACCCATCCCCTAACTTGGGTTGTTTAAGGGATGGGACCTCTAATTTCACTTTATTTCAGTTTATTTCCTGTCCCTTACTTAAGAAAAAACCTATTTTTATACTCACCCGAATTTTACATCTCACCCTACTTGCTTAAACCAGCTAGTGGGGTCCTCCTCGTGACCTCAGGTTAAATACCAAAGGCTAAAAGGTATGCTTGGTGAAGGTTTCGGGACTTCAGAACTATCAGACTTCAGGAATTCTAGCGTCATTGCATGACGATCCTCCTGAATGTCAAATTCCAAAATCACTGAACAACGGAGGAAATCGATGGTCCACATTAATTCGTTGAGATCCTATGGTTAAAAAGGTTCTTCAGGATTCGGAGGTATTTCCCGCTCCACCATGCGATATCCCCGAGGCGACAAACTGGTGAAGTTACAAAGAGCCTCAAGTGGCCCCGACCTTTGGGTATTTTCACAGATCCACACCCTACACTCCAGACTTCCGGACTCCCAGAATCCAAACTACCGAAGTATCTCTACACATCACCAGCCACGTTGGCTAGGCAGGCATGAACCATAAGCTGACACACGAAGAGGGTCAGGGGGATGACACATGTCCTCATTAGGGGGTGACACATTTCATTCTCTAATATTCATAAGGGGTCAATGAATCAGCCATATCCAGGTGACACGTGGCACCTTATTTGAAGGTCCACGTCATCCGGGATGATTTCAATGAGCCACGTCATCTTGGACTGATCTCCGCACAACCCTTCGATCTCACAGTCAGTGAGATTCCACGTAGCCCATGGATCTACAGCCTCCACTACTTTGGGGCTCCAACGAGTTAAGTTAGACGGTCGTGATCGAATCAATTGTGAAGATCGATGGGTAGAAAGGATTGTAGAGTCTCGACTAGCATGATGTTTAAAATCATCGTCGAGTTTCGCAATGGAATATGCTCATTGGCAGAGGGACCAATGGGTATCGTTGATTTGTGGATGGGTGATGATCGATGGTCGTTGGGTATTGTGGAACCACAACTTATGTGATCGTTAACTCAGCCTTTATATCCTGCAATGGCTCCCCATCGTTGATCTGTCCTTACTGAGATCTAACGATCAGTACCTAACCAGACGTTGATCCGACGGACCTCCTCTGCAACTCCCAAATCTTATGGTTGTGGTGGATTTGGTGTTGAACCACCTCTGATCTCCCGAAGTGGTCAACGTCGGGATGACCTCGGTAGGGATCTGATGGTCAGGGGAGCTTCCGAAGGATCCTGAGATCTAAGGTTATCATTACTTCATAGCTCCGGACTTCATAGGTTGCCAACTCCTCACGTCGTAAGTCCCTCGAAGATCTAAGTCTCTAGAATATGGGATCGCTTGCCATGTGTCACTCCACGATGCATTCTCGGTCGCTCTTAGATCAACGGTTGAGAGAGATCCCGAAGGATCTGAGGATCGATGGTCCAAGTCACTTCCGAAGTTTGACCTTCATGGGTTTGGTGTGTATCTCTCGACTTTCCCTCCGGACCTTGTTGGATCTATCACCACGTGTACCCATCTTCCACATCCAGGATTTACTCCAACTAGTAGAGAGTACGAGGAAACTCACATGTCCGTACGCCGACGAACGCCTAGAACTCCAAATAACCGTTGATCTGGGGACACATGTCCCTCCAATTTCAACGGTCCCGATTTACTCCACGACTCTGGCATTCGGAAGTTTCAGTGTTAGGACATTTCTATTCTCCCAAAGTAGTATTTATCTGAAGTGATTAATGCTTCCTCTCCTACGTATGATCTAACGGTTGACATTGGTCTATGTTGAATCCCCAGATCAACGATCCTCGTCGATTTGCGACTTCATCCTTCGGTTATTTTTTAGGATTGTGAAATCACAAGACCCAAAGTCCCGAAGCCGAAGAGCTAGCCCCTTTGTGGAATAGCGCAGGGTTCCAAAACCCTGGTCACATGGATACTTTGGAAATTCCAGGGGATAAGCGCTAATCCTTTAACATCAATTAGGACATGGGCACAAGCCCTCGATTAGATGGGTGAATAGTCTAAAGGAAAAATGCCCCTCTCCAACAGAATTTGGACTTTAACATTCCCACTAAGGTAAACTTCAAGGGGTTGCCAAGACTTAGACATTTTAGTCGATCCTACCCCAACCTACAGATTCCCACCTGATCCAGATTTAGGAGCAAAATGAATCGATTAACAGACTAAATACAATAAACACAGAGATAGGAAGAATAACACAAATATCCAATGAACAATATCTTCTATTAAATAATGAAATAGGCTGAAGTTGTAAAACTGCAAAACTGAAACTTGCTCGAATGGTGGTAGCTATCTCTGAGAAGAGATGTGGCTTCTATGCGCATCCATCTGAGAAGAATGGGGTAGCTTATCTCTGAAAAGAAAGAGATGTTGGCTACGTTTCATTCACAACAAGATTTACATCACACTCCATTGCATGCTTAAAGGGCCTCCTTCACCTCAATTATATATGAGGAAGTGAGAGGAGAACAAATTTCATGATGGATGTGGGATAAATTGGACTAAGTTTATAAAATTCCATAGGCATGTTAAACACTAGGACTTCCCGAGAAGTCACCCATCCCAGTACTAATCTATTATGAGTGCACTTAACTGCGGAGTTTTAATGTGATCTGGTGCATTAACGCTATGATGTAGGCATGTACATAAGACCCTTACGAAATCATTAAATGATGTCTGTAATTGACAAATGAAGAAGACATTACATTCCATTCCCCATCAAAAGGGTGAATATCATGGTTTATCAAAACCATAGGCTCAAAATGATGATTAAGTGGAAGAGGTGGATGGCCACTGAGATCCATCTGGATCATTACTCCCCCCTTAGGAAGCATGGTTCCCATTGCGTCAAGTTCCCTTGGGATACGGGAAGACTTCTGCTAAATATGAAGCTTGGTGCACTGCTTTCCTTGCTAAAGAAGTTGTCTTGCTTAGCTTGTTGAAGGATGACATGAACCTGTTGTTGGAGGGGTTGGATCCATCCAACCAATATAGCTGCATGATCTACCTGAGTGTGGGAGGAATCTGTCAGTGAAGATGCGACATGAAGAGTATGAAGGGTGTTGTTATAACCTTGCTTGACTGGGAAGTGTGGAGGCACCCCCATAGGTGCAACAAGAACATCTTGGTACTTGTCTACAATATTGTCAATTTGCTTCTGCTGGATAGAAAGTTCTTGGGTTGAGGCTGTAGTGGTTGCAGTGTCCTTCTCTTCACCTTCTGATCGGATTGTGAAAAGGCTAATCTTTGCAGTATGAGAGATTACTTTGTGGCATTTTTTTTGTGGGACAATAGTCAGAACTACCTCTGGTATCCAGTATAACTGACCCCCCAGAGTAACAATGACGCTACGGGGTTGAGACTCATATACGGTTGGCCTAATAGAACATCACATACTTCCAGTGGGGAAACATCACACAATAACTCATCCTTGAAGGGCTTGATGTTGTAGGACATGTGACAGTGTTGGCTGACAAAAATATCTTGACCCTGGAAAAGCCACCCAATGTTGTATGGTTGCGGGTGTGGTGTTGTTTGAAAATCCAACTACTTGACAACCTCTGTTGAGATGATGTTCTTTTGGCTTCCCCTATCAACAATAAAATGAAGTGGGGTCCTCTTCACCCACATCTGTGAATGGAAGAGTCGCTCCCCCTCCTCAGGATCCTCTTTTGGTTGGATTTTTGCAATTGCGACAGTATCAGTGGGTTCTGCATCAATTATATATCTCCTTTTATTATTTTCTGAATCAGGGTCCAAGTCGGAGTTCGACTCTTTGTCTTTGAGATTGGCCACCAATGACTATATTGAGCAACATTCATCAGTGTTGTGCCAAGGCTTGTTGTGGAACTCACAACACTTTCCAATTTCTTTCTTATACTTTATGTTACCCTTCTTTTCATGCATCTGGGACTGGCTCTCTTGAGGTTGTCCTTCCTTGCTCTGTCCATGCTTCTCCCACTTTCTTTGTTGCTTGAATTTCTGCTTAATTTTGATTGCATATCGATAAGAAAATCCTAGTGAGGATGTGTCTAAGAAATCCATCCTTGTTTGGATGTACCTGTGTAGACCACTATGGTACTTCAAAACCAGGTGTCGCTCGAAGTCATTGATACATAGATTTGAGCGCAAGGTATGAAAGATGTTGGTGTACTCAGGCACCATCTGGTCTCTTTTCTGACACAGAGTTTTCCATCTCATGTATTAGTCATCATAGTTTATGATAGGGTAGAACTCCACCTTTAGGGAATCTACAAAGGCCTCCCAAGTGGGTTCTCTCCCAAATAGTGTAGATTCATCAGCAGTGTACCTCTCCTAGTAACCTTCCCACCAAGCTCTGACACGGGGAAGAGATTTAAGGAGTGCGAAGGTGATCTTTTCACTGTCAAAAAAATTTTGGACAAAGAAATAACCTTCTAGCAGATTCAACCATTTTTCTAGAGCATCTTCATTTATCTGGACTTCAAATATGGGGATATCAAAATTTACCTGTACCTTGAAGGGCATTGCACTTGAAAAATGGTTTCTTGTTGAAGATGCCTCAGTTGCCGCAATCGGTAGTCTTTGAAGGATTTGAGTGAATTTCTCCATCATCTCGTTCCTTTGTCGCATGAGGGATTCCTCAAGCAATGTCTTGAAAGGATCTCCTGCTCTGTCATCTCTCTTTTCTTCCACCATGGAAGGTCGCTTGGGCTAGCGAGAGTGGTTGTCCTCAAGAGAAACTAGCTCGAGACCCAAATCTTTGTACCCTGACCTCATCGGTGACATGCTCTGAGAAATGACAAGGAGCAGACTGATATGATACCACTGATTCGGATTTAGGAGCAGAACGAACTGATTAACAAACTGAATACAATAAACACAAAGATAGGAATAATAACACAAATATCCAATGAACAATATCTTCTATTAAATAATGAAATAGGTTGAAACTGTAAAACTGCAGAACTGAAACTTGCTCGAATGGTGGTAGCTATCTCTGAGAAGAGATGTGGTTGCTACGTGCATCCCTTTGAGCAGAATGGGGTAGCTTATCTCTGAAAAGAAAGAGATGTTGGATATGATTCATTCTCAACAAAATTTACATCACACTCCATTGCATTCTTAAAGGGCCTCCTTCACCTCAATTATATATGAGAGAGTGAGAGGAGAACAATTTACATGATGCATGAGGGATAAATTAGACTAATTTTATAAAATTCCATAGGCTTGTAAAACACTAGGACTTCCTGGACGGTCATCCAAACCAGTACTACTCTAGCCTGAGCACACTTAACTACGGAGTTCTAATGGGATCTAGTGCATTAACACTATGATGTAGGCATGTACATAAGACCACTAGGAAATCATTAAATGATGTTTTTAATTAACAAATGAAGATGAAATTACATTCCATTCCCCATCAAAAAGGTGAATATCACGGTTTATCAAAACCACAGGCTCAGAATGGTGATTCAGTGGAAGAGGTGGATGGCCACTGAGATCCATCTAGATCACCAACCCATGACTATCTAGTAGAAAAACTGAGATAAATTGAAACATCATATAGATATAGCAGTTTACAGAAATCACAAGACTTTTCTAACAACTGTTCAAATACTGAAATATTGAATCATAAACATGGAAATTTCATCATCACATCCAATATAATACACAAGGTATGAAAATACTTACCAGAACTGAAAAATGTGAAGCAACTGTTGAAAGGGGTGCTTATTTCCTCCCAACCATAGGCACAACCACTCCTACTGAATTTACCACTGGCCACCTCTGAGCTAGACCATGATGCTCCGAGAAAGATTCTTTCTCTTTTCTCCACCACAATTAAGGACGAAGGTTACTCTCCTTCTCCCACAAGAACTTGGCAACTAGTTTTCTCTGCTACAAGCAAGGAGGTCTGCACAAGTACTCCCTCAGTCACTCATCAACCTCATTTATCAGTTTGTAGTGAAAACCTGTCCATGGCTTCTTATAGCTAGATCGAGCTTGTTTCTCATCTTTTTCCTCTCAACTTCAGATTCAAAGTCTATTTCACTTCTCTTCTCGGGAGAGTTTTTTTTCTACTCTTTTATCTCACAGATCTATCTCTGTCCCCCAAATTACCTCCTTTCTTACATTCCCTAGCTAGGTTGTGTGGGTCTGAATCCTCAATTCCAAGTCAGACCTGGAAGTCTTACAGATAGGTACCCTACCCTATCTCCTCATTAACTCTTGAGGATGTCCTTCCAACTACCAGCCTGACTGATAATTCATTTATGGGTCAGAGGATTGTTGAGAAATTACACCCAGTAGGTATTGGTCTAGTGAGGGTCATCTCAACCATTCTTGGTTTCCCTTCACCGTCTCTCTAATAGCATGAATGGTCTATCTTGGAAAACTTTCCCCCTTTCAGCAGTTGTGCAACACATATTCAAATTCAAATTCTGTTAATAACAGAAACTTCATACATTGACTATTTTATACAAAGGTTCATCAAATCAAACATTCACACATATTTAGTCTGCCATAGTCTCTTGGCCAGTTATAGTTATATTTACAAACTGGGGGAAATAGGGGTATTACAATTCAGAGTGGAAGATTTGGAGTAGTTAGTGGGACTATAACCAAAATACTCTGATAGGGAGAAGTTCCGAGAACAAAGGTGAATCGTCGATTTAGAATGGGAAGGATTTAAACTCATTTGTTAATTGAGGTGGACCCCACGAGAGAGGCTAATCCAGAATGAAACAAGTGGATATCCATCGATCGAGTTGAAGTTATGAGGAATTCATCACTATTGAGCTCGGTTATCCAAGAACCATTAGGGAAACCTTTGGCCAATGAAGACTCTGAGACTTTAAAAGGTTCTGACCTTCAATATAGAGCCCGAATATAGTCATCAAAATCTTATGACAAGTTGAATACATTGATGTACTAAAGAAGAGACGCAGATTATGTTTAAGGAAAAAGTAAAATTTAATACCATGTCCCTTAAAAGGTACTTAGGGGGTTGTGTGTTTTACAGAGTGGTATCAAAGCATGCAACAATACTTGGCATGCATGTGTTCATGAAAGGGTCGAATAAATTTTATTGGAGAACTTTTAAGGGGGAAGGCACTGTTATACCCACTTTTCAGGGATAACTAGGAGATCATGTCTCGAGGCCCACAGGTCCTGGACATCGAGTACCGAGAGAAGGATTGACCTGAGCATGTCCCTAGAGGGCCCACCTTTTCTTCTTCCATCATCTTTATCTTGTCAGCAGCAATAGCATCCATCACCATCGATTTTGGTCCTGTATCAAAAGAGGTTCTTACTTCATGAGGTAATTAGTCCAAGTATCATGGTATGTGTCACATTTGATCATTAAAACCTTTAAATGTATGCATTTGTTTCCTTTTATTTCTAACAACTGCTTGGATCTTACATTTTCCCACTTGACCATGTTTGGGGGATTGACAGGGTGCCCTAGCAAGCTTGTATCTGTAGGTTTTGGTTTGCCACTGGGGGATTTCTGAAAATCCATCGTCCCCTCCCATCATAGCACCACCTTTTCATCGTACTTCCTGCTCACTTATCCCTTTCCCCTTGTTCGGGCATTGGGTTGACCTATTTTCAAGACTGCACCTTACCTCGTGGGAAGAAGGGGCTAAAGGCCCAGAAGGTAAAAGCAAGCTGGTAAAAGATAATAGCCTAAGAATAAAACGATGATAAAGTTGATTGGTCACCTTGAGAAGTATATGGACATGTGTAAACCTCTCCTAACCCCCCCCATCCTTGGTTTTTGAGCTTGAATTTGTTTGGGGGTTTGTATTATTGTTTAAGGGTTAATATAAGAAATATTTAATTAATGTAAATTATAAATATATTTAATTAATATTTATATTAATTAAATATATTATTTTTAATTATATTTATTCTACCCTGACCCTTGCCTAAAGGTATAAATAAGAACCCTTTCCCCCTTCACTCTATTCATTTATTCCTTCTTCGTCATAGAAGTGGTGGATTTCTCTCCTTTGATCTGCGACCTCCTTGTAACAGTCAGCGCCCCCCTTGCGATAGCCAGCAGCCTCCTTTGTGACAGCCAACGACCTCTCTTGTTTGTGTGGTAGTGTCCTTGCATGAGTTGTTTGTTGTTGTGTGAGTGTTGAAAGTGCCATATCCTCAGCTAAAAGTGATGTTGTTGGTGCCCTCATTGTCTGTGACCAACCAACCTTCTTCTACTACCTAAAATACCTTCCTAGAAGCCTACCATCCTCTTATTTAGAATAGATATGGGATCTGGAAGGCCACGACACCTTAGAGGGGTAGTTGAACCTTCACTCCAGGCAGTCGTCCCTCCTCCTTCTGGTTGATTATTTTTTGTGTGAGGGTTTGGGGTTTTGGGTGTGAGGGTTTCATGGTGGTTTGACAGTCCAATGCTTCTCTTGACAGAGATCTGACCCTTGAGGTAGATCCATGACACATAAGACTTATCTGAGCATATTTCAGTGGCTTATTATCTCTCAGGTGTGCTATGCTCTTCTTCTTCTTACAGAGGTAAGATTATCAAGAGGTAAATTACTTGTTGTTCAGATCTCTATTTTTCTCATGCTCAGATTTGTTTATTTATCCTAGATACATCTACTATGCATGATCAGTTTTTATACCTACTGTTTATGATTTGGATCTAACTATTGTTTATCATTAGAAGTGATTTCTAGTTCAGTTTTGAATATCTTGATCACTTAGAAATTGTCTATGGTTCAGATCTCTATTGTTGTTCATGTTCATATTTTATTTTTCAGATTTAACATTCTAGCTTACTCGGAATTTGTTATATCTATCTGTTGTTTTAATCAGAATTAATTTCTGATTTTGATCTGAGTGTTTTGCTCACTCAAAGTTGTTTAAGATTTAGATCTATTTGTTGTACTTATTCAGATCTAATTTTTGGTTCATACCTAACTATTCAACATGATTAGAATTTGAAGTTCAGATCTGTATAAGTTTAAAGTGTTTATGTTGATTTAGTCTACAGAACTTAGAAAGGGTAGATTCTTGTTTTCTTTACCTATTTCTAACATGGTTTCAGAGCTTAGGGCGTGAAAAGAGATCAAGAATTATGCAGACTTGAGCCTGCGTAGATCCTATTCTTAGAATTTGTTTTGCAGATCAGAAGTAAGCAATGCCTTCCTTTATGGATTTGAAAAAGGGAACAGGGTTTTCATAATGATAAGTTACAAGGTGAACAAATGTCACTAGCTATCTTAGTTTTGTTTTTTAATGAGGTCCAGTAGTATGAATCCACTGGTTTTTTAAACCCTTTGAAAATCTTAATGATGAAACTCTTTCTCTTTGGATATCTTCGTCTCTTACTCCATGCCATAATATGTGTGTATATTATACACTCAGTCAGCATGACTTGGAACAGGTTTATTGTCAACCTTCACTCTCCTTAGCAGTTTTTTTTTACCTAAAACCTCTTGGGAAAAGTTAATTGTTTAATGCTCAATTATGCCTTTGGAAAGGAACTTGATTTATTGTCACTTCCCTAAATTCTAACATTTAAAAAATGACTAGAACAGATTGAACATAAAAGAAAGTTCAATCTCTCTAAATTTAATTGAGCATTGTTAGTCAAGGTCCAAGGATGATACCCATCTCCACGTGCTAAGCATTAATTTTTCAAAATAATTAGTGTAGAGACCTCGTGTAGCATGTATCCTAGCCAACAGAAAGATACTCCTTGGAAATTGTTTCTGCACATCTAAACCTTTGTGTCACTAACAGACTTGGAAAGTTTTGAAGGTTGTTAACTCTGCATTTAATTAGGAAGTGAGATCTGAATGACTGTGGTAAGTTCTACTTGAGCCAAGAATTTTGACTCTTTAGTTTGGCCTCTGCTTTAACAAAGCTCCTTCACCACACCATGCTTCTCTCAGTCGGGGCTACTTCTATGACAAAGAAGATATCCATTACACGTTTTATTTTTGGACTGATTGATGTGGAGAGGATAGTGAAAGACTATCTTGTTTATTGTCTTGCACACTTGTGAGATGCAAATTTGGGTGCCAAAGAAAACCTTTTGAATCTTTGGTGGAGTTACCAATGTTAGTTGGGAGAATTTCCTTGTTAGGAAAATCTGGAGGCTAGGGTCCTTTCTGGTGGATCCTTGGTTTTTTTAAAGGGGGGGGACTCCTAGTAAATCCTCTAGTTTACCCTTGATTATCTATTGATTTTCAAGACTTTTCTCTTTTTGACTGAAAATTACATGATAACTCTTACCCTCTATCACTTCTGAGCTAGGTCGAGTTAGTTAAAGATCTGATACAAAATGCTTGGGAATGTAGCCATCATCTTGAAGATCACAAGTGATAGGTTTAAGCTTTTATAATGTTATTGTTACTAATGTTTGGTAAGTGCTTAGCTTTCATTTAATAAGCTTTTGGTAAAATACAATGGCTTTGACAGAATCACTAGTAAAGGAATTTTAATGGGAAACTATGTAACTTTAGTAAATGACAACACCTTATGCACTTAATGGTCATCCATATGTTTTGTACTACAAAGAGTACACGATCTTTAAAGTTAACCACAAATACATTGAGTGGTGGAAACTTGGAAATGAATTTGGTATTTGGCTTTGAGGAAAACATGTGTGGGCTGATTTTTGTAAGAACATAATTTGGACAATGCAGTCTTTGGTCTCATTCTTTAAGACGTATTGTTTGCATATGAATGAATAATTATTTATCCACGGGACAATAGGATAACCACTTAAGGATATGGAATTACTTGAACTGACAGATTTATATCAAACATCTGCATACACAAAATAAGTCCTAGATAACTTGAGTTGGTAACAGACTGCAAAGTTCAAGTATGTTTTAAGCCTAAGCAAGTTTCATGGATTCTCCATTTACATTCATTCTTGTGACTACAAATGACAACAAGAGATATATGTTTACATTCTTGTCATCTTTATGTATCCATGTCTCAATGGAATACTGTTAGAATCTCATGTGTATTTTTGTTATATGACCAAGAAGTTGTGATCTCAGCACATACTTATTTTTTTATGTAAGCTAGGTCTTTCTCCCTGATTTGGAAACCCAACCGTCTGTTGGTATTTTATCTCTGATATGAAAGACAACATGTAACCTTGGGTTATTTCCTTGGTTAAAGAGTCCAACAAATTATCTTGGTAGTTGGGGTATTTTCCTTCGTTTTGGGAACCCTACAAATATCTCTTTTCGAGAGTCCTTAGATTGTAATTGAGCCATTATCCTTGGCACAGGAGCTCAAGAAGTCTGACTCAGCTTTTCATATTAAACTTAGTACTGGCATCAAGAACATCTTGAACAGATATGACACCAGAACATAGTCAAAAGATCTTATAGCTTCATAGGAAGCCATTTTGCACATGACAGGGAGGCAAACATTTTATGAGACTCAGAGGGAGCAGTCCCTGCATATGAGTTAGCCCATGACCTACAACATAGATGGCAGCTTAGTAGAGTCAAGGGATACTATTGGTTTCTTTTAAAGAAATTTTCTATTAAAAGGAAACTAGACTGGTGTCGGGAAATACTAAAGGAAGCAGAAAAGCATTCAGCACCCAAGGGCACTTTCAAAGAAAGAAAGAAACCAGATGAGTACTCCGGCCTTATAGCTAAATTGAATCTTGTGATTGATTCAGAACCTTCCACATTTGAAGTGTGGGAAGATGCTGTGATAGAATAATATTGAATCAATTCTGAAGAATGATGTAAGGGCAGTGTTTCAAAGACCTCGTGACAAATCAGTGGTAACCTCCAATGGCCTTATAAGATAAAGCCTACAACAGATGGTTGTATTGAGGTTAAATTTGTGACTCATGATTTCTCTCAGAAAGAAGGGATTATCTATGACAAGATCCTTACTTCCATCAAGATCTTTTGTCGCAGTTTTTGATTTGGAAACTTCATCTAATAGATGTTAATATTTCTTCTTAACAGTGAAGTTAAGCAAGAGGCTATCCATGGGAAAGAATCCCATAGATTATAAGAAGCTCTGAGAGCTTGGTATGAAAGTATTGACAGTCTCTCTCTATAGAGTCTTGGGTTCACCAATAGTTTTATCTTTATAAAAAGATTGTCCAAAATCTTCATGTTATCTTAGAATGATTTGTTCCTTACAAGAAAAGAAATTTTTTGATAGCTTAGACTAAGAGGGAGCTCTTTAGCAGAAGTTGAAATGAAAAACTTGGGTCTTTTACATTACTTTCTGAGCTTACAGGTGTGGCAGAAACCAGGTGAGATGTTTCTCTCACAAGAGAAAATATGCAGTTGATGTGCTCCACTATGATGAACTGTAAGTCCATGACCACATAAATGATCTCTAACCTAAAAAAACTACAAGATCATGTTACTAGTTCAGAACCAGAAGACCCCACAGTATATCGATAGATCATTGGGTCATGGGTCATTGATGTACCTCATACATACTAAACCAGACATTTGTTATACGGAAAATTCCCTCAGCCAGTTCATGTGTATATATATACATATGATTGTTGTTAAGCATATTCTGAGATATGTTCGGGGAACTATAGCTTTTGGTCTCAGATACACTTCCAGTGGAGGTGTAATGCTTCATGAATTACAGATTCAGATTGGATGGGCAGTACAGTGGATCGAAAGAGCACTTCCGGATATTGTTTCAGTTTGGGTTCAACGATGATTTCCTGGTCCAACAGGAAATAGGGCTCCATAGCCTAGAGCACTGCAGAAGCAGAATACATTACTGCAAGTGCTGCTAGAAGAGAAACAGTGTGGCTTAGGAAGCTACTTTCAGACTTGTTCAGTGCAGAGCTAGAACCCATAGTCATTCACTATGACAACCAGAGTTGTTAAAGCTCTCCAAGAATCCAGTGTTTCACGACAGGTCAAAACACATTGAGATGAGATATAACTATGTCCGGGACATGGTGCAGAAAAACATTCCCAGTATTCAGTATGTTCCAACATAGAATAGACGACATATATTTTGACCAAGCCACTGTCCCTGACAAAGTTTGTGTACTTTCGTGACAAGCTTGGTGTAGCTGAGAATGCCTCTCTTGCTGAGAGAGAGTGTTGAATTTAATGCAGCTGCAAGATCCATTCTCCCTGGAGGATGGCTTAAGACCCTAGTTGTGAACTAGGCCCCCTAGTACGCTCCTGGAGTTCTTGGTCTGGGACCAAACAGTCAGAGCCATGGCAAAAGACCCTTGTAAGGGCCCCCAATAGATAATTGGGGTTCTTGGTCTGAGACGAAGCAGTAAAGACCCTTGAGAGGGCCCCCAGTAGATAAATGGGGTTCTTGGTTTGGGACCAAGCAGTAAATACCCTTGAGAGGGCCCCGAGTAGATAACTGGGGTTCTTGGTTTGGGACCAAGCAGTAAAGACCCTTGAGAGGGCCCCAAGTAGATGATTGGGGTTCTTGGTCTGGAACCAAGAAGTTTAAGTCCCTAGATATGCCTAGGGCCCCTGGATATGTTCCAGGGTATCCATGTCTAAGACATAGGTTGATCCTTGGTCTTGTACCTTGGTGGATAAGACCCTAGATATGTTCTGGGGCAACCTGGTCCCTGATCAGGTAGTTTTTGGTGTGTGATCCTCTTCCTCTCTTCCAGGATGGTCCACAAACCTAGGAGAGATTTTGAAGGCGGGCATGACCACATGAGGGATGTATCCCATATGTAGTGATGATAAAGTTGATTGGTCACCTTGAGAAGTATATGGACATGTGTAAACCTCTCCTAAGCCCCCCCACCCTTGGTTTTTGAGCTTGAGTTTGTTTGGGGGTTTGTATTATTGTTTAAGGGTTAATATAAGAAATATTTAATTAATGTAAATTATAAATATATTTAATTAATATTTATATTAATTAAATATATTATTTTTAATTATATTTCTTCTACCCTAACCCTTGCCTAAAGGTATAAATAAGAACCATTTCCCCCTTCACTCTATTCATTTATTCCTTCCTCCTCATAGAAGTGGCGGATTGCTCTCCTTTGATCTGTGGCCTCCTTGTAACAGTCAGCGTCCCCCTTGTGACAGCCAGCGACCTCCTTTGTGACAGCGAGCAGCCTCTCTTGTTTGTGTGGCAGTGTCCTTTCATGAGTTGTTTGTTGTTGTGTGAGTGTTGAAGGTGTTGTATCCTCAGCTGAAAGTGATGGTGTTGTTGCCCTCATTGTCTGTGACCAGCCAGCCTTCTTCTACTACCTGAAATACCTTCCTAGAAGCATGTCGTCCTCTTATTTAGAACAGATATGGGATCTGGAAGGCCACGACACCTTAGAGGGGTAGCTAAACCTTCACTACAGGCAGTTGTCCCTCCTTCTGGTTGATTATTTTTTGTGTGAGGGTTTGGGGTTTTGGGTGTGAGGGTTTCATGGTGGTTTGACAGTGCAATGCTTCTCTTGACAGAGATCTGACCCTTGAGGCAGATCCATAACACATAAGACTTATCTGAGCATATTTCAGTGGCTTATTATCTCTCAGGTGTGCTATGCTCTTCTTCTTCTTCTTACAGAGGTAAGATTATCAAGAGGTAAATTACTTGTTGTTCAGATCTCTATTTTGCTCATCCTCAGATTTGTTTATTTATCCTAGATCCATCTACTATGCATGATCAGTTTTTATACCTACTGTTTATGATTTGGATCTAACTATTGTTTATCATTAGAAGTGATTTCTAGTTCAGTTCTGAATATCTTGATCACTCAGAAATTGTCTATGGTTCAGATCTCTATTGTTGTTCATGTTCAGATTTTATTTTTCAGATCTAACATTCTAGCTTACTCAAAATTTGTTATATCTATCCGTTGTTTATAATCAGAATTAATTTCTGATTCTGATCTGAGTGTTTTGCTCGCCCAAAGTTGTTTAAGCTTTAGATATATTTGTTGTACTTATTCAGATCTAATTTTTGGTTCATATCTAACTATTCAACATGATTAGAATTTGAAGTTCAGATTTGTATAAGTTTAAAGTGTTTATGCTGATTTAGTTTACAGAACTTAGAAAGGGTAGATTCTTGTTTTCTTTACCTATTTCTAACAGATCCTATATGATTCTTGATGCTGCAGAATTCCCAATCTGCTAAGTGCATTCTGAGCAACTTCCGTTGAGTTGAAGCCAATGTTTCTTCTCCTGAAGTCTTGTTTCAAAGTATTCGGATGAAAAACGGAACTTTCAGGTACCAAAAATCTTTTTCTCTAGTGAATTCGCACCATTTTCTTCTGAAAAAATTCTAATATTGTTATTATGTAGATACACATTATTTCGTATTCCCAAAGTACCTTTCGACCAAACTTCAAAACTTGATTTCCATTCAGAAACTTTGTTTGAATACTCTCCTATTTGTGAATAAGAAGAAGTCATGCTTGGAATAGATTGAAAGGGTTCAGATGCATACTGTGTGTTATTGTTCATGTTTGGATATGAACTTTCACCATGTCTTTCCAAACCATGTTCATATGAGTTTGGCAAATTAATTCGTGGGTCGTCAGTCAAACTTCTTCCTTCACTTACAGTGATTGCATGTCTTTTGGATGCTAGGGAATACTTGGTTGTAGAGAGAAGAAGGTATGCACCTTAGGAGGCTCCATCATTTTCAAAGATGAGAGCCGTGATGATGTTGTTTATTAGAGCTGAGAAACAGGGAGCTTCAGTACGTTTTCTAATGCAATGAATCGAATTGTAACTTCTCCAAGCAATAATGTATCCTAAAAGATGAAGAATGCTTGATGTGTCTTGTTGAATGTATAGGCGTTATATGATCTAATTGCCAAGTTTTACTAAATATGCATATACATGTTCATCGTTTCCATTAAAATTGTGTCTAAACATAGTGAAAAGAACAAAGGACTTGCATGCCAAGAGAATTTCCCTTAGGCCCTTAGGCCCTTAGGCTGTTACAAGTATATGTGGGTTTTCATTATTGAGTTGGGACGGTAGGCTTTGGTTGAGTTCGGAGGTTGAGGAGAAAATGTCGGTAGGCCATGGAGTGCACGCTCAGATGAGGGATTTATATGCCAAACCCTTTGGTAAGAAGGAGTACACACTTCTCAGCACATATCTGAGGAGCCATGAAGAGAAACGGTACAACATTCTTGAAGTGTTTTGTCACTTGGGTTTGAAGCAATAAATTATAATCGCACCTATGGGGGGTTTTGGTGAAAAATCAATGATCCGCAACAGATTAACAGTACTTTCTAGCCATTTATGGGTGTCCGCCGCTAATTCTTCTTTTTTGGGTAGCGAGACTACTACAACACCTGTAAAGTCGTCGGGGGATCTAAAAGGTTCTCTGATTGTTTTTTATAACCAAACAGGGTGCAATTTTGAGGTCAAAGCTAATTATGGGAGGATTAATCCGAGTCGATGATTTTAAAATGTTAACTATAGGTAGGGATGGTAGAGGGTTGAAGCTTTATGATCTAGGATACTCGAACACTACCCTTGTTTATTCATCAATTTCTTACATAGATGGAGATGAAGGACTCTTGCGATATAGAGGTTATCCAATTGAGGAATTAGCTGGGAAGAGTACTTACGTCAAGGTGGTTTCCCTCTTAACGTATGGAAACCTGTCCCTTTAGTCTGAATTAGCAGATTAGGAATTCAAGGGCATTCAGGGTTCATTTTCTAGGGATTTTGGGAACTACGCCACCATGGTTAGTGACAAGCTTGATGGTTGCACTCTTAGATCTATGTTCCTAGAGGACCCCGCATCCTTAATATCTTCCACAATGGAGTGTTTGATAGATTCCTCATCCGAGGTTGATTATAACATTGTTAGTGTTTGCAAACTGTTTGATAAAACCCCAACCTCTCTATTCATAATCACGTTTAACATTTGACATTGGTAATAGATCATTATTTGATTCTATTGGGTCCATCAAGCAAAAGTTGAAGATAAAAGCAGGGTCCTTGTGGTTCAGTAGCGACTTTAGTGTGCTAGTAAACAACTAGATGAGCTCTATTTACTTTCTCAATATGGCATTTGTAAAGATTCAATGACTTTCCTGGTATTACAACTTCATGGAGGTGCAGGGGGTAAAGGTATACCTTCCCTCTCAAGGCCTTGTTTTTTCCAAGACAGGGTCAACAACAAATTCTTAGTCACTCTTTCAACCCACCCACCTAGTGGCTATATTGTGGAGAAATGCAATTTTAATGCTACAAATATCAGCTATATTGTGGAGAAGATGAATTTTAATGCTACAAATATCAGAGCTATAGGGCTTTGAACTAATCTCATCCTATACATTTAATGTGATAATATTTTAATCTACTTTTAAACTAGATATATTTATGTTCAAAAGTTTTCTTCATGGTTCATTTTCAAAATTTTGTTGACTGTTAGAAAGTCTTTGCGGAGGGACCTTAGTTTTGGGGTAGAGCCTATTTATTTGTTACTCGATGGTTCCTAGAATCCAACCCTTTCTCTATGAATGTGATCTGAATTATGTTGAAAATGAAATGAAGATAGCAATAATAAGAAAAATAACATAAAGACATTGCCAAGACCATAGTAATATTATGAAACTCAAACTTTGTTAGTGAATAAAATAGTGAAAACATTGCAATATGCAAAACAATACACACTTGGCTAAAATGGTGGTAGCTTATTTTTAAGAAGAGATAAGTTGAGTAGGCTCATTCACAAAAATCCCCTCACAGGGGGATGGAACTTCCTTTTAATATAAAGTCTAAAACCCTAAGGGGAAAAACCCTAGGATCCAAAACTTTAACCCTAGAAGAAGGAATGTGAGCCTTGAGGAGCCTAGTTGACACACCAACTTCCATGGGTTGCAAATTTCACATACGAACTCCATTTGGGGTGTTTCTTGGACCATTACAAAGCTTAATCTAAGCTCTATGTGTTTGAAAGACATTACAATCAAAGATTTTTAAGCCATGTCAATTACTAAAATTGCATTGTAACTGCCTAAAAACTGGGCCAAAAGTTCAATTTCTGCAAAAGTACTATAACTTTGCAAGGCGTGGGATCATTTCTTAGTCAATGTTAGATTTGGGTGGTAACCGATATCCACTCGGATTAGTTGTACCCATTTAGGAAGAGATGGTCTCCATTGCGTCAAGTTCCTCCATCAAATGGGAAAACATTTGTTGCATATGGTTCCTGGTGAACCAATTGCCCTAGTGAAAAATATGCCTTGCTTTGACAACTCGATAAAGCTGTAAGCTTTGTTGGTAGGTGCCCTTTTGCCTTGGTGTCCATCATCCAATCCACTATAACATGTCCAATGCAGTCAAGATTGGGCTCTGTAGGGGCCAAGTGTTTTGTCACCTTTGAGGTCTCTAACAGAGGTGGGAAATATGGTTGAAGTAACTCGACATTAGATATAGGGTGTAAGCCAAGGAAATGTGGAATACTCAATTTAAAATCGTTTTCACCCTCAACCTTAGTGATGGTGTAATGCCCATATCAAAGTGTTCTAACCTTCCTGTGGGGGCTCGTGAGTCATTCTTTATACAAGTGCATCCATACCTTATCACCAACCTAAAACTTGCATGGAACCTGATGTTAATCATGTCATTGCTTGTACTTGTCATTGACTTTCTTCAAAATATCATGAACTTCTTGTTGGATGTGCTAGAGTTGTTCAATAAATTTGGTTGCTCTATCTGTCTTGGTCTGAGCATGGGGGGACTCTTCCTGTGTAGATGCAATAGGTAAAGCTATGTCAATTGGGACCACTAGTTGGAACCCTAGGTACACCTAGAAAGGGTTGTGGCTAATAGAACCATGAAGGGATTTGTTGTAGATATGTTGAAACATAAAGAAGGATTTCATCCCATGTACGTGGATGCTTGAAGTTGCACATTATGAGAATATGAACAATTATCTTGTTGACTACCTTTGTCTATCCATCAATCTCGGGGTGGAAGGTAATTCATCTCTAGCCATATGTAGACTAGAAACTACTAAGGAACTTACTTTCCCTTGAAATAATGGTTCGTGTTAGCCCATAATGAGCCCAAACATGCTTGAAGAAGAACTTAGCAGTGACTTCTGTTATGATACTCTTCTTGTAGGGTGCCAAAATGGCCATTTTAGAGAACTTATCAACAACCAAAAATATGCAATCCTTACCATGCTTGGTTCATGGTAGGTTTGACATATAATCCATGGAGATTGACTCCTATGTCCTATTAAGAGTAGGTAGAGGAGTGTACAACCACTTCTTCTTGATGGCAAGTTTATCAATGGCACAATAATTGCACAATCTAATACCATTGTTTTCTCCAGGTCAAAGTGCTCAACCACCTAACTATTATGTGCATTCCAAAATAGCTTTCCATGCTCACTTGAAGGAACATAGAGATGGCCTACATGGCATATAATTCTATCTTGGAGGTGAAAATATGAAACTTGTTTACCTGCACCTAGTGTTTGATATGTAGCAACGAAGTCAAGATCATTACCATACAAATTGGGCCACCCAAAAGTCTTGTGCCCACATGAATTGAACATTGTGGTTAGTGTTAAGTTTTAACTATTGTTATTAGGTTATTTCCAAATTACATGAGCATTCAAGCATTTCCAAAACAACAGCATAAAGAGGATCATTGAAAGAAACACAATCACAAGGTACACAACATTTTATCCTGGGAAACCCTCATGGGGGAGAAAACCTAGCAAAACTTCCTCAATAATAGAATGCCAAGACTAAGACCAAAACACCAAGAATAAACTAAGACTAAGCATGCGCCTCTCTTCTCCTTCCTCTTGCAACTGCAACTTCCTTCAAGATATGTGTATCAGATGAATGAGTGTGAGCGTGTATAAGTGAGGCACCATCCTCACATATAAATACTAGTTGAGGAGGCGCTAGGGTTATGTCTCTTCACTTAGTAGGGCTGACTTCTTCTAGGAGTGGTTAAAACCACTTTATAAACACCAGGGGCCGACTTTACAAATACCACCATATAAATATGGTTTGACTAATCCACAAAATGGGATTTGGTCTTATACAAGACCCGACATGATCAATCCACAAAAGGGGATTTGGTCTTATACAAGACCCGACATGATCAATCCACAAAAGGGGATTTGATCTATAAGATAATAACTTAAATATAATTAGAATATTCTTCAAAGTTGCAATATTTCAACACTCCCCCTTAACGAGAAGGGTATTCTACTGACATGACCCAATACAACATCATCAAGAGAAAGAGAGGGCAACACCATCATCAACATCTGGAACACTGATCGACACATCTATAAGTCATCGAAAGTTTTTCTCATCATCAATATCATCATCGTTCACAGCATGGAGATGGAGTAACATCATCATCATCATCAACATGAAGTTGAAACATCAACATCAATAGCATGAAGCTAGAACAAAAATATCACCAACACGAGGCTGGTACAACATCATCAACAACATGAGGCTGGTACAACATCATCAACAACACGAGGATGAAACAACATCATCAACATATGGCAACAGAATGAGGCAAGTGCATCAACAACAACATTTGTGGTACTTTGACAGACCGTCCTTACCAGACCTTCGGGATCTGCCCAGGAATCATAAGATTTCCTAGGATATAAAATCCTAACAAGCTATCATGTGGTACTCTGACATATCGTCCTTATCGGACCTTCGAGATCTGCCCAGGAATCATAAGATTCCCTAGGATATAAAATCCTAATGGAGCTACCACTACTGACCACAACTGGCATATACATGCACATGTACTCTGACAGATTGTCCTTACCGGACCTTCGGGATCTGCCCAGGGATGATCAATCCCCTAGGATATAAAATCGTAATGGAGCTACCTGTTGTTGGTCAGAATACCATAGTATCATCAACATCACTCCCCCTTTCGAGGGAGGTCCTTTCGAACAACACCAAGCTTGTCTCGGAAGTACTCAAATTTCACACAAGACAGAGGCTTGGTCAACACATCTACAACATGCTCATCTGTGCCAACATATTGGAGCGTTACAGCTCCCCTCTACACCATATCATGAATGTAGTGATACCAGATCTCTACGTGCTTCGAATTATCATGGAACACTAGGTTCTCCATCATCTTTATGCACCTATGGTTATCACATAGAATCACGGTGGCTTCCATCTCCAGATCGAACAGACCTGTCAACAACTTCCGAAGCCATATGGCTTCACAACTAGTGGAACATGCTACAATGTATTCCGCTTCTACCGTGCTGAGAGCAATACTAGATTGCTTCCTGCTTTGCCATGAAGTCATGGCTGACCCCAAACTGAAACAACATCTTGAAGTGCTCTTCCTGTCTGAAGCACTTCCAACCCAATCTGAATTAGGATAACCATACAATCTAAAGTCATGATCTCTAGTATAACAAAGACCAAATCCAATGTACCCTTAAGGTATCTCATCACATGCTTTGCAACTACAAGGTGAACATGCCTGGGCTCTACCAGACACTGACTCAAGGTGTTCACAACAAAGCATATATCTGGCCTGGTATTCGTCAGATACATCAACGATCAAATAATTTGTCTATATGGAGTAGCATCAACCAACTCTGACGAAGTATCAACCAGGAGCTTCAAATTCATTTCCATGGGTGTGTTCATGGATTTACATTCCAACATGTCAAATCTCTTCAGTATTTCAACTGCATACTTCCCTTGGTTAAGGAAGACCTTCTCTAGGCTCTACCAAACTTCAAGACCTAAGAAATAATGCATCGGGCCTAGGTCTTTTATCTCAAACTCTGCAACAAGCTTCTTCTTGCAATCTATGATGGGTTTTTCCTTCTCTTTTCAAGAATAAATCATCCACATATTGTAGCAATATAATTGGCTCATCATTCATAACCTTGAAGTAAAGGTTAGAATCAACTTTACTCTTGGTAAAGCCCAAGTTCATCACAAAACTACCAATTCTTCCATACCAAGCTCTAGGAGCTTGCTTCAACCCGTACAGAGCTTTCTTCAACTTGCAGACATGAGTCTTTCTATCTTCAACTTCAAACCCTTGTGGTTGTTCTATATACACTTCTTCTTCAATAACACCATTTAAGAAGGTTGTTTTCACATCCATCTGGTGTAACTTCCACTTCATTTTGGCTGCAAGAGCTATGATGGTTCTGATAGAAGTGTATCTGGCTACAAGAGCAAATGTTTCTTCATAGTCAATACCTTCCTTTTGAGAAAAACCACGAGCCACAAATCTTGCCTTATGTTTTTCAATACTTCCATCTGCTGCATGTTTTATTTTGTATATCCACTTGGAAGATACCACATCTTTGTTCTTTGGTCTGGGAACTGCTTCCCATACATCATTGTTTATAATGGACTGGTATTCTTCTGTCATGGTGTCCATCCATTCTTTCTTCTAAATGGTTTCTTCAAAGCAAGTAGGTTCATTTTCTATGAGATCACACATCAAGGCCATATAGTTGGAAAATGGCTTAGGTTTCTTGCTTTGTCTCATTGCTCCTTCTGGGGAACCATACTTCTCTGCATCTTGAATAAGTTCCCTTGCCCAAGCTGGCTTTCTCTTATGAGAGATCGTCATACAGGGAGGTTCTTGAGATTCTATCATATCATGATCTTCCAGAATCTCATCATTAGGGGTAACTGTAACTTCCTTCACGGGTTCTGCAACTCTGGGAGCTACAGGTTGTTCTTCATGTACTTCTTCAAGCTGACATTTCCTTGATCTTTTGAGTGCTGCATCTTCATCAAATGTTACATCTCTGTTGATTTCAATATGATGGTAACCTGATATGTACATTCTGAAGGCCTTAGAGACCTCACAGTATCCAACAAATATTCCCTTCTTTCCTGAAGGATCCAACTTAGTTCTCTTTTCTTTTGGAACGTGTACAAATACTGAACAACCAAATATTTTGAGATGGCTTACTTCTGGCTTCTTTCTGGTGAACATTTCTTTGGAAGTTTTGAATCCAAGTGCACTATGGGATAATCTGTTTTGGACATATATTGTTGTTCTTGCTGCTTCAACCCATAAGTGCATTGAGAGATCTTGATTGTGAATCATGGTCTTTACTGCTTCCATAATTGTTCTATTCTTTCTTTCTTCTACACCATTTTGTTGAGGATTATAGGGAGTGGTGAGCTCCCTCTTAATCCTAACATCTCTGCAAAAGCTTCCAAATTCATTTGAAGTGTACTCTCCTCCATTGTCTGACCTGAGTATCTGATTTTCCTTTCAAAGAGGTTTTCTACTAAGGCTTTGAATTCCTTGAACTTTCTGAGTACTTCATCTTTTGACTTCAAGAAATAAACCCAAGTCTTACGAGAGTAATCATCAATAAAAAATACATAGTATACATACCCACTTAGAGAGGTTGATGCCATTGGACCACACACATTTGAGTGGACAAGCTCCAAGATTCCTTATGCTTTATTGTTTCTCTTTGGGAAAGGATTCTTTATGTTCTTTCCTTGTGCACATCCTTTGCATACACCTTCATGATCAACCTTTAATTCTAGTAAACCTATAACTATCTTGCTTACATATGGTAAGGCTTTGTAGTTGATGTGAGCTAGTCTTCTATGCCAAAGTTCACAAGGACTTTCAGTAGAGTGAGTCAAGGCTACATTTGAGTGACCTTTTAACTTGTACAAATAGTTTTGATGAAGACATTCCAAGGTCTTGTGAGACCATTAAGAGTTGTCATCACAAGTTCATCTTCATCTAAGTTGTCTCCAATTGCCTCTAACTGTTCCTTGAATTTAGAAACCCTAGAGAAATAGTCTTGTATTGTTTCTCCTTTTTGCGTCTTTGTATTCTTGAGTTGGGTTCTCAAGTTCATCTTCCGGTTGATGTTCTTTCCTTCATACATTTTGGTTAGGGCATCAAACATATGTTTTGGAGTATTCTTAGAGGACACTTGAGGGATCAAGTGGTCTTTAATAGAGTCTACAATTATTCTTTTAGCCTTAATCATATCCTTCTTGTACTTCTCTTTGGCTGCATCTTCTTCGGGTTCCGATACATTTTCTTTTATAAATTTTGCAAGGTCATTCTCTTCAAGAATGAGTCCAATTTTGTACTTCCAAGCATGAAAATTTTCCACACCTTCTCACTTGTCAACAAGCTTGGTGCTTGCAAACATCTTAACTTGGAGCTAAGAAAATGACCAGAAAATGAAAGTGCTCAAAAATTGAAACTGAGCTTACCAGGAGATGTGTTGGGATGAGGTGAGTTTGTTGGAGCTGATTGTTTCAGAAAATTCCAAGTTTTACCCCTTGAAACTTGACCTGCACAATTCTGGACTGGTACTTCTGGTACTGGTTCTGGTTTTCTAGTTTTCTGGTTTTCTGGTACCAGTCAAAACTAGGGTTTGACTTTCCAGAGAATCCGACCATTGAAAAAGTTCACTCAAGCTGCCAAATGATGCCCTAGGGCAGGGTACACTTCCCAAGATTGTTTTTGGTTAAAAATTTCTCTTCAGTAGAAATCCCTAATTTTCTTGTACGACAATAGTGACGTCTAGATACCCAGTGAAAGATGCTCTATTCAATCAAGCTCTGATACCATGTTAAGTTTTTACTATTGTTATTAGGTTATTTCCAAATTACATGAGCATTCAATGCATTTCCAAAACAACAACATAAAGAGGATCACTGAAAGAAACACGATCACAAGGTACGCAAAATTTTATCCTGGGAAACCCTCATGGTGGAGAAAACCCAACAGAAACTTCCTCAATAATAGATTGCCAATACAATGCCAAGACTAAGACCAAAACACCAAGAATAAACTAAGACTGAGCATGCGCCTCTCTTCTCCTTCCTCCTGCAATTGCAACTGCCTTCAAGATATGTGCACTGGATGAGTGAGTGTGAGAGTGTATAAGTGAGGCACCATCCTCTCATATAAATACTAGTCGAGGAGGTGTTAGGGTTATGTCTCTTCACTTGGTAGGACCGACTTCTTCTAGGAGTGGTTAAAACCACTTTATAAACACCAAGGGCTGATTTTACAAATACCGCCATATAAATATGGTTTGACCAATCCACAAAAGGGGATTTGATGTTATACAAGACCCGACATGATCAATCCACAAAAGGGGATTTGATCTTTAAGATAATAACTTAAATATAATTAGAATATTCTTTGAAGTTACAATATTTCAATAGTTAGTGGCACAATTGGAGGTTGGTTGAGGTAGTCTGCAACTCGGTTTGTATTTTCATTCTTGTACTTGACGTTCAAGTGGAATTGTTGAAGGTTTGTGAACCACTTTCGATAGCAGTCTTTCTATAACCTTCCCCGTGTTTACATGAATTGCAAGGGTTTGTGGTTAGTGTGGTTCCCAACATATAATGCTTCCACTATCAACATGCCTACATAATAGAGCACATCTTCTTGTCATAGGTTGGGTATTTGCGAACCATGACATAGAGTGTCTCATTGTGATAGGCCATCAGATGTCCATGTTGAGTGAGAACTACACCAACAACACTATCTAAGGAATTTTTCACAATCTCGAGTGACTGTTGTCGGTTTGTGAAAGTGAGGATTAGTGTCGAACAGAGGTGGATTTTTCAGATACTTGAATGATTTTTGTTATGGCTTGGCTCAAACAAACTTATCTTTGGCTTCACCCTTGGTTAGGTCCTAACTTAAGGGCTAAGCAATATGTGAAAAACCCAACACAAAATTGTGGTAGAAGTTGGTGAGGCCCAAGAAGCTACTGAGCTTCATTAGCGTCTTTAGGGATAGTCAATCATGAACAACTTAGCACTTGGTTGGATCAACATGCACACTATAATCATCCATGATGTATCTCAGATATTGAATTCTCTGCATGTTGAATGAGCATTTCTCCAAATTGGCATATAACTTGTCTTGCCATAGGTTGCTCAACACTTGTTGAGTATGCTTTAGATGTTCCTTCTAGGTTCTACTAAATACAAGGATATCATCTAGATATACAACCACAAAGTGATTAGTGAATGACCACAAGATATCGTACATCATACTCATGAATGTTCCTAGGACATTAGTTAGGCGAGAAGGCATGGTGAACCACTCGAAGAGACCTTTAGATTTGAAGGTTGTCTACACATTAGTTTGCTCGACTAACACCTGAAGATAGCCTAGCTTGGCCCAAACAAACTGAGCGTTGGCTTCACCCTTGGTTAGGTTCTAACTTAGGGTCTTTTATCCCTTATTTTGGCATAAGGGGTAATCCTAGTGAATTTCTTCAATACCTTTTGTGATTGTCATCACTTTAAGCCTTGGATAGATGGGGCATTCACTGGATTCCATGAAGAGTTAGAGGATTTTAATGACATCTTGATTGATCATGTGATCTGGCACTTGCATAGTCCCTTTGTTGGTGCACCCTATAGTTTGAGCATGGCATTGGCTTCATGTAGCTTTTTGGGCATCTTCACAATTTCCACGACGATTCACAATTTGCAAGGCATCTTCACATATTTTAAGGAGGTTCATGATTCCCAAGGCATTGGATAAAACTATCTTGAGCTATTCTTCATGTACTAAGGTTTCTCATGCCATGCCATGTTTTATATTTTTTATTTCTTGCCTGGTTTGCACATTTGGAGGCATGTGTCAATTGATTTGATGGGATGTACACCTTGGAGATTGCATTGGTGGCTTTATTTTGGCACATGTGGGCTTGTTAAACTCTCCCTTGAATTGAGGAAGTAATTGGCATGTTTTTGGAAGGATGATTGCACCTTTTTTACTTCATAAGTGGCATCTAGGTGCTGATGTTGAGAGGTCATCCACCTTTAGAGGGTTATTTCATTGCTTGTTGAGCCTTCTTTCATTAGAAGATTCATGCACCCACATTGAAGGATCCTAAGGGGGGTTGCGTCACTTTCAAGGAAGATTTTGACCTTGCACATGACTTTGGAGTTGATTTGGAGTGGCCACCCCCTCTTGAAGGGTTTCACTCATGATTTAAAGGAACATTTCACCTTGGAGGCCATAAGTCCCCATTTAGAGGAGACCTAAGGTGAGTTAATTGCATGCTTTGAGGATTTTGTGGAGGATACACCCCTTGGGAAGCCTTTGGAGGCTAGACGTTGCCCCTTGAAACCACTTTCTTCCTTCTTTAGTGGGGACGTCCTTCTCTTTGGGGGTTATTTCACCTTGATCATTGTACATGTGACTTGACCACTATTTTTATTGGATTTTAGACTAGGTAGTCGAAGGAAATTTCATTTTACTTCTCCAGAGGCTAGAGCTAAGGATCTCACATGAGATAATATTATTTTCCTGTAAAGAAAGTTGAGCATCGCTCTATATAAAGAGATGCCCTTCTTCATTATCACACATGGTTGGATTTTTGGAGCTTCCACTCTTTGGAGCTTAATTGACATATCTTTCTTGGAGCATATGATTGTGTAAACGGTTCTTTCTTTGTGGATGATTGTTGTCAATTCTTGAAGCTTCTTTATCTTGGAATTTATTTGGTGCATAAAGATTAATGGTGAAATGCTCAAGTCTTCTACAAGCTTTCAAGATAGATCCCATTGAGGGGTAAATCTACCACTTGGAGGGAAGACATTCTAGGGTAATTCCTTCCTTCTTCCTTTGTTGGTTTGGTGACTATTTGATACCTTTCTTTGTTTTTCCTTTGGTTCCCTAGAAAAAGTATTAAATAAGTTTATCAAACCATAGTTGATCTTGTTGGTGAAGGTTTTTCCATTAAGGTTCCCTTCTTGCAGACCTTGATATCACTTGTTAATCTCGATTGGGTGAAGGATTATTCTTCCTTTTGGCTCTAATCCTAATCTCTAATCTTTGAAAGAAATAAGCCAAATCTTAAGAGGGTTTCTTCTTGACCTCATAAGCCATTTGATTCACCTAGACTCCATTGCCCTTGTTGATTTGGCACTGATCTCTACATCATTTATTTTAAAACCGTAAAAACCCCAAAACATTGTTTTACTAAAGCTACTCTCACTTCACCTTGTGACTCATTGCTTAGCTTTAATAATCCTACTAGTGATACGCCCCTTGAGCCAGAGGAGCATTGGCTTACAGTGAAGAGGATAGTTTACTAAGGCAACAATGGTGATTCTCTTAGTAGTTTCCCCTTGAGATGTACCTTGTGGATTAGGGATTTTATCATTAAATACAATTTGGGTGGTAACATTTTGGCACCATTGTCGGGGACAAAGTCGATTCACCTAGGAAATTTGAAGACTATGCTTCATGAAAGATTAGTGAGAATGTTTTATTGAAAATTTATTTCTCACATGACGACTCCATGAAGGGACAAAACTCTTGTTTCTTATAGATTCTAAAGACTTTATTGGATGTAGAGGTGAGCGCATCCATCGATTTGAAGGTTCTTGAAGAAAAGCTCATCTTGGCGACTCCACCTTGGTATTTGTATAAGGTATGATTGTTGTTCGCTTTAGATTTTTATTTTCAACTTTATATTGAAGACCTAGAAGCAAAACGAAGAAATGGAATTGCCTCCATGGCTAGCCAACTGGTATGATCCTTTTGATTTTTCAAGTATCTAGGGTTTTCCTCTTGAGAACCCAAATGTAAATGTTGTTGATGTTTGTAGCTCGAACATGAACTTGTGCACAGGTTTTGTGTCAAACATGCATGAATTTGTCCAAGTCAAATTTATTTTGTAATTCACTTAATTTATAAAGTGAAAATCTTTTAATTAGTCGTTAAGTCTAATCAATTGCATTTTTAATGCATTAGTATTTATACTAATCTCAACCGTAGATCTCAAAGTGAGATTAAGTTTTTGGCAGATTAGGGTTTTAGCTAAAGTATAAAGGCAAATCAAGGTAGAGGGTAAAGACACTTTTGAACAGACTCAAAGCACATAAGAGAGGAACCAAGGTCAGATTAGATCGAAAAGTGTTTTACCACCGTTCAATCTAGTGCAGATTTGAGGTCTAGCACACAAATCTACTGTAGATTTGAGTGACCAGCAGACAAATCTAGCAGATATGAGGTCCGACAGGTAGATCTAGTGCATATTAGAGTGACCAACAAATAGATCTAGCAGATCTAAGGACCAACAGATAGATCTAGTGTAGATCTGAGTGACCACCAAATAGATCGATAGATCTGAGGACCAACAGGAAGATCTAGTAGATCTGAGGTCCAACATAGCGATTTAGCAAATCTGAGGACCAACCAGCAGTTCGTGTGCTGATTTGAGGTCACTATCTATCTCAATTTCAAAGATATATATAGATAATTGAACTTTCCAAGTGTCACTATCAATCTTCGAGGAAAATGAATCTGCATTTTAAGATTAAAAAATATATATAATAAAAATGTATTTTAAATAATTGAACTGAGCAATTGTCACTATCCATCTCAATTTCGAAGATATATATAAATAATTGAACTACCCCAAGTGTCACTATCAATTTGAATTTCCAGACTTTAAAGGAAAATGAATATCCATTTTAAGATTTTTTTTCCTCGGAAAAAATCGTATTTTATTCATCCAAAAGGAGCCAAAATTACATTCACAGGTGCAAGATGCACTTCCCCCAATCCATGGGTAAAAGAGTAGAAAATAAGAAACCCGAAAAGGGTCAGAAAGACTACAAAGTCACAAAGAAAATTTACAATGATAATAACTGGTAAGATCTTGCAGCTTAAGAAAAAGAACTGGATTGCACACCCAAGAAGGACCACAAAGTGCAGATCCACAAATCCACACTACACGCCCAAAAGATGGACCTCAAAGTTCTGTCCCAAACACCAAAGAAGCAGAAAAATCTAGCAACCGCAACATCAACCTCTAGATCTCATAACAGGAACCCAAAACCTTGCCACCGAAACCTCAAAAAAGGGAGCCATTGAAGACCCCAAAAGGATTTGTTCAAGGGATAAACTCGAGTAACAAAGCATCCAGACCGGCCACCCACAACAAACCACAAGCCGCACAAGAAGCGACAGACTAACCCCAAACCCTCGGAAGTTGGGGCACCAGTCGGTAATACCGAGCAACCAGAGGGTGGAGCCACAAAAAAGACGTCAGTAGAAAGGCGTCCACAAAGGGGGCAAACCAAGCAAGTTCATGCCAGAAGAGTAGGCAGCCACAGAGGAAACACACCAAAGCCACCAGGGAGCAGGGAGCATGCCAGAAGCGGAGACGTCCACAAAATCGGCACACCAGAGCCATCGGGGACATACCAGGCAGCGACAGGAATGAAGCGGCCCGTCAGGAGGNAAGGAATGAAGCGGCCCGTCAGGAGGAGGCCCCCATAAAGATCTGTAGGAGGGGTTGCGGCCAGGGAAACCCTAGCCGCAGAGCCCCAGTACACCCCCTTCATTTTGGACTACATAAAACTATCATCCATTTTAAGATATATATATATATATATATATATATATATATGAACACATGAATTCTACAACCATTGCAATTTCCAAGCCTCTGCAAGAAAGTAAAAGACGTTGTCTAGCTGTTCTACGAAATGACTTTTTTCTTTGGAATCTGGCGGTATAAATGTACATGGATCATTTTTTTTTGTTATTCAAAATCCATTTCTGAATGTAGAAATGGATTCAGCATGTTGAAATACCCCTAGGGCAATCGGATTATACATAAATTATCACTCAAATCTACGAATTTAACAATTTCTCACCAGATTTCGGGTCAATATCCCCATAAAAAATCATCATTTTGTAGAACGTTTAGCCTACAACAAAAGTAAAATATTTGATTATTAATTTTAACTTAAAATATGTGGGACCCACAAATTTTAATAATTGAGAGCATTCGATTATTAATTTTAACATAAAATGTGGGACCCACAAATTTTGATAATTGAGAGCATTGTGAAACGTACCTTCCTTGCAATTTCCAAGTATTTGCAGGTAGGACAGTGGAAACCGCATTATATATAATTGAGAGCAGAGAGAAACGTACCTTTGCAATTTCGGTGTATTTGCAAGAAAGTGGAGTATAATATGTGGAACCTGTAAATATAAACATACTTCTTTAGCAAGTTCGAGGTCTTTGCATGGAGGGAGAGTTTTCTAGAGGCATTTAAATGATGGTTAAAACGTTACATCTTTCGTTGAATTTGGTACATAAAAAAGTCAAGACCAAAAAGGACTTATTTTTGTGTTGAGAAAAACCACTTCCTCTCCTCTTCTTGAGACTAAAAACATAAACCCGTGCAACCCATGAACCAAAATAATTGAAGGCATGACCAAAAGTATCTCAATTGCAATTTCCATGTCTCTAGAGGGAGGTGGAGTTATTGATCTAGCGACCTGCAAATATAAGTAACAAAAAACATAATGAACCCAGGTTGCACACTGTTAGAATTAGGGCAATGAAATAGAACAGTAGTATCTTTTCAATTTCAGTGAATAAAACAACTAGGTCTAAGGTTCAACAAACTCAAACACTTTAACTAGAATATAGATCTAGGAGATCTAAAGTGAGACATAAATAAACTCAGTAAAACTAGATCTGTTGATCAGGAATAAAATTCAGATCTACTGTTCAAAAGTTAAACAAGAACTCTACTACTTGGACAGTAAACAGTTAAGGATAAAACAAGACAGTGAAACAAATCTATAATGCTGAACTCAAAAACATTTCACTGATCTATAGATCTAAAGTAAACTGATCATGAACAGTAAATCAAACTAAGAGACAAATATCAAGCTCAATTTAGAGATCAGATCTAGTAGTTGTCTAGGCTAATAAGTAGATCTAGATGAATCATACAGTACAGAAATCAAAACAAATTCCAGATCTGAAGATAATGAGTAGACAGCTTACCTAGTGCAGAAACCTTACCTCTGAAGAAGTCACAGCAACCACAAGAGATGTAGAACCATTTGTGTTATGCTCGGACAAGGTTCAGTTCATAGATCCACCTTATAGGTTGGATCTCTTGCCAATAAATGAATAATCTTTCTTGCCACCAAAGGAATAGAACCAGAAGGACTTTACACAGTTAAACCCTCAAAGAAGTTTGCTTAAAACATCCAAAACTCTCACACAAGAAAACTGTGGACTAAAACCTTTACAGGAGGAGTGGCTTAGAGGAGGCCATGGCTCAAAAGAAAGACCTGGGCAGAATTTACTTTACAGCAGAGAAGAGGAGGGCCAAGCCACTACGGTAACCCCACACAGCAGTGAAAAGGTAGCACCCTACAAGCACACCACAGCAAGAAGGGGTCGCACCCTATAGGCTTTCCACAACAGAACGAAAGAGGGCTACACCCTAGAACTCATCCACAGCAGAAAAAGGAGAGGGTCGCACCCTAGAACTCAGCCACAGCAGAAATGGAGAGGCCACACGCCATACAGGCTTACCACAGCTGATAGGAGAATGGCTGCACCCCACAGTCAGCTCTTAAAGGGAGCCACGACCACACCACAAAGATCTGCAACAGAGAATAGAAGAGGCCGCAGCAAGGAGACTCCACTCACAACAAAGGGGCCGCAGCAAGAAGACAAATCACCTGCAAGAGGGGACGTTACTTCAACAGAAAAGGAGCCGGAGCTAGGAGAGGATCCGCTCA